>JADWQK010002383.1:4200000-4778036 GCA_017933935.1 Sesamia nonagrioides | reverse complement strand
GGTTGGCGATTTCAGACTTAAAGTCCAGGTTTCCTCAAGATGTTTTCCTTCACCTTCAGTCATTGGTGTCCAAGATATACTTAGAAAGTACATTTAACTTTAGAAAAGTTACATTGGTACTTGCCTGACCTGAAATCGAACCCGCACACTCATGCTTGAGAGGCTGGTGTTTTAACCACTAGGCCACCACGACGAGTACATAATATACACATAATGTATGCACATAATATACAACGTTATATTGTACATAATATACAACGTTATTTTTTTATTTATACGAAACCTAAATAAAGTCACCACCAGTCGCCATCACCGTTCCACCATCGGACGACCCGTCGTACGGCGAGTTTCCACCCTTACGTTGTTGATACCACTGCGACCCGGACGAAGCGTTTCGCTTCCTCTTTTATACCGCGTACATCGAGGGACTGGAACAATTTGCCAGCGACAGTGTTTCCGTCACATTACAATTTAAGTGTCTTCAAGGCTAGAGTGAATAGGCTCTTAATAAACTAGCGCGCTTTACCATCAATGATCGCATCACTGCTTACCATCAGGCGGGATTGCGGTCAAGCGCTTGTTTATAACATATAAAAAAAAAGGTTGTTCAGATTATGCAACTGAATCGATTCCAATCATTTTACACCATGTTACATTTTCTCAAAATACATTCAGAAATTGTTGCAGTGTGGTCACCGAGCGCGCAAAACAACTGACGGTAGATGACTGTACTAGCAGATAGTGAAACAGGGCCATGCCGCGCCGCTGTAGGCGCGGACGGGCGAGCGGTGCGTTGACCATATTTTGTTGGGACAACCAGGTAAGATAACAAGCTCATAACTTTATTGCTTTTCATTATAAGGTTTTGAAATTTTGTACATAGATTCTTTACTTAAATATATTGTATATTACGTACTGTCATCGACGAAAAAAACATCAGAACGTTATTTGAACTTTTAGCTAATACAATATGTGTAAGTCTGAAGAAACAAATGTTCTAGAATCAAACATGAGACAGCTACCAGCCACTAAGGTTGCATCATAGGTATTAGAGCCCTCTCATTCTCAAAGAGAGGTCCCAGCAAAGGGAACATTATAGTCTCATTATTATACTTATACACTACACTATTCGTCTCTCCTTCCCCTTGGTATTCCACCCAAAGGTAGTCCGTAAAAGATCGCTCTTAGAGATAAGACGCCCATAGTGTCACCGTTTGTAAAATCGTCATATTATATAACGCAAACCTTTTTGAAGGCATTTTTTTTTTGATGGGATTTTTTTTGGAGGGCGAGTCGAAGTTTCTAGAACATTTTAGAATCATCATCATCAATCTTTTATCGCCCTACTGCTGGGCACAGGTCTCCTCTCATACAGAGAAGGATTGGGCATAATCACCACGCTTGCTCAATGCGGGTTGGCGATTTCAAACTTAAAGTCCAGGTTTCCTCAAGATGTTTTACTTCACCTTCAGTCATTGTTGTCCAAGTTATACGTAGAAAGTACTTATAGCTTAGAATGCACATCGGTACTTGCCTGACCTTGAATCGAACCCGCGCACTCATACTTGCGAGGCTGGGGTTTTAACCACTAGGCTTAACCTAGCTTCTAAAATGTTCGTAGTTGTGGGACTACGAACATTTTAGAAGCTTCCTGGAAAAATATGTGACAAGAATCGTCTGATGTCCGTCATAGGAACTGCGTACTGAACACGTGTTAAACTTTACTTACCTTTATTTTGTTACTAGCTTTCCGCCCGCGGCTTCGCGCTTTTTATATTTCCCTCGGGAACATTAATTTTTTCCGGGATAAAAGGTAGCCTATGTTCTTTCTCAGGGTCTAAAGATTGTCTGTGCCAAATTTCATCAAAATCGGTTGAGAGGTTTAAGCGGGAAAGCGTAACAGACAGACAGACAGAGTTACTTTCGCATTTATAAGTATGAATAAGTAACATCAACATTAGGAAAAAGACCAAACTACAAGATGTATCCCACATAGATGTGTAAAAATAAAAAGGCTAAAATGGTAATGGTCAGGACACATGGTCAGGGTAAAGGATAAATGGAGCAAATTAATTACACATTGGTACCCAAGGGACTTAACAAAAACGTTCATCTCTGGCCACCGGCCTGCATGATGCTATATTCGCGGCCAAGGATCGTAAAAAATGGCGAACTATTGTAAAGAAGAGGATAATTCCACAGGGACATCACGACTCTCAGTAATGAGGAGAACGGCTTGAGGAGGAGGAGGACCCAAGGGAAGGGAAAAGGAAAAGAGGCAGGCAGGAAAAAAAATGGAACGATGATATCACGCAGGTTGCCGTAGTAATATGGAGTAGAGTAGCCAGAGAGAGAGAACAGAATAGAGTAGATTGGAGGAGGTCTTTGCCAACTAGCAAATGGGCATACAGAAAACAAAGAAGTGTTAAATATATGAATATTTTGAGATGTATACAATATTATCATAGTCATAAGTGTATTAGTATAAGAAACTTAAATGTAAATAAGTATGTTATCCGAATAAAAGGCTTTTTTATTATTATTATTTATTTTGTCCCAAACCTCTAATTATATAACGTGCTTCATTGTGTGAATGTAAAAATATTTATCATTACTAGTTTTATAAATCAGAAAGGGAGTTTGTTTGTTCCTCTTTCACGCCGTAACTACTGAACCGATTGCTTTGAAATTTTGCAGACGTAAAGTTAGAAGTCCGGATTAAATAATAGGGTACTTTTTATCCCAGAAAAAATTAATATACCCGAGGAAAAACAAAAATATTTTTAGCTTCATACCAAATCGGTGATAGATGGCGCTTTGTGTCGTTTAAAACAAGGTAATATATTCTAAACGGATATGCACATGTAAACTTAGAAGCTAAATGATACGATAATTAATCCACGAAAATGAGGAATCTAAAAAAGGCGATATAACCGAATTCTACGCCGGCGTAGCCGCGAGCGGAAAGCTAGTATTCTATAAAGTATATCTATACTAATATATAAAGCTGAAGAGTTTGTATGTTTGTTTGTTTGTGCGCGCTAATCTCAGAAACTACTGGTCCGATTTGAAAAATTATTTTTGCATTGGATAGCGCATTAATCCGGGAAGGCTTTAGGCTATTTAACATCACGCTGCGACCAATAGGAGCGGGGCATATAAAAAAAAACGCGGGTGAAACCGTGTGGCGCAGCTAGTTGTGTATATTAATAAAGAGTATTCTATCTATCTTGTTGTTATTTAGATAAAGCGGCGCAATTGACATAACATAAACGTTTCTCCTTGTTCGTCAAATACAAACACTTTGTGCACAACGCAACCAATCCCGACAGTAGACATCAAAGGGAGCACGGTCCGCTGGCTGCAACATCTCGCCAATACCCCGAGTATTTGATTCCGAAATCATTCAAGTATGCAGACTTGAAGGCTGAATGCAGACGTAATAAAATTTGTGATAAAATGGTTATTTGTAAAAGGAAACGGTGCATTTTGTGTTCTATACAAGTTTGAAGGAGTATTTTTCTTCCATGCAAGTTAATTGTTATAGTAAACTGTAGTTTTCATGAAAACATCAGTGTTTATAGCAATATTGCGACATAGAATAGAATGGAATACCTACTCTTTATATGTACACCATATAGATTACAGAACATAAATAAAAATATTTAACAAAGGGTGACACAATGGGCGGTCTTATCGCTAAGAGCATATTTGACGTCCTCCATGGCGCAGGGGTCAACACGCCTGCCTGCGTCGTGGAGGCCCCGGGTTTGATCCCCGGTTAGGTCATGATGGAAAACGAACATTTCCTGATTGGCCTGGATCTTGGATGTTTATCTATATATGCATCTATTATAAATCTAATATCGTTGAGTTAGTATCCCATAACACAAGTCTCGAACTTACTTTGGGGCTAGCTCAATCTGTGTGATTTGTCCGTATGTATAATTTTTATTTATTTATGTTCGCCATAAATATAAACATGCATAATTTTTTGGAAAAATAAGTTCAATTCCTGCACAATTTAGTCCAATTTAACTACGCGACATTATTTTTCATATAAAATCATTGCTAATTATCAAATAATTTACTATTACTAAAAAGAAACAATCATTACTCACAATGACGCACAAACAAAACAACACAACTATTACTAAAAAGAAACAATCATTACTCGCAATGAAGCACTAGTTTATAATTATTAAAAAAACTAATAAATTATCTGTGATCAGTAAAGTGATCGTCAAACTTATTGTCTAAGAGAAAAATACATCTTAGTTCAACTTAGCTTGCTTAATAAATCTCGTCATTTCAACTAAAATTAATCTCTTCACAACTATTTAATATTGCATACCTCAGTAAAGCTAAACATTCATAAAATCTCATAATAACGCAAAATTAGCGCTTGCAATGGCTCGTAATTATTTGTAGAGAGTGCTACGGCGTAGCTCGTAGCGCGGAGCTCGTAGCGGGCTCAGGTTGCTACAGCCTCCATACGTCACATGCAGCAGGTAAGCACTAGAATAATATAGGGATTAGGTGCATAGTTTATATGCAATATAGTGTTAGTTTCTGTATAATGGTGAACCCATTATACAGAAACTAACTCAATCCTCCACCTACTTTAGCATGAGTTTATGAACTGGATTTCAAATACACAATAGTTTAAAAATAAATAAACTACCTTTAAGAAATATACTGCATAAAACCTCTTTTATTAAGAACTGTCTAAACGTAATAAAAATAGTTTAATTCCACCACTTAGGAATTTAGGATGCAAGCGAAAACTAATCATTACATTAATAACCTTAATATTTTTCTTAAATATCTTTATCATCATAAGTTGTATTTTTTTTTATATATATATATATATATATTATAAACTAGCGCTTGACCGCAATCCTGCCTGATGGTAATCAGTGACGCAATCGTTGATGGTAAAGCGCACTAGTTTATTAAGAGCCTATTCACTCTAACCTTGAAGACACTCAAATTGTAGTCCGACGGAAACACCGCCGCTGGCAAATTGTTCCAGTCCCTCGATGTACGCGGTATAAAGGAGGAGGCGAAACGCTTCGTCGGATCGTAGTGGTGTTAACAACGTAAGGGTGGAAACCAGCCGTACGACGGGTCGTCCGCTGGTGGAACGGAGATGGGGGAATTAAATCATGCAATTCCATCGCACACTCCCCGAAATGCATCCTATAGAACACCGAAAGGCTGGCTACTCTCCGCCTGTGCTCTAGGCTTTGGAGACCAACTCGAGTTAGATCAGGGTCACCAATCAGCCTCTATGCACGTCTCTCCACTGAATCCAAAGTGGCCAGGTGACACTTGGCAGCACCAGCCCAAATGTGGCTGCAGTACTCCACACACGAACGGACCTGTGCTTTGTATAACATTAGAAGCTGCCCAGGTGTGAAGTACTGCCGGACCTTTGCGATAACGCCAAGTTTCCTGGCAGCCACCTCAGCCTTGGACTTAAAAGTTGTATTTAACTTGTTTTACTTTCATGTTTTGTCTATTGACATTAATGAATTATATAGTCGAAGACGGTTTGTTCGTCTCTCGTTACGATTAGGTAAAACACTCTTGACAATAAACGTGTATTAAGTCGATCCGTCGTACGGCGACTTTCCAACCTTACTTTGTTAACACCACTACGATCCGGACGAAGCGTTTTGCTTCTTCTTTTATACCGCGTACATCGAGGGACTGGAACAATTTGCCAGCGGCGGTGTTTCCGTCACACTATAATTTGAGTATCTTCAAGGCTAGAGTGAATAGACTCTTAATAAACTAGCGCCCTGTACCATCAACGATCGCATCACTGCTTACCGCTATAGACCGTTATAGAAACAACATAAATATGTAACGAAGAAATGTAACCCATATATTATGATTTTAAAAGAGTGTCCATGGAGTTTCTTGCACGTTCTTCTCCATAGAGATCTACGCTTTGGAACGTGCAATTTAGCTTCACTTTTCTTGAACTGACCGACTTTGACTATTCAAAAGTACCAAGTGATGGTTAATTTGAAATAAACGATTTTGATTTGATTTGATTACCATCAGGCAGGATTGCGGTCAAGCGCTTGTTTATAATTTATAGACAAAAAAATTAAGTGGAAAGTTCCATTTAATCCGTGTGGTTTTTCAAAATACCGTTTCTGAAATCGATAATCTACCTAGTCTTCTTAACATCTGACCAACATTTTGTCTGAACGTTTTTAGACTTCTGACTTTGTTTCGAACTTTCTTCTCAAAGTAGTCTAATAGGAAACGCCGATCTCTTCTAGTTTTAAAAATATGATTGTGTGAAATTGTTAGCACAAACTTGCTTCCAGAATATATTTCATTTATAAAAATCATTATCAACAAATCATCATTTATTTTATTAGAACTAATTCGTCAATTCGCCTTAGTCTGCATTAAAACCTGGACCAGATAATCTCATTGAAAAATATTCGATAAACATCCATTTAAACAACCCTTTAACGACACAAAACTGTCTTACAAAAAAGTTTACGTTACAAAAACGATATATTTTCATGTTTTCATAGGCCATAAAGAAAATCTAGTTCCAAATTGAAAACTGTCTGAAACTGTTCCAATGTTGAAAAATAAAGAACGAAAAAATTGAGTCATAGACTTTTTAACGGAAACTTTTTTTTGACAGTTTTTCGGTAGTTCAGCACCAACGTGTAAATCTCGTGTTGCCGTGCAATTAAAACTTTAGGGTGTTGTAAAAATACTAGGGGATTACTTTTCAAGCTGTGTTTTGACGGATTTGGCAGTTTTCCAAGTAACATAGTCGAATTTCAGTAACTCAAAGCAATATGTGTTCTATTTTAAATAGCTTTGTGGCATAAAGTGCTGTACAATCATCATTATCAACCTTTTTATCGTCTCACTGCTGGGCACAAGGCTCCTCTCATACAGAGAAGGATTGAACGTAATCACCACGCTTGCTTAATGCGGGTTGGCGATATCTGACTTAAATTCCAGGTTTCCTCAAGATGTTTTCCTTCACGTTATAATCAGTCATTTGTGTCCAAGGTATATTTAGAAAGTACATAATTATAACTTATAAAAGTTACATTGGTACTTGCCTGACCTGGATCGAACCCGAACACTCATACTTGGGAACGTGGTGTTTTAACCACTACGCCACCACGACATTACTAGGCCAACACGACATTTTAGTAGAACAAGTACTGTACAAGTTCGAAGCTAATTAATATTATTCATGATCATCTTCCTATTCCCTTACCCGAGAGACTAAGCGAACCAGGAACCATTTAAGAAATAATTAAATTCTATATCAATATGTGGGCTGTGGTCCACTGGAAGAACGCTAAGCCTTATGGTAGGGATCGCCATCTCTTTAAAATTATAGGACGTTCCAAATGGAAGCAAGACCTTCTGAATTTCAATGTCCGATTGTGAAAAGAAGGTACCCAAAGTGACCCATACTAAAAAAACCGTGCTATAAAAATAAGCTTATTTTATTTTTATTTCTTACTAGCTTTCCGCCCGCGGATTCGCCCGCGTGGAATTCGGTTAAATCGCGCTTTTTAGATTTCCCTCGGGAATATCATTTTTTTTTTCAATAGAAGGTAGCCTATGTCCTTTCTCAGGGTCTAAAGATTGTCTGTGCCAAAATTCTTCAAAATCGGTTGAGAGGTTTAAGCGGGAAAGCGTAACAGGCAGACAGACTGACAGATAGACAGACAGAGTTACTTTCGTATTTATAATATTAATATGGATAAAATAAACACTGACTATCACAATTTCCTAGATACATCCCACATTAGCTAAAACTCCTCTTCTGTCCACAACATCAGGGAGGAGTTGGCTCTCTGCCGCGCCACGATGTCTCGCCGTAACGACGTCTATTTGTCTCATGTGCAACTCTTCCTGCATGGAAATATTTACACTTAATGAGAGTGTGTGTGTGTGTGTTACAGCCAGTGAGGGGTCTCGTAGACTGTGGTAGACGTGAATTATTGGTGGGTTTGATAATACAAGCTGGCAGAAACATCGACGTGTTACAACTCAGTACATGATTCTAAACGCTGATGTGAAGAAACTACGTCGTTTATTTTAAAAAAAAAGGGGGGGTCAATTGCGAGTTCTTCCTAAATACAATAACAAAATATACTATTTTCAGTATTATCCATCCCTATAAAGTGCGTATGTTTGTATGTCTGTCTGTATGTATGTGCCCGAAGTTGCTCAAAACCCTCACCACTATAGATAATCATATAGATCTGGATGCGCTGAGTTCAAAAAAACACAAAAAAAAAAAAACAAAGAATTTTGTTTTTGTCTCGGTCTATGTTGTTATAGCTGAACAGAAATTTGTTATCTGTTTTTTTTATACTTTGCTTCACACTCCTGTATTGTGTTTTACATCATCATCAGCCTCCACTCGTCCACTGCTGGACATAGGCCTCTTCCATGGCACACCAACAAGCTCGATCCTGGGCAGTTCTCCGCCAGCCCCTACTAGTCACCTTTTTGATGTCGTCGCTCCATCTCGCCCAAGGGCGTCCTATGCTAAGTTTGCGGAGACGCGGTCTCCACTCGAGGACTCGTTTACCCCAACGGTTGTCGGTCCTGCGGCATAATTATGTGACCAGCCCATGCATGGTGTTTTTACAAACATTTAAACTCACATCCACAAACACTCAGACCCGGAACAACTACACATAAGCCACTACTTTATTATCCCGTATATAACAAAAAATTGTTCAATACGGGAAAAGAACCCGCGACATGCAGCACAGTAATCGATTGCTCAAACACTGCACCAACCGTGTCATCATCTGTGACCATTTCAACTGTCTGGCTATCGCGGTTCTTGAGGAAATAAGGTCTCAGTAATGGGATATCCTTTGGATACGGAGCCCTAAACAGGAGACTAAAAACTGTTTTTTTTTTAATTAATTATAAACTAGTCCTTGACTGCCATCCCATGATGGTAAAGCGCGCTAGTTTATTAACCCTTACACTTAAAAACATAGTTGAAGGAAGACGGCAGTTAAGCGAGGTGATGCAATATTAAACCCAACAACACGACCAACGATGCTGCGCCAGAGGGAGACCCTCCACGCCCAAACTCCCGACACAACAACATTTGGTGCATCGTACCCGGCACACATCGCCACACAACTGCTTAAACCCGTCTTCCGTACGACTTCACCAGACATCATGCCGGAACACAACGAATCTCTTGGCAGCAAGACTATTCAAGAAGTCTGGTGGGTGGTAACTTCTGCCGGCAGCCGATGTTATGGCCTACCATCGACTACGGAGCACGAACACATATTTAGCAAAAATTTTACCATTAGTTACTATTTTCATCATTTGGTTGAGTTCAACCGGAGATAAAAGAACTGGCCCTTACTGTGACAGCCGTCAAACGAAGGTCGATCAATAAATAAGTCTTCTACTAAACGCCCAGCTGTTACAACAGTTAGAAGTGAATAAATAAAGATGGCCGCACAGTTCAAGGCTCTAGTTCGCTGCAGTGAACTACACAGTACTAACATATTCTTGGTGTGCGCGAGTTCAAAGCTCTGGCTTGCGGTTTGATTACGTCATAATGAACGAATTTATTAATATGTAGTAATTTCAGTTCGGTGAAGAAGTAGTTAGTTTTCATGCCATGTTTGTGTATCTAGGGGTATGTTTAAGGCTTTGTATTACGAATTCAGTTTCGCCTCTGAATGTATGACGACTTTTCAATATTAAAGCTTACACTACGTCATATACAACGTGCATATATACCTACAACGTTATTTTTTTGTTTATGCGACCCGTGAATATAGTTTATCTTAACTAATATTATAAATCGGAAAGTGAGTTTGTTTGTTTGTTCCGCTTTCACGCTGTAACTACTGAACCGATGGCTTTGAAATTTTGCAGAAGTAAAGTTAGAAGTCCGGATTAAATAATGGGGTACTTTTTGTCTCGGAAAAATTTGATATTCCTGAGGGAAATCTAAAAAGTGCGATATAACGGGCGGAAAGCTAGTTCAGAATAAGCAACTGAATCGATTCCAATCATTTTACATCATATTATATTTTTTCCCAAATACATTTAGAAATTGTTGCAGCGTGGTTACCGAGCACGCCACGCAGCTTAAGACAGAACAAAGTACTACGCACGCGCGCGCAACAGCTGACGCAAGAGGTCAATGCACCGCTCGCCCGCTTAGCGGAGCGTGGACCGTATTTTTGTAGGGACAGCCAAGTAAGATAACAAGCTCATAACTTTGTGGCGTTTTCATGATATCTTTTTGAAATTTTGTACATAGATTCTTTACTTAAAAATACTGGACACGTGTTCAGGGTTTTGCATAAACAAAAATTAATGTTGTAAATTATGAACAATTATTGTCATCATTTACTTAGCTTTTTTCCAATTTAGATCGGCTACCAGTATAACGGGCTACAGTGGAATACTAGTATGGAGTGACTAAAACCCAGGCCTATATTATGGGTCATCTTCTTCTTCTTCTTCAGCCTATAGATGTCCACTGCTGGACAAAGGCCTCCCCCAAGGCTTTCCACGATGACCGGTCTTGTGCTGCCCGCATCCATCGGCTTCCCGCAACCTTCATCAGGTCATCGGGTCACCTTGTTGGGGGCCTCCCTACGCTGCGTCTTCCATTACGTGGCAGCCACTCCAGAACCTTACTGCTCCATCGGCCATCGGTTCTACGAGCAATGTGCCCTGCCTTCTGCCACTTAAGTTTAGCGACTCGAAGAGCTATGCGCCCGAAGATGGCTTATGTAGCCTATCTTGGCGGCGAAACTTCGTGCACGCCGAGGGCACGTAAGCACGCCGTCGACGTAGTTGTATGTGATGGCAGCAGGTGGGCGAGCCTTTAATTGGTCGTGTTTGGCATCGAGGTCAGCTCTGCGCTGCTCCTCAAACTCGCGTACTTGTCCGTACACCATTCTGCGCCATTCTGACTGTTTTGCTGCCAAACGCTCCCATTCAGAAGGTTCTATATTGCATCTCTTCAAGTGCCGTTTTAAGACATCCTTGAACCAGAGTTGTCCGCCAAGCTCGGAGAAGAAGTTGCGCTTCGCCACCCTTTCGTCCGCCATACGTGATACGTGTCCGCACCACCGAAGCTGTCGACGCATTAAATAAGCCTCAATGCCACCAACATTGGCTCGTCGCAGGACTTCGGTATTTCGCACTCTGTCAGACCATTTGATCTTCATAATGGATCGGAGACATTTAAGGTGAAAACGATCTAGAGTACGTATGTGGTGGCGGTACACACACCATGTCTCAGCGGAATATAGAAGGTTTGGCAGCACAATTGCCATATATACGGATAGTTTCGTAGCTAGCTTAAGGTCATGTGAGCAGAAAACCTTGGAACACAACTTGCCAAACACTGCAGCTGCAGCTCCGACTCTGCTGTTGATCTCAGCATTAAGGTCACACTTAGAACTTATAGTGTTCCCCAGATAACGAAACCTGTCTACTTGCTTCAACACATACCACCACCAACTACAACAACAGCAACAGCAACTACATAACGATATTTCAGTCAGAGTGCGAGACAAACAGAGCGGCAACATGTAACAGCAACTACTCGAAGTAAACCAACAAATTGTTCGGTCAACTGTGCTCGAGGAACGTTTACAAATTGTTACTGCTTCGTTAAATTCAACCGTGAGAGTATAACTGGCTCTAACGGTCCGTCTTGATGCAATGAAGTGTTAACATTTTTCTCGAGCCATTTGCTTTGCGTAACTATGATAGTATTACCACATATTCGCCAAAAATGTAAACAAATACCTATATTTTTTTGGGAAAATCTCTTTAATTCCTACTCAATGAATATATTTAATTTCATTTTTTTTTTTTATAAATTAATTATCCATATAATGTTAGATGTTAATAATAGTATTTATTAATCATTGATATAATATTAAACAGATATGATTTGCTCTAACAAATTAACCAAAATAAATGTGCCTATCGGAACAGCAGCATACACATTCATTTTTTTTATTCTGCGTACATTTCACACGTTGGTACAGTGTGAGTGAGATGGAGCGCAATCTAAAGCATAGAGAAGAAAAAGATGGCTAGTGTTTGTCGTTTGCGCTGTTTGTTAGTGTTTGTCGTTTGTTTTTACGAGTGTATCGAGAGTGACTAAAGCGAGATGCTGGATTTACGTTCTTTTGTACGCTTCATTTTCAGTGCCCTAGTGATCTACCTTAGTTTAATATTATATCAATGGTATTAATATATTTGTTTAACTTAGAATAAAGTCAATTTAAAACATAAATAAAAATTAGAATATAGATAAGACAGGATAGATAAAATTGAAAAGTAATAAGAATAAGTTCTTATTACTTTACGACATAAAAATAAAATCTTGAAACTTTAGGTAATCCTAAAGTTTCTAGATTTTATTTTTATGTCGTCCAATCATATGTCAGGCCTATATTACGCAACTCCGCGGATCTGTCAGAGTGCGCCCGGCCGAAATCGCGTTCACTAAAACTACGATAGCTCTGAAATTAAAGAGCACAGCTTGACACATCGTATGTCACTGAAGTCGTTATGAAATAAGCTATAAGATTTTCTATAGTTTTGTACAGTTTTATCCTGGAATCTATTGTCGATTCGAAATTGAAAGTAGGGTTAGATAAAAGTCGTAAAGACGTCATTTTAATAAAATAAATGCATTTTTTTTTACCAAAGTTATTGTTTTATTTACATAACAACAGATTATTGTACAATAATCAAGTAAAATAACAGACATTTCTATACATATTTTGCATCTGCAAGCTGAACAAAAATAGTCAAACTAGACACCTGCCGCGTCCGTTGACATAACCGTTTTTTTTTAACGCTATATAAGAACAAAGGGGACCGATCCGACTGCAACTCATATCGTAGTATCACACTTTTATCGACCCCTGGAAAGGTTTTTGCTAGGGTGCTCTTAAACCGCCTAAAGGTATTGTCTGAAAAGATCCTGCCTGAGACCCAGTTCGGCTTCCGACCGGACCGAGGTATCTGTGAAGCAATATTTTCCGTGCGTCAGCTACAGGAAAAGAGTAGAGAGCAGGGTCGTAAGCTGTACCTCTGCTTTGTTGACTTGGAAAAGGCTTTCGACAGTGTGCCTCGCGAAGCCTTATGGTTAGTGTTAGGTAAGCTGGGATGCACTGAAAAGTTTGTGAGACTTCTTAGGCTCCTACATGACGGCATGCAGTGCTGCGTTGCTGTGGACGGTGCACAGACAGACTTCTTCCCCGTTACCTGTGGGGTGAAGCAAGGATGCGTCTTAGCACCAACTCTGTTCTCCTTATACTTTGCAGTGGTAGTGGGAGAGGTCTTACAAATTATTCCACAAGGTGTTCGCATCCGCTTCCGCACCGACGGCGGTCTTTTCAATCTGGCTAGACTTAAGGCTCGCACCAAAGTCTCACATGCACTGATTACTGAGATCATGTATGCTAATGATTTGTGCTTCTTAGCAGAATCCCCAGACGGCCTGCAACAGCTGACGTCCGCTTTTCATCAAGCCTGCCGTAAGTACGGCTTAAAAGTCAGCGTCAACAAGACCGAGGTGATGTCTCTAGACGTTCACGGTCACGAGACACTGAATATAAAGCTTGGTGAGGATGAGTTGAAGCAAGTAGACAAGTTTCGTTATCTGGGGAACACTATAAGTTCTAAGTGTGACCTTGATGCTGAGATCAACAGCAGAGTCGGAGCTGCAGCTGCAGCGTTTGGCAAGTTGTGTTCCAAGGTCTTCTGCTCACATGACTTTAAGCTAACTACGAAAATATCCGTATAAATGGCAATTGTGCTGCCAAACCTTCTATATTCCGCTGAGACATGGTGTGTGTACCGCCACCACATACGTACTCTAGATCGTTTTCACCTTAAATGTCTCCGATCCATTATGAAGATCAAATGGTCTGACAGAGTGCGGAACACCGAAGTCCTGCGACGAGTCAATGTTGGTGGCATTGAGGCTTATTTAATGCGTCGGCAGCTTCGGTGGTGCGGGCACGTATCACGTATGGCGGACGAAAGGGTGGCGAAGCGCATCTTCTTCTCTGAGCTGGAGGAGGGCAAGCGAAAGCATGGCGGACAACTCCTCCGGTTCAAGGATGTCTTAAAACGGCATATGAAGAGGTGCAATATAGAACCCTCCGAATAGGAGCGTTTGGCAGCAAAACGGTCAGAATGGCGTAGAATGGTGTACGGACAAGTACGCGAGTTTGAGGAGCAGCGCAAAGCTGACCTCGATGCCAAACGTGACCAATTAAAGGCCGGCCCACCTGCTGCCATCACATACAACTACGTCGACGGCGTGCTTACGTGCCTTCAGTGTGCACGAAGTTTCGCCGCCAAGATAGGCTACATAAGCCATCTTCGGGCGCATGAGCGCCAAATCATCGGCTAGGAGTCGAAGTGGTCGCCGTGGCCGAAATCGGTCAGAACATCATCATTTTCTTTTTTCTAAATTTCGATAAAAATCTTTGTTAAATGTTTAGCATGTGATGTTTTATACCTTTCTTATTCTTTCTGTATTTAGTCTGTGTAAGTTAGAGTAAGAAAGGTATAATCTAAACAGGCAATATTTGTCATTTAATCCGACCCGATCATCGATCATCGAGAAGACTCCTAGAGTCTTCTAACTTCGCATTATATATAGAACCGAAAATAATAATAACTTATTTTTTCGTAATGCGGAACAGTATTCATATATCATAAATCTATGTTATAATAGCTTCCTTGCGAGTAATAGTTCGGGATCAACACAAGGGCTCCATTGAATTGGGCCAGGGTTGCAGGTTGGTTAAAAACAGAACAGTGGCCCTGGCACACGGGCAAGTGAAGGAACATGGGTGGGTTTTAGTCAGTAAAAGTCTGACACGCTCTTCCGCTCCGCCCAGAGCGGGAGAGGTCATTTGATAATATCCCATCCAGAGCAAAAAAAGGGCTCCGTTGAATAGAGGTATAATAACGAATCATTCCTTTGCATTTACAACAAACAGACAGCCTGCAGTTATGCTTACCCATTTCAGCAATAATCTACATTACACGGTAATCCAAAGCCTAACTAAGCCTTGTCCATAACAAATACGTAGCTTAGCTATAGATAATGCTGTCCATCGAGGCCTGGTCACGCGCGGATCAACACCACAAATGTTAACAATACAGATCGACTGTGTGTACATTGTTATATAATATAAATGGTTAGCGATATTACTATACAGATAAGAATCCATACTAATCCTGTCTGTCTGTCTGTCTGTTACGCTTTCCCGCTTAAACCTCTCAATCGATTTTGATGAAATTTGGCACAAACAATCTTTAGACCCTGAGAAAGGACACAGGCTACCTTTTATTAAAAAATTTGATACCCCCTCGGGAATAGCGCGATATAACCGAATTCCATGCGGGCGAAGCCGCGGGCGGAAAGCTAGTATTATAAATGCGAAAGTAACTCTGTCTGTCTGTCTGTTACGCTTTCACGTCTAAACAACTGAACTGATTTTATTGAAATTTGGTACAAAGATAGAGTTGACCTTGAGAAATAACATAGGATAGTTTTGATTCCGGACTTTTGAAGAGTTCTCTTGGAAACGCGATATAACCGAACTCCACGCGGGCGAAGCCGTGGGCGGAAAGCTAGTATATTATATACACTATACAGATAATAGAAATATTATTATACAGATAAGAATAGCTGGTTGCCTTGATTAACTCAAGACAATGTTTGTGTTCTTTCTCCGGAATTAGCTTACCAACACGTATATGACTTCATATAATTTACTTATTTACAATGCATAAATATGTAAGCTGTCACGCCCTTTATACGGGGCTTTTATTTAGGTAATAAGTTTTTACTTATTTACATTTCCATTTTAATAATATATTATTTTTTCGTTTTGCTCTGCTGGTTTATTGGCGTGGCTAGCTGGCATACCCACATTACCCACACTAATATTATAAATGCGAAAGTATCTCTGTCTGTCTGTCTGTCCAGCTTTCACGCCAAAACTACTGAACCGATTGTAATGAAATTTGGTACACAGATAGTCTAGAGCCTTACAAAGGACATAGGCTCTAAAACATCCCGCTATGACCAATAGGAGGAGAGCAAGAACAAAAAATGTTGCGAAAACGGGAGCAAACGCGGACGTACATATTGCTCCCATTATTTTAACAGACGCTTATTTTATATCAACTGAGCTCTTTCGGTTCGAAACTTACGCGGGTGAAACCGCGGGGCACAGCTAGTAGTAAATAATTTCATTGTTGTTTCTCTCGGTGGTAGGCCACAACATCAGCCGCCGGCGTAAGTTACCACCCACCAGACAAAGTCATGCCGCCAAGCGATTCATCGTGTTCCGGCATGATGTCTGGTGAAGCCGTACGGAGGACGGGTCTGAGCAGTTGTGTTGCGATGTACGTGCCGGGTACGATGCGCGAAATGTTGTTGTGTCGTGAGTTTGGTTGTGGAGGGCCTCCAGATCAATATCCCTCTGGCGCAGCATCGTTGGTCGTGTTGTTGGGTTTAACATTGCATCACTGCGCTCAACTGCCGTCTTCCTTCCTATTTACTCAGTTCTTTTGAGTGAGTAGGCTTAATAAACTGGCGCGCTTTACCATCAACGATTGCATCACTGCTTACCATCAGGCGGGATTGCAGTCAAGCGCTAGTTTGTAATTTATATATTGTTGTGTTTTCTTGTGTTCATTACTGTACCTACATAACATTGTATAAAGTCACGTGTTGTTTTTAATGAACAGACAGCTGTGCTGCTGGGGAGATTGTTCCGCCACTTCTTCTTCCCAGCGAAAACACTAGCAAGTGTCGATGGGTGGGCGTTTTGGGGGACTGTCTTATGTAATATTGACGTTCAAAAAGTGCTGATTCTTTGCCTAATTTGAATAAATAACTTTTGATTTTGATTGAGATTAAGTCTAGAATATGAATAAATAATTCCGTACTAGCTGTGCCCCGCCGTTTCACCCGCGTAAATTTCAATTCCTTGGGAATATCGGGATAAAAATGTAAATCCTATGTATTATTCCTGGTTATAAACTATCGGTGTGCCAAATTTCATCCAAATCCGTTCAGTAGTTTTTTGCGTGAAAGAGTTGTAGGTGTTGTATGTGTTGCCTCTCCCTGGCAACCATGGTGCGAGCCATGGTTGAAAGAGAGAGTGCATGGGAGGCTGCCGCCTCCTTCTGCGAGACCGTCCTCTTGCAGAAGGAGGCAGCGGAGAGGGAGCGGGAAGAGAATGCTCTTGCCGCTCCCATCCGGCGTAGACGGGCGGGGCGAAGAAGGCGGGGGACGAACCCCCGTCTCCTTTAGCTCCCGAGTGTGACCAGCGTGTGTGGGTAGCTCCCGCACGCGCATTGCCCTGGTCACCACGTCTGGGGATTATCCATTCCCGGGTAATCCTCCCTAGGCGCGGAAACCAGCCTACATTAGGCCGGTAAGCCCTGAGAGTGGCCCGGAGTCAGATCTTCGGGCCGAGCCCGGGTCACTCTCAACACAGGGCTCGAGGGAACCGAGTGTTTTTAGTGGGTATTCCCGGCTCCGGCCGGGCGAGTCCCACACACGCCTGTCGCCTAGCTAGCGGCGGGTACGGTGCGTAACGCATTTACACTCGTATAACAAATTGTAACGTGTGACTACGCCTTTCCAAACATGAAAATTTATCTCTACATATTGAATATTGTATAATTCAGAATAGTATTGTATGGCATTATTGTCAATTTACAACGAAGGCATCTTGGTAGAGTCTACTGTGTCCATTTACTTGCATCTACATTAGCAACTTTGTTCCGTTCAGTATTCTGAAAATCTTGTTTTATACTTTTTCAGCGTCGTTTTTTGTCGTAGTTGGGTTTTAGTTTTATTACTTTTTTTTATTTGTACTATTTTGGTGTTAACCCTAGAAAGATAACGTGCGCCTCAGAGGCGCCCGCAAAATACATATTTCGCTGCAATTTTTTTACCGACGCCTGTACAAGCTTGTGTTTCCTAGCCAATTCAGTCGTTGGTCAACACTTCCAAGAGACGGCTGCTATTGTTCGGTAAGTACCATAGTTTTGCTGTTAGAGCGATGCGTTGCGCTCGGAAGGCGCATGTTTATCTTTTGTGTAACTTTTGCCACTTTCATAGTGAATTTGTTTTTGTTATTTTTACTAATGTAAGGTAAGTAATAAAGGTAGTTATTTTTTTTATTGTGAATATTTATTGCCCTCAATTGTTTTAGGAGTGTTTTAACACTGTTGTAACAGTGTTGGATAAAAGAGGAATTGTTTCTTTATTAACTGAAGAAGATGAAGGTGCTGATGAGGACGGTGACAGTGAGATCGAAGACCATGTCAATGACTAATGGTGATGGCCAAGAAGGAGTGATGATCTATGAAAATTCGAAGGATAGTTCATCGCAGAATGCCACTGAAAATACTGGACATGACCAACGCTTAGTGATTCCGCCTAATGATGTGATCAGGGGCAAGAATAGGCATGTTTGGTCTACTGCTAAAGAACAAAATACCAGAAAAACGTCTGCAATTAATATAGTTCATTCAAATTGTGCCTAGTTGCATGTGTCGAAATATTTTTGCACCGTGTTTGAAAACTAGGTTGGAAATTCCTACTTTATCAAGACGCTTGAGAGAAAGTATTGAATATTCCCCCACAAAGTAACAGGAAGATGTCTGAAGAGGCTGATGAGGAACCACTAACTGAAATTCGATGCTATTGTCGCTTATGTACTAAAAAAAGAAAAGAATTATACAAAATAACGTCCATAAAATGTAAAAAGACATTGTGCGGAGAACATAAAAAAGTTGTTTGCAACAATTGTCTTTATCCGTTGATTTTTAAGTATTTTTTTTTAAATTTGAGACTGATTATATTATAATTAATTAGTTAATAAGAAAAAACACTATAAAAGTTGCCTCTTTTTTAAAATTTCTATCTAAGTACAGAAGACTTCTAATTTTTGTACATGTTTGTTAAGGGTTTATAAAATCCTACAAATTTTAATATTTTAAATAAAAAATAACGATAATACGTATGTATTTTATTTACCTTTTAATAATTCAGCAATTTACAGTAGTAAATGAAACAAAAATAATTGACATTCATCAAGAAAATCGGCTATTAAAACGGTGCGCCTCTGAGGCGCATGTTTATCTTTTCAGTACAAAAAAATAACGTTATCTTTCTAGGGTTAAAGTGTATTTGTGGCGCATAATATTAACAAAAGTTAAATTGATGAACTAAAAACTAGGTACTTGACATATTACATCTACACGCACATATAACAACATAAGCCCGAAGGCATATAGTGCAGAGGTCATTTTTATGGGAGTTTTAGCTAGTTATCAAACTGTTTCCGTCTTCACCGCGTGGAGTTACTCCCAGCTTATGTCATTTTCATTAGTGCATTACATATTCTATTAATGTTCACACTGCCCTACATTGCATTAAGCGATTCACAGTTCCCGTGATCCGCGCTTTACTCTTATATATACTAATATATAAAGCTGAAGAGTTTGTTTGTATGTTTGTTTGTTCGCGCTAATCTCGGGAACTACAGGGCCGATTTGAAAAATTCTTTCCAGGAAGGCTTTAGGCTATATAGCATCCCGCTATGACCAATAGGAGCAGAGCAGTAACAAAAAATGTTGCGAAAACGGGAGCTAACGCAGCGGTACATATTGCCAATAGGAGCTGAGCATGACTAATTCCACGCGAACAAAGTCGTTGGCGGCCGCTAGTAATATATAAAGCTGAAGAGTTGGTTTGTGTGGTTGGGTATGTGTGTGGAAGTTTGTTAACTTCCACCCGTTCTCTCAAACTTTCGCATTTATTATTATTAAGTAGGATACAAATCCTTTACGAATTGTTTTAGTTTTGTTTCTTTATCAATATAATTAGAAATAGTAATTAGTATACGTAACTTAAACGTGCTTTGACGTACGCAATGAAAAAAGAAAACCTGTTTAGTTACTTTCTCAGAATAAGTTGGTTGACTTAAAAGCTACGAAACCAAAAATATAGGTACCCGAAAATTTCGGTACTTAGTTACATTTATCCGAAGAACAAATTTGCTTCAATATAGCGAGCGATGATTTCACGGAAAAATGAAACCTTGTTTTTATCAACATCGTCGTTAGAATTAGAAATAAAACTGAATAGCCGTCCGCTAATCAAATTTTCGCCCGGTTCCTGAAAACCGGACAATATTGCGTCCCAGAGTTCGTTTTGGAGACCCCGGGACTCTTAATTATAAAAAGGAAGGACGGCGAGGGAGGTGTCTGGTCATGTTAAGTACAAGCAATACGTATACAAGCGGCTCTTTCTTAGAGAATATAACATACTAGCTGCGCCACGCGGTTTCACCCGCGTTGGTTTCGATATGTTTTTTTTTTTTTTGTATATGTTCCCCTTATTAGTCGCAGCGTGATGTTATATAGCCTAAAGCCTTCCTGGATTAATGGGATATCCAAAGCAAAAAGAATTTTTCAAATCGGACCAGTAGTTCCTGCGATTAGCGCGTTCAAATAAACAAACAAACTTTTCAGCTTTATATATTAGTATAGATTTGTAGCTTTGCATAATTCAAAAGTATAACTGTAAGGTTGCATGACAACTGAAGTGACGGGCATTCACTTTTATTTGATTACCTAAGCCGATGGAGTATATAACTCTATGCAAATTTGTATCTTCGTTACTGCACCGTACTATCCTGCATAGTCCAATCGCCATTTCCAACTCACAAACTAACCACCAAAATAATTAAACTTCCCACTAAGCTGCAGTCGCGTTAGTCAAAATAATATAAAAAATAAACTCTACAAACTATTTTTCAAGAAAACAGTAAGCCTTTTTTAGAACTACCTTCCATTTATATTTTCCAGTAAGACAGAGATATACAATCCCGGATTATTTCAGTACTAGCTTTCGCCCGCGGCTCCGCCCGCATGGACTAATATTTTTCGTATCCCACGGGAACTGCATATTTATCCGGGATAAAAAGTAGCCTATGTGTTATTCCAGACTATTATCTACCCCTGTGCCAAATTTCAACCAAATCCATTCAGTAGTTTTTACGTGAAAGAGTAACAAACATCCATACATCCATACTTACAAACTTTCGCCTTTATAATATTAGTAGGATTTTCTGCAGCGCGTTTAAATGTAGTACTAAGGTAATAGCACGGAGTGTGAGTTTCTTGCACTGATTAATATTTGAACGTAAAATTGCTTATTTTCTTTATGCGACAGTGGTATTTTGTTTATTTTTTGTATATTTTTTTTTATAAATTATTAAGTAACTAACTTGCTTGACCGCAATCCCGCCTGATGGTAAGCAATGACGCAATCGTTGATGGTAAAGCGCTCTAGTTTATTAAGAGCCTATTCACTCTAGCCTTGAAGACACGCAAATTGTAGTCCGACGGAAACACCGCCGCTGGCAAATTGTACGCGGTATGAAAGAGGAGGCGAAACGCCTCGTCCGGATCGTAGGGCTGTTAACAACGCCGTACGACGGGTCGTCCGATGGTGGAACAGAGATGGGGCAATTAAATCATGCAGCATATGAGCCTTATTTACTTTTGCTCTTTGACAACACTGAATTAGTGCAAAGACTAAAAAGATTAAAACCTTCTGAGCTAATTTGGTTAGCGCAGTGTAAGTTATGTGAAATGCTGAAACTTATAAAGAATACTACTGAGACTTGTGTCTTCTCCTTAAGATATACCTAGTGAATAAGAAAGACGTTATTGATTGATTACTGAATACTAATAGGGTATTTGACTGAAAAAAAACTAATTAGTCCGTCGGTCAGATTTCCAAAAAAATACTAGACACGTATTTTTTCTTTTTTCATATAAACAAAAAATGAAGACGTCACAGCACGTTGAAAACTTATGTGACGTCACTGCATGCTACACTTTTTAGCGACCAGTGACGTTACCAGCCACCACTCCTGATCTTTGATGCCTTTTAAATTTGTAATTTTTTATTGATTTGATAAAACAAAATATACCTACGTATCCAATATTTTTCTATAATCTGAATGATGGACTAAATAAAATATTTTTTTTTTACCCAGGAAACATCCCTATTGTATAAATATTTAGCAGTTATATTTAGATTACTTATTAGCTAATAGGTTGGATTGTAATGTGAATAAATTCGCCAAATTAACTGTATAAAAGAAAAAAATCGACGGCAGGTAAGTGTATATGAGCATCATAAGCAAATGAGGTTTGACATATCTTTATTTTCCCATAAGAAATAATTCATTTACATGAGATTTTTTTATAAAGTAGATTAAACATTATTTAAGACGCACAGTAACAGTTTAGAAAAAAGATACTATACAAAAAATATACAGTATGTTAACAAACAGAGGGCGTTCCCGTTAACCCGAAGTAGTATAGCATACATACATGCTAAAAAAAATATTTCCATTCGAAAACAAAATGTTTTAAAATTTTTTCCAATAACAAAATATTCAATAAAAATTTAAATTGACATGTAAAAGAAACACACTGTACACGCGAACATGAAAGACGGCAACGTCGCAATTTATTTATACATGAGGACTACTATTTTGATTTAAAACAGGAGGTTTCAAATTTATTTCCAATTAGAATTTTTTTTTTCGGATTTTTTTATGCTTATTTTTCTATGCTGATATTTTTATTTTAATCTATTAATGATATATATTAACGAGTTTAAGGGAACGCCCTCTGTTATTTAATATACTGTATATAGGATATATCGCTAACACAAACATGGAGCACGCACAACTAAATAATAATACTAGCCTATTTGTAAAAGCTCGTGACATTTACAAACGTGAAAATAATATACAGAGTGATGATTAGATTATCAGATAAAAATCTTCGGTTATTACAAGTCCTTATCATTCTCATAAAATAAAAACTATGAAATTTTATTTTACTAAAAATAGAAACAACAATTTTACGAACGAAATAGTCTACAATTTGATACGAAATAATTACAACTGAAGTATCTGACTGGTTCTATATTTTCTTTTAGTTAATTATCTAAAGCAATAAAAAAGAAGAGTAAATTTTTTTTTATAAAAAAGAGTAAAAAATTTTTTTCCGGACTCCTGTATATAATAAAGGATATCTACTCGATTTGGCTGAAGGTGAAGGAAAACATCTTGAGGAAACCTGGACTTTAAGTCTGAAATCGCCAACCCGCATTGAGCAAGCGTGGTGATTAAGCTCAATCCTTCTCTGTATGAGAGGAGACCTGTGCCCAGCAGTGGGACGATAGAAAGGTTGATGATGATGATGATGATGACTCGATTTCTAGGGTTTGTAACATTTATACTTAATTTCTAGTGTTAATAGTATACAAACACAGATATAATTCATGAAAACTCAGGGTGGAGCTACATCCATCTCGGTAACAACAAGATCGGGGAATGCCACCGATCTCGAACACACTGACAATACTATGTTGCAGTCTCCGTGAACATGCTTCACAAAACCATTAATATTATTATCCACTAACATCCCTCAAACTAAAGCCAGTATATTCCTTTGTATCTGGTGTCTGTTAGAGAAAGTTTACCAAGGATCCTCTGCTCCATGTTAGTTTAAGCCAGGTATTATTTTATTGTCAACATGATTATTGTCTCTATGTTAATTAATGAAGTTTCAGACGAAACTCGTCGTGGCATCACTTGGCACTGTAGCATTCATTTACTGTTAAGTAAACTCAGTCGGTGCCAGCAGGTGGAATGCTAACTATACAGCAGTGTTACTATGTAGACCGAAACTTTGTCTGTGGGGTGATGTACGTGTTTTTATTGTTGTAACTTTGTAGTGTCGATCAATTTTATTATTTTTGCGTCAGATTTGCATTGGAAATTATCGATTTTTAAATAGCGTGCACTAAGGCAGGAGGACAGCGCGGAAATCTCAACAACCAAAAGCTGAAGGCGGTCAGTGCCCTCCAAGCATACATTCCAAAAAGTAGGAGCCAAGGTAAGCGGGCTTCTTTTGGCGGTGAATAGACACGCTTGCGTTTTGGCGGCATTGAATGCTACAAGATTGGCTTTGCCCCATTCGGAGACTGCCTGTAGTGCAACATTCGTACGCTCTACCAGTCTCTAACCTGGTACATTAAATCTCAATTGGTTATTCAGAGTTCATGTTAAACCGACTGATGGTCAAACGAACTGCACAATATAATAGCTCCCATGCCAAGGGCTATAGAGTCTCGGTTCAGATAGGAAGACATTTTGAACACACGATCTGAAGAAGAACTGCTTAGTCCAAAATTGTTTTTTTTTTTTTTTTGACAAGTTATACCACCCTGAATCCATTGTATCCATCTTCTGAACATGGAAGAAAATCAAAACATATTATTCGAAATTAGGCTGAGAAAATTTTGAGAACTTTTTCGTCAATATTACATAAGACAATGCCGCAAACCGCCCGCCCTTCATATAGATACCCTAAATACACCTGTAACCTCAATTAGAAAATAAACGTTTATAAAACAAGCCTCAGCCATGAACCCAGGTGACAATTATCGTGAAATAGATCGCCAGTTCAAACAGCAGGCTTGTCTGACACCTAATAACCTAAATATTCCGTCCCAGGCGAGCGGTGTGCCGGCGGTGGCTATATACGACACTTGCGTGATACGCCGCCATATCAAATCAAATATTGCCGTAGGGCTAGGAAAACAGGGAACCTTTACAACAGTTACCTTAAGTTTTTTTTTTTATTGTAAACTAGTGTTTGACCGCAATCCCGCCTGATGATAAGCAGTAATGCAATCGTTGATGGTAAAACGCGCTAGTTTATTAAGAGCCTATCCACTCAAAAAAACTGAGTGAATAGGAAAGAAGACGGTAGTTGAGCGAGGTGACGCAATTTTTCACCCAACAATACGACCAACGATGCTGCGCCAAAGGAACATTGATCTGGAGATCCTCCACGATCACGACAAACCTTTTTTGCCGATATTATTATGAGCGAGTAGCGATGCGCCCACGTGCCACGTACCCTGCCCCCTTTCGCCCGCACATGTATTGCCTACCGCGCATGTTTTAAGTCACCTCTTTTTGCGAAATAATAAGTATCTATTTCTTTAGGGGGATTTTTTTTGTTTAACCTGGCTTTGTAGACATTAGTAGAAACAGTTATCGATACCTACCACGGATCGGATAGGGTTTGCTCAACATATTGTATATTCTATAAGAATACGGATACGTGCTTTACAATAGCTGGTTGCCAAAGTTGTAGAGAATAAACTGCAATACTCCTAAGACATAAAAGTAAATTGAAATTATTATTTTTTTCAATTCCTCACTTTTCATGGCCCCTACGCTAGCGACCACTAGTTATACGACCAAAGGCGTCCGTTACCCTGAACTGTGACCTTATGGGCCGAGACCTGACCATTTTCGCTACATCCACCCCCAGTTATAATGAATTACGTAATCACATCGATTTATTACTTAAAAGGTTGTAATTTTTTTTTTAGGTCATTGTTATATAAAGTTTGCGATAAATTCGTGTATATTTCTTGTTACTTGTTACTAATATGGGCAGGGTGGCACACAGAAAAGATGATGGCGCCGTAAGGTTCCACCTCGTACCCGAAGACGTAGCAATGGGATGGACCGATGATCTTGTGAAGGTCGCAGGAATCTGCTAGATACGATACAATGGCTTCGTCGATCAATGGACGTTTCTTGATGATGTGAATTAAATACTATTGTTTTCTTACTTCCAGAAGCTGGTACCACTGTTGGTATTAATCATGTAGACGGCAAGGGATTGCTTCAACAACAATGCGTCCTATTTTGGAATCATTAGTAGGTATATCAATACCTACTAATGATAATGGTTATCAATGATAATGAATCAGCGATTAAATGAGTGACCGAAATATTTTGATACATTCTTTTAAATTAAATGAAATATCATTTATTTCGGACTCTTTTTACTCATATCATACAAATACATACTATTAAATAGCGGCGGTAAGTTCCCTCTTTGGGAAGCATAATTGTTTCGGGAGGTTCCTGTTCCGGATAAGGCGGGAGAAACTCAAGAGTGTCACCACGGTGGGGTTCGCCATGAGGACTCGGTGGAACATACGGTGGAGGTCTGTGGTGGGCACCACTGTGTTTTCGTGACTGAGGATGGCTTGAAAGAGAAACCATGGCAGGTAAGTAAAGGAACACGTCTGATTTTTGTCAGTAAAAATCTGACACTCTCACTCCGCCCAAAGTGGGAACGGGCATTTATTGACCATCCACACCGCAAGAAATAAAAAGACATGTGGCGGTACCTACAAACGCCACAAATCAACATCGTGTCATACTGACGTCACGTGTATTCTACATCTCGCAATCAGAGTTTACCGTGCAATTAGCATAAATACAACTTCCCAATTTCAAGCATTGGGCAAGTGCCCGCCAGACATAACACCCGTCTGGCCGGAGGATCCTCCCTTTTCTATGGAGGATGAGTGAACTTTACTCCCTGTTCCTCATGCCTCCACAGACATTAACATAAACATAAGTAATAACATAGATAGAATATTACAATACACAAACACGATAAATAAAAATCAAGTGTTTTGCCTCTCTTGCAAGATGGACGACACGGTACAATGCTTTTACAATTTCATTCCTACTAAGGATTACCCTTGTGTAGAATAACACTCTGAACTTACGTAACAACGTGGGAAAGTGGGCAACACTGCTGACGGGAACATGTTCGTCGCACTACACCACCAGGGCAAGTGCATCATAACCCGATAAGCACTATTATACTGTACACAAAGAGTCTTAGACGCATTCATTGCGTATTTATTTATTTAGACTTTTCGCACAAAGAAATGCACAAAGGCGGACTTAATGCCTTAGGCATTCTTTACCAGTCAACCACGGGTGGTGAAGAGATTGGATGGTAGGTGCTTTGGTTGATAAAAATACAATATTAAATTTAAGAATACTCTTCATTCTAATAAAACAAATACTTAAATAAGCTATATACACATGTATACTATTACCAAAACATATACCTAGCTTAGGTATTAAATGGTCCGTGCGAAGTATTCGCACATTCACGGTTTGAAAAATCCTTGATTTTCAATCGTAAATTTTTGAAAAACCACTGAAATGTTATTTGTATCAATATTTTTCCGGTTTAGCGGTCTAGCGATGCTTTAAAATGATGCTTCATCTATACTAATATATAAAGCTGAAGAGTTTGTTTGCTTGTTTGAACGCGCTAATCTCAGGAAAGTAGTTCCTGAGATTGGCGCGTTACACGGGTGGGTTTTAGTCAGTAAAAGTCTGACACGCCTTTTGCTCCGCCCAAAGCGGGAAAAGTCATTGGATGATTTCCCACCATAAAAAGCCTTTTTTGTCATCATCATCATCATTTCAGCCGAAAGAAGTCCACTGCTGGACATAGGCCTCCCCGAAGGATCTCCACAACGACTGGTCCTGCGCCTCCCGCATCCAGGGGTTTACCGCGACCTTCAACTTTTTGTCGGGACTTCATAACTTCCCTCATACTTTATCAATATAAGGTCAACCGGGGTAATTGCGTCTTTGGGGCAATTGCGTCTAATCGAAGTTATTTTAAATCTATTTGAAAACCCACTCTCCTGCCATCTTGTTTTGTTTACTTTGAATAAAAAACAATAACGTATCGATGGCAGGAGAGGTAGGTTTTCAAATAGATTTAAAATAATTTCGATTAGACGCAATTGCCCCAAAGACGCAATTGCCCCGGTTGACCTTATATAAACTAGTTGCGCCCCGCGGTTTCGCCTGTTTCGATATGTTTTTTTTTTTATGTTCGGCTCCTATTGGTGGCAACGTGATGTTATATAGCCTAAAGCCTGCCTGGATTAATGAGTTATCCAACGCATTGATTTTTTCAAATCGGACCAGTAGTTCCCGAGATTAGCGCGAACAAACAAACATACAAACAAACTCTTCAGCTTTATATATTAGTATAGATTAGTATTAGTATAGATTAGTATATAAATAATTATGTCTGATGGAGTTTAACGAACAGAACCATTACTAAGGTACAAACTCAATTGAAATCGTAATCAAAATGCAGAAAACAATGACCTTTGTTTATTCACCAAAGGAGATAAATCATGGGAATATACTATTAGAACCAGGAACAAGCATACAAAATCTTATTAATCCATACTAATATTATAAATGCGAAAGTAACTCTGTATGTCTGTCTGTTACGCTTTCCCGCTTAAACTTCTCAACCGATTTTGATGAAATTTGACACAGGCAATCTTTAGACCCTTGGAAAGGACATAGGCTACCTTTTACTGAAAAAATTGATATTCCCGAGGGAAATCTAAAAAGCGCTATATAATCGAATTCAACGCGGGCGAAGCCGCGGGCGGAAAGCTAGTGAACAATAAATTTCATAACAAAAACCTCTACCATAGTTACTTACAGAACCAATTTAAAACTGGTACGAAGAAAAGTTAATTCATTTAAAGCTATTATTATTTCAATGAAACCAGTCCGGTGGTGGGCAGAGGCTTTGAAAAGGCTATTTATGAAACTTTCATTACCCACAATACGACAGGAAAAGCATTTAAATTGAGCTAGAAGATGTGTTTGCTGGAGAAATGAGGTTCTCTTCACCGAGAGTGGATTTTATATTAGTACTAACGACCCGCCCGGCTTCGCACGGTGCAATGCTGATACTAAATACATTACAAAAAAACTGTTAACGTTGTATAAAAAACGCTCGCCGCCCAACCGGCTGGTACCGCCGCAAATGCGACGCCCCACAATTTTTAAATTTGTAATTGTGCACGATCGAGATCGATGCAAAGTACCTTCCTGATGAAAAGACCTTCTTGTTATTTATATTTTTCTATTGTTCTTTTTTTGTATTTTTATACGTTGTCATGTTTTTAATTGTCATATATATTAGTTAGTTAGTATAAGTTTGGCTGAATAAACAGAAACACAAAAACATATTTCCTACATTTTTACTCATCAGCCATCAGGAAAATTGGTCCTTCGAGATAGTGAATAGTGTTTATAGGACACAAATGGTTGTCACGCGGAGCCAGACTCGGCTACAGCCCGATGCTGAGGCCGCACAAAATAGCGTGCCTCGTTCTGCGTCATCGGCAGCGCCCGCTAGCGCTGCGACGCCGCCGCCGGTGCAGTCTACAGTCTCCACGGCCCGCACACTCGCCAGTCCATCAAAAACACACTCTGTCACCAGCCGCTCATCGGTAGTGGCAAGGAAGCTCTCCGCCGAAGCACAACACGCCCGTGAACTCGCCCGTCTGGAGTTAGCTGCAGAAGAGGAGAAACTGCAAGCTCAACTACAGCTAACAGCCAAAAGACTTGAGTTGGAAAAACGGACTGCTGAGCTGGAACACCAGGCTGCAGTTGCTACCATTGAGGCCGAAGAAGCAAGTAGGTGCAGTAGAAAATCTGGTCGCAGCAGGGCCAGCATTTCAAATTGGGTAAACGGTAGTGTGCAAGTCATTGAGTCACAAACCGACAACAAATACAATGACACTGTTGTACACTCTGAGAATCCCAATCCTGCTCCACCACGAACGTCTCCATCATCACACGTAAGAAATGTTGATTCATTCACTATTCACAATCACCCTAATACAGTGCATTACTTTGAGCCAGGTACGTCACATTACCAATATCACAGTAACCCAGTTAACTATATGGGACTAGAGGAATCTGCTAGACCCGAATTCGATCCAGAGGGAGTTGCCTACGCCGAGTCCTACGCAGCGGTCGCCCCGGCTCGTGAGTACCGGAGCGCCCAGGATCCGGTGAGTCAACTTGTCTCCGCATTTGATAGTCTGGTAAGGAAACTTCCTTTCAACAATAGTTCCAACAATAATAACAACAGACCGGTCCAGAGGTCAAATCATACCTGTGTTCGACGGCAGAGCACCACTTGACTGGCTCGTGTTCAAGCGGTCCTACCTAGACTCTGCCAACACATATACACCCGCTGAAAACCTTGCCCGCCTCGGTGTGTCATTGAAAGGTACAGCACGTGAGGCGGTGTGCGTTCTTCTGTCAACAGCCTTACACCCTGACATAGTTTTAGAAGAACTAGATAGGCGCTTCGGACGACCTGAGCAGATAGTGCTACAAGAGGTTGCAGCCATCCGTGCTTTACCTAAAGTGAACAATGAATTGAGAGACCTTCCTGCGTTCTCTTCACGCGTTAGAAATTGTGTAGAGGTTGTTAAACTTTTAAATGAATCAGACTATCTGTATTCCCCAGAATTGTTTATTGCTCTTATCAATAAACTACCCCTACTGGTGCGCACAAGGTGGATGGACTTCGCTGCGACACGTGTCGGCGCTGGCCCTACCTCCAGCCTGGGCAAGGTGGAGCTGCTGTCTAGGTTCCTGGCCCAAGAGGTGGACCTACACATCAAGTTCGACAGCACTTTCTCGGACTTGTCACATAATCACATTCATAGAGAACGCACGCATGCAGCCGTGGAGGAGGCGGAGCTAGTGAACACAGTGCATTCGTACTCCGAAAAACATTCATCTACCGAAAAAACACGAAATATTCGTAGGTCGTCTTGTTTATGTTGTAAAAAATCGTCACACGACATTTCGACATGTGACAAGTTTAAGTCAATGTCAATTCATGAAAAGTGGCAGTTTATAAAAGAAAATAAAATTTGTTATCGTTGTCTAGAAAAAAGGCCGCATACTTTCCGGTTCTGTAACAATAATAAAAATAAATGCCAAATAGGTGACTGCAAGAATAGACACCACACTCTATTACACAATCCCGAGTTCACATCGACATTAGCTGAACGAGATGCTTCGCCACACAACACGCCTCCCTCCCAGGGTTCCAGCGCGGTGCGGGAGATAGTCAACCACACAGTCGCGGCGCCGGACGCATCCAGGGAGCTCGCTGTGGTTCCTATTCATCGTCCCCTTCTGAAGATGGTAGCAGTCACCGTATCGGGACCTGCGGGTAAGGTAGACACTTACGCGTTGTTGGACGACGGGTCGACTTCGACGTTCATCGACTCTGATATTATTATCTTATATTATCTTATATTATTATCCTTCTGGCCCTATCAAACTATATAGGATGTCTTCGATGATGTTCGGAGCCTGTTCTAGCCCATCGACGGCAATCTATATAGTAAATCTAAATGCTGCACAATTTCAAAAAGAGTTCCCCGAGGCCGTGGCAGCCATTAATTTGAACACCTACATGGACGACTTCATTGGTAGCTTCGACAACCTGAACGATGCAGCCCAGCTGGCCTCTGAAATCGTTACTATTCACAAACGCGGTGGTTTTGAGATGCGCGGCTGGATTTCCAACGAACCAGCAGCACTGGCCCATCTGCCAGCCGAGTTGATATCCGAACGGGCTAGTAGTAGAGACATAGAGTTGTGTAGAGACTCAACCACTAGAACGCTAGGTGTCCTCTGGCAGCCATTCCGCGATGTCCTGAAGTTTAATTCTGGAGTGTCTGTCAACATTTCAGCTCCAGTTACTAAACATCAGGCACTGACCCAAGTCATGCGTGTGTATGACCCGCTGGGTATTCTAGCGCCAGTTGTAACCAGGGGGCGAATCCTATTCCAAAACTTATGGAGAAAAGGTTTGGAATGGGACGAAACTAGGATGCGCGGGCCGCCTTTCCTATTGTTGCCTTTTGCCGAATGGCCCTCGGAACCAGCACAACGTAAAGTCGCAAATGAAAATGAGCTCAAGTCATCTTCTTCATTACCAACCCCATTTTTGTAGAGTCAACGCTAATGTAGAAGTTGAGTTGTCCGCACCTGTCGTAGCTAGCCTTTCATACTTTAGCTCATGGTTTAGGATGGTAAGGGCGACTGCTAGAATTCACCAGTTCATTGCCATCTGCATAACTAGGGTTCGGGGGGTATGTAATAATTTTATTCTTTCCCCACATTGTAGCCAAACTTCTTCAGATGCATTTTCCCTCGATGTCGCCCTACGACCGTTGTCAGTAGAAAACCTGAATCATGCGGAGATCCATATTTTCCGTCAAAGCCAGAACAACGTCTTCAAGCGGGAACTGCTCTGCAAACGCGCCGGACGCTCACTTCCTTCAAAGAGCCAACTCGTCAGCCTCTCTCCAGCCCTAGATGAGAGAGGACTAATGTATGTGCAAGGACGTGCCGCCGCCATCAGAGATGTAACCACAGATACTAAACCAATCATATTAAATGGGAAGGACAATGCTGTTCGTCTGCTCATCGCACACTTTCATGAAGAGTTCGGTCATGCTAACATAGAAACGGTGATCAACGAGTTGCGGCAAAGATTTTGGATCTTGGGTTTGAGAAATACCGTCAGATACGTCGTACAACGCTGTCAACGCTGCAAATTGGCACGCGGATCACCGCCCCGCCCCTCTATGGGAGACTTACCTCTTGCCCGACTAGCTCACGGATGCAGACCATTTTCATTCGTGGGTTTGCAGAAGCTATAGTAATTCTCGCCCGCTCACGTATATATCACCAGAGCCAGAAGCGTTGACGCCATTTCATTTCCTGCTGGGCACCTTATCGGTCTATAACTTCCCTGCTCAACTCACGGACGCAGATTTATGCAGTAGGAACCACTGGCGTAGGGCCGTAAGACTGGCCGATCATTTCTGGCGGCGGTGGGTTCGAGAATACCTACCAGAGCTAGCACCACGAAGAGTCCACGGCGGTGAAGTGTCGGTCAAAATAGGAGACCCTGTACTGATCGCAGATGGAGAACTTCCGAGAGGCACGTGGCCGCGAGGCGTGGTCACAGCGCTGTTCCCTGGTCGTGACGGAAACGAGTGGTCGACATCAGGACCTCTGCCGGCATTCTCCGCCGACCTCTAAAGAAGATCGTTCTGCTTTGAAAGGGGGAGCATGTGCACGATCGAGATCGATGCAAAGTACCTTCCTGATGAAAAGACCTTCTTGTTATTTATATTTTTCTATTGTTCTTTTTTTGTATTTTTATACGTTGTCATGTTTTTAATTGTCATATATATTAGTTAGTTAGTATAAGTTTGGCTGAATAAACAGAAACACAAAAACATATTTCCTACATTTTTACTCATCAGCCATCAGGAAAAGTAATATCTTCGAAACTATTTATTTAAATCATGTGCTGTAAAGGGCGATATAGTAAATATATCTATATTAAAAAAAATAGGGATGGATTACCCTTAAAATTTAGGGGGATAAAAAATAGATGCTGTCTGATTCTCAGACCTACCCAATATGCACACAAAATTTCATGAGAATCGGGAAAGCCGTTTCGGAGGAGTTTAAGCACAAACACCGCGACACGAGAATTTTATATATTAGATGATACTGACAGTAAGAGAAATATTATTTGTTCTTTCTGTATAGTTGCTTCGCTATAGACCAAACAATTTTTAATAAAAGTTGTTATTTATAATGAAGAAGAACAACTAGCATACATCACCATGTTTTTTTACAAATTATGAACTAGCGCTTGACCGCAATCTCGCCTGATGGTAAGCAGCAATGCAATCGTTGATGGTAAAGCGCGCTAGTTTATTAAGAGCCTATTCACTCAATAAAACTGAGAGAATAGGAAGGAAGACGGTAGTTGATGTGCGTCACTGGCTAATTTGACAAGATTTATCTCAATCGTATTCTCAATGAACAAGAAGGAAGCATTCAAACGGGTTCGACTAAGCTATGTTTTTAAATAATTTATAAAAATATTGGTACTAAAAAAAAGACTGAGATTTAATTATCTACTACATAAAATTCTCCTGTCACAGTGTTTGTCCTCTAACTCCTCCAAAGCGGCAGAACCGATTTTAATAAAATTTCATATATATGTACAATCTATATTTTATTACTACCTACTACTACTTACGCGGTTAAAACCACGGGACCCAGCTATTATATATTCTTCAGATATTATTCTTAAGGCCGCCGCCTCGAATCTTGTGGGCAGCTAGGGGGCGGCGGCAGCGGCGCGGGAGCCGAGCGGGCATCGAAGACCCGTTCTCGAAACTAGCAGGCAGATCGCGCGTCACTATAGCCGCGTAGTGTTGTGTTCACGATTGTGTCGACGAGATATTTGTTTTTATTCGCGAAAGAAATGTCTGAACAATGGTGGAAACATCTTTTTGATTCAAATTTATTCCTAACGCTCGATCACTGCTCGCTGCCCGCCCGCTGCCCGCAAAATTCGAACGCGAGAAGTACACCGCTTGCTACCCGCCACCGCCCCACTGCCGCGCCGCTGTTTTCGAGAACCGGTCCGTAATCCGTTTGATTTTACGCATAAGATCTTGCCGCTCACTCACTCGCCGCCGCCGCCCGCAAGATTCGAGGCAGCGGCCTAAGACACAAAACCTTGTAATAAATTAATGAATGTGAATTTGTTAGATTTAACATATTATTGAATAATTTGTTGGCATAAATTTTTTTCTAGGCTATTGCACAACATATAACATCGTAACATTATTTATAAGACATTACTGTACGGATGACAGCAGAACAAGATACCCAACACTCTCAAATATTCTTAATCAACCTAGAGCAGTAACACTTTAGAGATGAAGTTGAAAATGTAATCCAGGAATCTGACAGATTGTAGTAGCTTGATGTGCTCTACCTTGTTTTAAACATCGATATAATATTAAACAGATATGATATGCTCTAACAAATTAACCAAAATAAATGTGCCGATCGGAGCAGCAGCACACACATGCAATTTTTTTATTCTGCGTACATTTCACACGTTGGCACAGTGTGAGTGAGATGGGGCGCAATCTAAAGCATAAAGAAGAAAAAGATGGCTAGTGTTTGTCGTTTGCGCTTAAATAGAATCGACGAAAACTAAAGCGACTTGCTGGACTTACCTCCTTTTGTACGCTTCATTTTCAGTGCGCTAGTGACGTATCTACCTTAGTTTAATATTATATCAATGGTTTTAAACCAAATATGTACGTAAATATGTACTATTCTATCGATATCATAAATGTTAGCACTCAAATTATTATAACAATCTCACAATTTGTTCAGAAGCGTAGCACAACAAAATATCGGAAAGTCATTTTTGTCCCCGATATCGATTCCCGTCCATTAGCAATCCACAAGCGTCATATAATGAGTTATAGCCGTTTGCCGAACCGACGTTTTTTCGCAAACGATAAATTTTCTTAATCGCGTTTTTAGGGTTTTGGATACAAGTTTTTACTCCGCAATTAATTAATATTGAAGCAGTTTGGCTCACGATAAAGAAAGTTTGCTGGAAATGAGGGTTATTTTGGAGATACTCAATATGAAGAGAGGCGGTTATTTCGATAAGGGTTGCTCCAAACACCGTCAAGTTTGCCAATAGACTAAGTTTTTATATATTCAATAAACGAGTCAGTTAAATATTTAATAAACATATTTAAATATAAAGGTAATTAAATACACCCTACACAATTATTAGTGAGTGACTCCATACGTTATCCATACTAATATTATAAATGCGAAAGTAACTCTGTCTGTCTGTCTGTTACGCTTTTCCGCTTAAACCTCTCAACCGATTTTGATGAAATTTGGCACAGACAATCTTAAGACCTTGAGAAAGGACATGGGCTACCTTTTATTGAAATATTTGATATTCCCGAGGGAGATCTTAAAAGCGGGATATAACCGAATTCCACGCGGGCGAAGCCGCCGGCGGAAAGCTAGTATACATATATATAAACGCCTTTCATATTACGTTACGTTACATAACACAGCGTTATTTTTTCTATATGCGAAACCCGAAACACGTGTTCAGTATTTTTTAAAGAATTTGTGTACCAAATTTCAATAAGCTATTATGAAAAACCACAAAGTAATGAGCTTGTTATGTTACCTGATTTTTCCTACAAAAATATGGTCAAGGCGCCGCTCGCCCGCTCACGCCCCCGCACTCTACCCTAGGACTCTATGATCCGCTGTGAAGTGTGTCGTGCGCTCGGTAACCACACTGCCTCCTATTTTTACATATTTGGGATTAAATATAACATGGTGAAAAAATTATTGTAGTCATTTTGATTCAGTTGCTTATTCTGAACAAACTCGCATAGGGTCCGTAAAAATAACGTTCTGTATACACAAAGTGGTGATGACAATACGACAATTAATTAAACATCGTGTACCTCAACACATTCTCAGTCTACCCATAAAACATCATATAAATATATCCATTAGTTTAGTCACAGGAAATTATTTTTCATAATTCACATTTTCTACATAATGTTAGTACATCTTGATAAGGAAGCGCTTACATGTTGATGACCGCCACATCCAGCGGTACTAAACTTTAATAATAATGGCGCCAAAAAAAGCAAGTCGATACAGGACCGCTCTGTCGCCGATCGGAGGACAGTGAAGCAATATTTTAAAGGATGTTCTATTTTGTTTCCAATTTTATGCGATTTAGTTTGTTTTTTTTTAATTTTTTTGCTGGTTTAGGATTACTCCTATGAACCAGCATTGTCCGTGTTTTCATTTATTGTCGTACTAGCTGTTGCCTGCGACTCCGTCCGCGTAGACTTCAGTTTACAGTATGACGTAACTTATTCAGTGTCCATAATATTGTCCACTGAGAGGTATTCGACAACATTTCCCTGAACATTTAACATGATTTGTTCATTTATTTTATTAACTATTTCATTAGTCGGCGCCAAAATTGCCCTTTCGCATTTTTTTATTTATAAACTAGTGCTTGACTGCAATCCCGCCAGGTCATCTGAACTATCCATAATTTGACAGAACTCATGACTCAGTGTAATCATACCGTTCCTGTTAGTTGGTACACGATCTTCTCCGATTTTTAGAAGAGTAGCAGCATATTGTCCGACTTGAGAATCTTGGTGAAGTTGTACTCGCATATTCGTTGTGAGACAATACTTTTTCACGTGAACTCATAATGCAGATGCTTTAAAACAGGCATTTATTTCATCTGCCGGCGTACCCCTAGTAATCACATCAAATTACACTGGTGTAACAATCTTTCGCGCTCACTGCTTTTACTAATGTTGCATACCGGCATTTCTTCATGAGCTAAGTTCAATGGTAACTTTAGAACTGAGTGCGGTGTTCGTCCCCCGCTAAGTAATGTAGCAGCTATTTCCAAAGAAGCAACTGCAACAGCAACTCCTTTATCTTTCCGGATTTGAGCTAATAATAATTTTAAAATATAGGTTTTACGTGTACCTCCTGAAGCATCCAAACAGAACAAACCACCTCGGCCGCTGGCAATATTTTGAATTATTGCTCAGTTGATATTAAGTAAGCGCCTGTTAAAATATTGAAAGCAATATGTACGTCCGCGTTTTCTCCCGTTTTCGCAACATTTTTTATTACTGCTCTGCTCCTATTGGTCATAGCGGGATGTTATTTATAGCCTATGCCCTTTCTCAGGCTCTAGACTCATTACAATCGGTTCAGTAGTTTAGGCGTGTAAGCCGGACAGACAGAGATACTTTCGCATTTATAATATTATTATGGATTATCAGCACCACTCTGAATACGTTCGGCACACACTGCGGAACAAAAGAATTATACACATATAAACCCTATTTCATATGTACGAGTGCCAACTCAATCGCAGTAATGCCTTTAGTTTTGACAGTTCAGCCACATTCACTGCGTTATTTACATTGTTGAGCACATGAATTTTACAAACTTATGAAGCAACTAACTTCCGCCCGCGGCTTCGCTCGCGTGAAATTCACTTTGCCCTAAAAAGCGTTTGTGTGATCTATAGCGTATTGAGCCGTGCATTATCGTAGCATTGTATATATAGTCTAAAAGTTCATTATACAATAGCTATGTTTAAAGCCGCAGGAAACTTTTAGACTATATATACCATGCTACGGTAATGCACGGCGTGCGGCAAAGTGAATTTCAATTTTTGCAAATCCAGGCAAATATAAATATAATTTTGTACTTTCAGAGTTTATCTTGATTAACATCAAAGAACGAAAATCTTCTTCTTCTTCAGCCTATAGAGGTCCACTGCTAGACAAAGACCTTCCCCAAGGCTTTCCACGATGACCGGTCTTGTGCTGCCCGCATCCATTGGCTTCTCGCGATCTTCATCAGGTCATCGGTCCACCTTGTTGGGGGCCTCCCCACGCTGCGTCTTCCATTACGTGTCCGCCACTCCAGAACCTTACTGCCCCATCGGCCATCGGTTCTACGAGTAATGTGCCTTGCTCACTGCCACTTAAGTTTAGCGACACGAAGAGATATGTCGGTGACTTTGGTTCTTCTCCGGATATCCTAATTCCTGATTCGATCGCGCAGGGAAACTCCGAGCATAGCTTTCCATCGCTCATTGGGTGACGAAATTTGCAACCTAATTAATTGCGTAACACAGTATCAATCTCATTATAAATCATCTAATAACTAATATATTGCTCCATACATTCAAAAAAAGTATCTTCTCAACAACATTAATAACGCAATGAATGTTGTTGAACTGTCAAAATGAAATTTATTGCTAATGATTGTGAATTACGCTATAAAATTATTATCAATTTTGTTTCTCAAATCATCAACCATCCTTGAACTGGGTCCCGCGTAGACTCGACCCAATGAATAATATCTGAATATTTCTGTTTTAATACGCGTAAAATATCGATGTATAAATATGCATATTCATTATCATGTATATTTTATTTGCACGATTTTGAAAAAAGAACCCTATGTCGTCAAGCGATTCAGACGGTAATTTTCAAATTACGAATTAATTTATGTTGTTATATTTTTTACTAGTATTATTTATTATTATTATTTATTTATTATTATTTTATTTATTATTTATTGTACATTTGTGTCTCGGGCGGGTATTTGAATATTTTATTTTAACCCCAAAATATACAGCATACATTGCATTTTTTTGTTATGCTTCACTCTTATTGGCTTCTGCGTGACGTTATATAGCCTAAAGCCTTCCTGGATTAATGGGCTATCCAACGCAACAAAAAATACAAATCGGACCAGTAGTTCCTGAGATTAGCGCGTTCAAACAAACAAACTCTTCAGCTTTATATATTAGTATAGATAAGTACAGGCCACTGTGTGTCATATGTCGCAATCGTAGCCAACACTAGAAAATCGGACTTGTTACTATCATTAAACCACCAAAGCTTTTCTCTAGGTAAGTCAATTTATAAAGTTACAGATCAAACATACTTTTAAACTCTTAATTGTATCAATTCTCTTCCTGAATGTAAAGTCCACAGCTAATTTGAGAAGCTTAACGAACCCACCCTACTTTCAACTTGTTAAATATTTAACGATCTTTAAACATAGCTATTGTTAAACCCTGTTCAGTTATTTTCTGTTCTAAGGGAAGGGAGCGTTAAAATTTGTTAAGAAACTGTTAGCTAGTATTTTTTCATGAGGACGTTGTGATGGAAGTCTACAGTAGAGAAGTACCTCACTGTCGATCGATGTTGAATAGCGTTAAAATCTATTATACTTTATACTAATATATAAAGCTGAAGAGTTTGTTTATTTGTTTGAACGCGCTAATCTCAGGAACTACTGGCCGGATTTAAAAAAAAATATTTTTGCGTTGAATAGCCCATTCATCCAAGAAGGCTTTAGGCTATATAACATCACGCTGCGACCAATAGGAACCGAGCATAACTAACTCTACGGGAACGAAGTCGCTCGCAGCCGCTAGTATTAAATATTTTACACGCGTGGGTCCTGTTGGAACCCCACACATAATGAAACCTATGGTAAACCTATGTACATTGTAAATACATCTGGTACATAGCGTGTAGCTTCTGTATCATTTATAATTTGAACAATAAACTACAAATTACACACATACTGTAAGTCGTGTCTTATGTCTATGATTTATGAGCGAACTCCAATTTATTTCATTTTGTACGGCACCTTTATCGCCCGAGTTGTAAAGGCCATCTGTTGACAACAACTGTTGTTGTTGTTTAGAAGAGAAAAACCTTTAATATTCTCCGTTCAACTTGTGAATTGTTCTCTAGCTTCAATTGAAAAGTAGTAGTAGTAGTAGTTTCTCGGTGGTAGGCCATAACATCGGCTGCCGGCGGAAGTTACCACCCACCAGACAAAGTCTTGCCGCCAAGCGATTCGTCGTGTTCCGGCATGATGTCTGGTGAAGCCGTACGGAGGACGGGTCTGAGCAGTTGTGTTGCGATGTGTGGCGGGTACGATGCGCCAAATGTTGTTGTCTCGGGAATTTGGTCGTGGAGAGTCTCCAGATTAATCTCCCTCTAGCGCAGCATCGTTGGTCTTGGGTTTAACATTGCATCACCTCGCTCAACTGCCGTCATCCTTCCTATTCCTAAGTTTTTTAAGTGAATAGCTTAATAAACTAGTGCGCTTTACACTCAACGATTGCATCACTGCTTACCATCAGGCGGGATTGCAGTCAAGCACTAGTTTATAATTATTAAAAAAAAAAGTTGGAGTTTTGTCACTACCTACTACTATTTTTTTGCCACTTGGTCCTGGGTCTCCTCTCGGTGAAAGCAGTGAGTGGAAGTGGGCTGTAATCCACCATGATGGACCAGTGGGCTTATAGATATCACATGACTTCAAATGTTTGGTTCTTGAACATCTATTGGCGGTTTTATCTAGTGCCGGTTTCCTCACAATATTTCATTAAAACAGTGGTGATGAAAAATAATTTACTCAAAGGGAAACTTCTCTATGTAGGTATTATTACGTTATTTATTTTATGGGGCTTATGTAGACTCGTAAAATAATAAAATAATTAACACAAATATCACGTACAATCGCTTACACAACATGGCATTTTAATGGCGACACTAATTAAACACACGTATATAGTTTCTCGTTTAGATTGGGTTAAAATCGCATCTTGGAAGAACTTATGCTCAAAGAAGTACAGCGCAGGGTTCATTTTCTGGGGACAGGGATCATAACATCGTGTCAATGAAATTAAAACGAGCAAATGCGAATTGAGGGAAAGAGAGAGAACCTTATGGCCGCGAGCTGCGAAGGCGGCGATTTTCAAATTACTAATTATTTTATGTTGTTATAATGAAATGACTGCCTACTACTTAAACTGACCAGTAACCCTACTCTTTTTTTGGATGGGAAATCATCAAATGACCTCTTCCGCTCTGGGCGGAGCGGAATGGCGTGTCAGACTTTTACTGACTAAAACCCACCTGTGTTCCTTCACTTACCTATATGCCAGGGCCTCGGTTTCCTTTTTAACCAATCCACAACCCTGACCCAGGAGGCATTGGTCTTCGTGGATCCCGTCACGACGTGCTGACATCTCTTTGAGGCGCACTTGAAACTGAAACACAACGCGACGTCGACTCTGGCCTGGTCCTTATCAGGCGGCGAGGTACCCACTACTCGCCACCCGCAAGCCCGCGACTACAATGGCCGGGAGTCAGATGTTGTCTTCCGACCAGGGCGTCTCCTGCGGCGGCTAGAGGCATGAGGGCGCTGAGATTCCCGCACCCTCAAGCGCTCCGCCTCCTCCTTTGCCAGCATCACTGCTTCGCAGAAGGAGGTGATGGCCTGCTATACTTTCTCTCTGCGAGCCATGGCCTGGACCAGGGCCAGATGCTAGAGATCACCACCAATTGCCATCACGAGGATACGGCGGTGCTCTACCCAAGCTGGGCAGACCTCCACCGTGGCCTCAGGACGATTCCCACAGTGGTGACACCCTGGCGTTTTCTCTCGCCTTATCCGGAACAGGAACCTCCCAAAAGAGCCGTGTCCAGTCAAGACCTGCGTCAGGCGGAAGGCGAGGGCACCATGGTGCCTCTCTAGCCACTCCTCAAAAAGGGGACTTAGGGTGTGCCGAAGTAACCCTGCTCTTGTGTTAAATTAATATCACCAATATAGTACCCGTAGTTGCAGAAGTTACGTCAATGAAGACTATAACTCAATCAAACCAGCAGATTACAAAACATAATAACTTAGTATCAACTTCTCATTAACTTTATTATTTTCTTCACTTCTTAGTTTCAATGTACAGCCCTGCAAGTAAATTATGAGCATACCGCATCCAACCCAGCCAACACGTTATTAGGCAAATATCTGGAAGTACAGCACTGAAGAATGGCAAACAAGTTTATTATGAGCTCGACTTTGACGTCATAATACTCGTATCGTGACCTTTTTATATTATACTAGCTTTCCGCCCGCGGCTTCGCCCGCGTGGAGTTCGGTTATATCGCGCTTTTTAGATTTCCCTCGGGAACATCAAACTTTTCCGGGATAAAAGGTAGCCTATGTTCTTTCTCAGGGTCTAAAGATTGTCTGTGCCAAATTTCATCAAAATCGGTTGAGAGGTTTAAGCGGGAAAGCGTAACAGACAGACAGACAGATAGACAGACAGACAGACAGAGTTACTTTCGCATTTATAATATTAGTATGGATTTCTTGCTTTAACCGAATGCATCAACGGGTGAGACTTTTTTTTTTAAAGATGTACGGTGTATGGTACCAGGGTAGCACAAAAGTGTAGGAGAAGTCGAAACAATGAAGCTCATTCATCATTATTAATCTAATATTACATGGATTAAGTTTTATTTTGCCTACTTTGAGGAGGTGCAAGGTACCAGGGTAGCACAAAAATGTAGGAGAAGCCGAAACAATGAAGTTCATTCATTCACACAGGTATGACTGGAACGGGTTAAAAAGGATATCCTATGTCCTTCTCCCAGTTCTTAGCTACTTCCCTACCAATTTTCAGCCAAATCGGTTCAGCCGTTCTTGAGTTATGAATAGTGTAAATAACACGACTTCTTTTATATATATAGATTATCCTAATTTAAAAAGTAGTAAATAAGATCATGTCATATTGCTTTAAGGCGGAACAAAGTTCGCAAGATCAGCTAGAATACCCGCTAGCTGACCCGGCGAACTTTGTTCCGCCTTAAAGGCAATAAATATCACATGATCTTATTTTTTAGTTTTTAAATTAGGATAATTAGGGCAGCACAAAAGTGTAGGAGAAATCGAAACAATGAAGCTCATCATCATCAGCCTTTTTTTATCGTCCCCCTGCTGGGGATAGCTAGAGAGGAGAACGACTGAGCGTAATCACCACGCTTGCTCAATGCGGGTTGGCGATTTCAGACTTACAAAAGGCCAGATTTCCTTAAAATGTTTTCCTTCACTTTGTAATCTTTTTCGCTTTGTAATCACTAATACATAGAAGAAATTTGATTTTCTCTACTTTGTGGAGGTGTAAGGTACCAGGGCAGCACAAAAGTGTAGGAGAAGCCGAAACAGTGAAGCTCATTCATCATTAAACCATAATAATTACATCAAAGAACTTTTATTGTGCCTAGTTTGTAGAGGTGCTATGTACCAGGGTAGCACAAAAGTGTCCCGGCGAACTTTGTTCCGCCCTAAAGGCAATATGACATGATCTTATTTACTACTACTACTATTTTAAATTAGAATAATCTGTATATATATAGAAGAAAGTCGTGTTAGTTACACTATTTATAACTTAAGAACGGCTGAACCGATTTGGCTGAAATTTGGTAGGGAGGTAGCTAAGAACTGGGGGAAGGATATAGGATATCCTTTTTATCCCGTTCCCGTTGTTCCTGTGTGAATGAATGAACTTCATTGTTTCGACTTCTGCTACACTTTTTTGCGATCCTGGTACCTTGCAACTCCTCAAAGTAGGCAAAATAACTTCATCGATGTAATATTAGATTAATAATGATGAATGTGCTTTATTGTTTCGACTCTACACTTTTGTGCTACCCTGGTACCATACACCGTACATAAAAAAAAAGTCTCAGCCGTTGATGCATTCGTTTAAAGCAAGAAATACTCTCTGCCGGTTTAAAGTTTCTAATAAAAAACCACAAAGCCAACTTCAACTTCAAACTAATATTGTATTGTTGTGACATTTATCATTGCCATTCTCCCATTGCTCTTGTAAGTGAGTTTTATTTTGTCTCCTTTTTGGAGGTGCAGGGTACCAGGGTAGCACTAAAGTAAAAACAATGAAGCTCATACATCATTATTATTAAATAATTTTTCCTTACTTTCTCACGGTTTAGACCTACCCTGGACTACGACAAACATTTTAAAACCAAAATCAGCTCAATCGGCCCAGCCGTTCTCGAGTTTTAGCGAGACTAACGAACAGCAATTCATTTTTATATATATATAGATTAATGTAGTAGTTAAAAGGACAACAAATATAAGTGGTTTCTATCTATTTATAACACTGAACAACTTTGGTATGTTCCGGTCCTAACTATGTACATTGGTGGCGTTGTTAGACCACAAATTGGGGCCTGGCGACATGTAAAACCGTCTTTTCCTAAACCTACATCAAGCACCAGCTCTCACAGTGTGAATTTATAGTTCAAAGTGCTGCAAAACCTTTGTGGAAATTTATAAATGTGTATTTGTATATTACGTTGCGTTATTATTATATTGCATCTCAGAAGACGTGCTTGAAGCGAGGCGTGCGTGAAGGTGTTTCAGCCCGCTATGGGCGAATCAGACGCCTTACAATTGCATAGCCTACTTGCTTGTTGGCATGCCAATAAAACTTATATTCATCCACCAAAAGCGTATCGTGCAAGTTACTGCCTAGTCAAAAAAAAAATACAGTGTCCATAATTGCAAAAGCTCTTTAGTCCTAAACACTGATCTACACTACACAATCAGTTCTTTTATGAACACATACCACTCAAAGACCTCTATACTCTAAGACCTATAAAATAAAACTTTGAAAGTGCACAAAGCGGAGTGAATAGAGAAACCTCCTGAATACTTGATGTGACGTCACAGGAGAGCTGGCGAGAGCACGGCTTACATTCCCAGAAATATTACTTAGTAAATGCAGGAAAATCAGTAAGGATATTATTCATTGCAACTTCAGTACTGAAACGAGCTCAAACAATATCTTTTGTTAGATCTTGGTACCTCGGGAAGAGCACAAACGTGGCAACTTTTTAGTTTTAGTTACTTGGGTTCAAACAGCCACTTAAGGTCAATATTTGGGACTTCCCAGAAAACTTGATGGAGGAAGAAAGAGCGAGGGTGGGTGCATGTCGGCTTACGGAACCTAAGTTAAGGCTCGCCACATTAGGAGAGGTAAAGCCTGTTAAAGGAGGAATGACTGCAGAGGCAGCATGACGTCCTGAGTTTCTGGCTAAAAAAAAGAGTTTAAAAAATCGAGATCTGAAATAGAGACAGTATATAGATTACCTTATAATGTATTACGACAGAAGTCTAATTTGCTCCAACTATTTTTGGTATGAGTGAATACAGCACTCAAACCAGAAATAGTTCCAGCAAATTAGACTTCTGTCGTTATACATTTTACATATGAGAAGCATATAGTCAGCCTCTCACCGACACGTATCCACACAGGTCTCCTCTCGGTGAGAGGGAGTGGGCCTTAGTCAACCACGCATTCAGTTGGTAATTGGTTGTTTGGACCGCCAACAATTCAATTAATTGTCTACATTCTTCATTCCACAATATTGTACGATTGTGTACCCACAAATCTTATTTTGACAAACTCCCTAACTGTAGCTATAATTTGATATCGTCCTCAACATTCTCATTCTGCCCTTATCACAATTTGAGGTCGGTGTAACATGTAATTTTCTTTCATATGTCATCATTTCAGTAGTCACCCTCATTCTAACTAAATGATGCATCATATAGGACACATATTGTATACAATATAGTAGTGTATATAATACAGTCACTCCATAGATTTTAGTCGATATATAAGTTATCATCATCATCATCTCAGAGCTAATCCCAGTCGCATCAGAAGCTTTTTAAGTCTGGGGTCCGCTTTACCAGTCTAACTGCTGATTTGGCTAAACTTCGATATTTTCCGTGAAGCCACTGCCGTCTGACCTCCACAACCCGAAGGTGATATCGGAGCATTGCAGTTAGACCAATTGATGGACTTTTAAGGGCTTCAACAACCCGTAACGACTGCTACTAGATGTTCGTATGGCAACCGGGAACAACGGCTTAACGTGCTTTCCGACGCACGTCTAGACCAGTGCAAATATTCATATCCATGCATACAAATATTTGCCTTGCGCATGGATCGAACCCACGCCTCCTTGCGCAGCCGCCGCGTTCGCTACTGCTACGCCACGGAAGCTGTCAGATATCGATGTATAAGTATAACTACTAATTGCTAACGAAATAATATGCTTTGTTCTTCTAATCGTTGAGCTCCTTAAGTTTTGAGCTAAGCTGCACGATTTCTGAAAAATGCGTGCACTGACTGGACGGGTCCTCTCAATCTGTGTGGTTATTTTCTAAAAGACCACCTCAGATATCGATTCAAAATAATCTTCATATGATCTGACCAGGATTATGTCTGGACTATAAAACTTTTAGACTCTGAATTTGTTTCGGCCTTGCTTCTCAGAGTAGTCAGATAGGAATCACTGAACTCATGTGGTTTCATCATCGACCTTTTATCGTCCCACTGCTGGGCACAGGTCTCCTCTCACACAGAGAAGGATTGAGCGTAATCACAACGCTTACTCAATCGGAGTTGGCGATTTCAGACCCGGTAGTCCAGGTTTCCTCAAGATGTTTTCCTTCACCTGTTAATCAGTAATTGGTGTCCAAGATATACTTAGAAAGTACATATAACTTAGAATAGTTACAATGGTACTTGCCTGACCTGGAATCGAACCCGCACGCTCATACTTGAGAGGCTGGTGTTTTAACCACTAGGCCACCACTACACATGTGGTTTAAAAAAAAATCATCGACTTGTAAAAGTACAAACCTACTTACAGAAAACAAATAAATTAATAATTTATAAAACAATAAAACCTAAAACTAGCAACAGTAACATTTCCAATCCCGCACAGCTGTAAACCTCAACTTTGATAGCACTGAATGTGGTTCCAGACCATTAGCTGCGGAGTAATGGACTAGCGAGTGGAACTACACCGTTGTAATGTGACTCAGCTCACTTCTCGTACGTGTATTGTCAATATTTACGAGCTTTTATATCCTCTACCGTTTCGACGTAATACAGAGTTTCGAGGAGTTCTTCAACATCTGAAAATGCTTGATATTAGATTGAAACGCAAAATTAACTTAATTACCCTACATTACTTCATGGAATGCCAATAAAAATGATCTCAATCCTACTGATAATAATATAAATAATAATGATAATAATAACAGTTTATTGATCACTCCATGAATTACAATTTTCTCTTCTTCTATGTACAAAATCATGGCAATGAATACATAGTACATACGTATTTATAAGAGATAACGTTATAGTGATAGTTTGTATGTTTGTTACCCTTTCACAACTACTCAACGGAATTGGATGAAATTTGGCACAAAATTGGTTTGTAACTAAGATTAAGCTATACTGATATATAAAGCTGAAGAGATTGTTTGTTTGTTTTTTTAAACGCGTTTATCTCAGGAACTACTGGGCCGATTTGTAAAGCCTGCTTTGTTTAGCCTATTAATCCAGGAAGGCTTTAGGCTATATAACATCACGCTGCGACCAATAGGAGCGGAGCACTAACTCCACTAGTTTTTATCCGGATATTCTCACAGGATATGGGAGACTATGGGTATTAGGTGAAGAGTAGCCAGCCTGTCGGTGTTCTATAAGAAACATTGTGGAGAATGTGCACGGGAATTTCATGACCTAATTCCCCCATCTCTGCTCCATCATGGGACGTCCGTCGTACGGCGAGTATCCACCCTTACGTTGCTGACACAACTACTATCCGCACGAAGCGTTTCGCCTTGCCTTTTATACCGCGCACATCGAGGGACTGGAAGAATTTGCCAGCGGTGGCGTTTCCGTCTGAATACAATTTAAGTGTCTTCAAGGCTAGAGTGAATAGGCTTTTAATAAGCTAGCGCACTTTACCATCAACGATGGTATCATTGCTTACATCAGGCGAGATGGCAATCAAGTACTAGTTTATAATTATAAAAATTAAATTTGCCAGATAGAAACAACTGAGTAAAGGTAGAGTTCGCTTTATTTTGCGTAATCTGTACCTAGGTAGTAGCATAAAATGACATTTGATCATTAGGGACCCTGTCGGGCACAGTAAAATGTTTGGCAAAAGGAAGCTTTGAAAAGTTAGACTTTCAAAAGACGAAAGATGTTTATTCGTCAAATATCCGGACGAAGCCTTTCGCCTCCTCTTTTATACCGCGTACATCGAGGGATTAGAACAATTTGCCAGCGTCGGTGTTTCCATCGGACTACAATTTGAGTGTCTTGAAGGTTTGAGTGGGAGGTTTGGTTCTCTTAATAAACTAGCGCGCTTTACCATCTACGATTGCACCACTGCTTACCATCAGGCGAGATTGCGGTCAAGCACTAGAATATAATTTATAAAAAAAATAATATGATAGGCACAGAGATTGTTATTACATGATATTATCCGCCGCTACACTGTTTTGAAGTAAAAATAAATAAAATATCAGTCAATGAAATTCAAATATTTATTCGCCAGAATATGGTACACACATAACGTTTTACTTTAAATTTGTTTTACCATACCATGGCATGAATACACAATTTACAAATTCCAGATTATATTGATTCTATTCCTAAGTTTTCATTATTACCTCTTTCCAATGCATTTAGATAAATAGAAAGTACTCTGTAATGAATTTCAATACAAGCATTCACCGTTTAAGAATCGTCGAAGGGACTTTGACTACGAAATAATAGTAACGTTTGGCCTACTACGGCGTAGGCCGGTGCGTAGACACTCGGTCCTACGATGCTACGCCGCTCACACATTTCTACTTTTTTGTGAAGTATGAGAACTTTATGTATTAATTTTAAAACTTATTTGGATATTTTAAAACAGACTTATGTCTGGGTTAAAGTCTAAGCAAATACTGAAAAGTAATTATTGCCCGTATTATCGGTATATGTGAAAAATGTCTGAATAAATCGTAAGTTTCGTAAACTATACTGTACGAGGAAGTTAGCCTCCTTTTTGATCGAAGTCACATGCACGTGTAAGTTTTCCACATAGATCTTGAGAATAGTTCCACCTATAGAACGAATGTGGGAGATGTCATGTGGTGCCACACAAGTTTTGACTTCGAAAACTCATTAAGAAAGATAGAGGTTTGTTATTGCATTTCTCTGTGTGTTTTTGTAAGTAGTTTTATCTCGAAATTGAAGATGAAATATTGGTAACACGGTCCCGTCGATTACTAGTTTAGACACTGCAGATAACTAATAACATCTTCAAATGAGTTTCAGTAAAAGAAGTGGTGGTCTTCTACTACAGGGTTAGAGAAAACGTTATTCAAATTTGACGATTTTGCACCTTTAGGTAACCGTCAAAACTTTTTGCAATCGAGTTATAGTACTCAAAACATAAACTCTCTTACTTAATTGACATGAAAATAACAACTGTTACTCACTACAATTTGTGTGTCTTCAAGGCTAGAGTGAATAGGCTCTTAATAAACTAGCGCGCTTTACCATCAACGATCGTATCACTGCTTACCATCAGGCGGGATTGTGGTTAAGCGCTAGTTTATAACTTACTAGCTGCTTTCTGCCCGCGGCTTCGCCCGCGTGGAGTTCGGTTATATCGCGCTTTTTAGATTTCCCTCGGGTACATCATTTTTTTCCGGGATAAAAGGTAGCCTATGTTCTTTCTCGGGGTCTAGAGATTGTGTGTGCCAAATTTCATCAAAATCGGTTGAGAGGTTTAAGCGGGAAAGCGTAACAGACAGACAGACAGAGTTTCTTTCGCATTTATAATATTAGTATGGATGGATAAAAAAAACATTGGCGCAGATCCCTTGTTCAAAACTAAACTAAATATAAACTAAACTAAATATAAACTAAACTAAATATAAACTAAACTAGATATAAACTAAACTAATTTTAAGTTGAGTGCATCTGTTTCTTTCTATTCCATTAAGAAAGGGATAGAAAATACATATTAATTACGTCCTGTCGCACGATGTAAATTATATTTTTTTATTAGCCATGTTTATAATCGCGTTAAACTGTCTATAGGTTATCTTAATTAGACAGGATTCAACTTATATTTTATCTTCTGTCGTTTTCTAAAAGAAATAGAATTTAAACTTAGATTAGTTTATGACCAAGAGAATTGAGGCCATTATCCTATTTAAACTTTCATTCTATATTGTTTTTCCGCACGTGCAATATTAAAATGTTTTTTTTTTTTTTTTAATATTAAGGCAAACATAAGCAAAGTGCAGTAGTTTATTAAGAGCCTATTCACTCTAGCTTAGAAGACACTAGTCAGACGGAAATACCGCCGCTGACAACTTGTACCAGTCTTTCAATGTGCGCGGTATAAAAGACGAGGCGAAACGCTTCGTCAGGATCGTAGTGGTGTCAACAATGTAAGGGTGGATACTGAACACACGCCATACGACGGGTCGCCCGATCATGGAACGATAATGGGGGAATTAAGTCATGCAATTCCCTCGCACACTCTCCAAAATGCATCCTATAGAATACCGACAGGCTGGCTACTTTTCGCCTGTGCTTAACTTGGAGACCGTTTTGAACCAGATTATTTTAAACACAATATTGTTAAAATATAAAGTTAAAGTGTAAAAAATAAATGATGATGAAGACAAATTAAATGTTTTACAGAAAGGCGCAATGTAAAAATGCGACGGAATTTTTGTAGAACAGAATGTAGGAAATCGGAATTACAAAATGGCAATTGTTAATCGCGTCAGACCGTCTCGTCGTGGTTGTTTACGGAAGCCATAATAGAACAGAAACCCTTGTCAAATGTCAAGTTTTCCTCCAGTATGTAAATCAACTGTCAAGTTATTTCTGTAAACATTTTTTACTTTCACACACATGCAAATAATACATTAGATCGACATATCCACTATCGTTTTTCTATCTAATGAGCCGAGACCCGGGAAATCCGCAAGCCGACACCTTGACAAAGGGACATAGCTCCATGGCACACGTGTTATCTATTATCCCTCAAAGGTCATGGTGAGGGGAGGGAGTGAAACAAAAGACACCGATTCTTTGTACAGATGGAAAGAGAAGTCGAGAATATAAGTTGTATTCTTTTTGAAGATACAGCGGAACAGAAGTTTTTCTTAAGTTACTTAGTGAAGTACGGTCTTATCTGTGTAGCGAATTATGTCTTCTCAATTTTTGTTCGTTCGAAAAATCTTTTTTATGGAATATTGATTGAAATATATGCTTATTCTATCTTACAGTGACAATAAAATTAGGTCATAATTGTGGTAATTATTCCTCCCTAATGTAATCAGGTCCTTACTTAAAGTATTCAAATAATGTCGAAGGCAAAATCCAGGCATTTATCTCAAACAGATGCGTCTCGTGGTTTTCCCGCATAAGTTTCGATGCCGGTGTAATATCGGGATTAAAAGTCTCTCATATATTAATCCTGCACCCTAATTCCGTAACACACTATTAGTATCAATTGGTCTTCGAAGCATATTGCCAATCCATTGCTCCATATGTTCTAAAACTGTTCCCGCTCAACAAGGTAAGTAGCGCAATGAATGTAGCTGAATAGCCAAAATGAAACCCATTGCTACTGATAGTATGTTACACAATTACCTTGCTGGTTTATGTATCAAACATTCAATTCCGTTCAGCCGTTTGACTCACTCACAAACATTCGCCGTTATAATATACCTATAGTACACTAGCTTTCCGCCCGCGGCATCGCCCGCGTGGAATTCGGTCATATCGCTCTTTTTAGATTTCCCTCGGGAATATCAAATTTTTCAATAATAGGTAGCCTATGTCTTTTCTCAGGGTCTAAAGATTGTTTGTGCCAAATTTCATCAAAATCGGTTGACAGGTTTAAGCGGGAAAGCGTAACAGACAGACAGAGTTACTTTCGCATTTGTAGTATTAGTATGGATAGTATGGATTAAAAAGCACTTTAAAATGTCAAAAGTTACAAAAAATACAATAGATTCTTGTCACTAATTCCATAAGGTATCAAATCAAATCAAATTTATTAGAGATCCAAATTATTTTACATTAGTTGGTGATTAGAGGCTGCTGTTAAACCAATAAAAGAAAGCCTCTGTTAAGAGACTCCGCTCTTCCACAGCAATGTTTTATTTTCCAAAACCTTACATATTATGTTACCATGCGAGTGTGTGTGTATGTGTGTGTAAGGGTGTGCTTGTGAGTATTATTTTGTGTGATTTAATAGTTCCTCAGTGTTTAACGTTTTGAAATCAGTGCTGATGAAATAATTTACACAAAGTAAAAGACCTCACGAGGTCCGAACCTACAATTAACAACTTGTAAGTCATGGTCAATACTACTAGGCCACCGCTACTCTACCTTAATCATCATCATCAACCTTTTTATCGTCCCACTGCTGGGCACAGGTCTCCTCTCATACAGAGAAGGATTGAGCGTAATCACCACGCTTGCTCAATGCGGGTTGGCGATTTCAGACTTATAAAGTCCAGGTTTCCTCAAGATGTTTTCCTTCACCTTCAGTCATTGGTGTCCAAGATATACTTAGAAAGTACATATAACTTTAGAAAAGTTACATATACTCTACCTTGGTATATTAATTAATATTAATCAATGAATAACAGTTAAGTGTTTCCATTGGACGTTATTACAATACTTTTATTAATGTCTAATAGGCAGAATTTAGTTTTCAATATCGTGTATTCTTATAAACGCTAAAATAAACAGTTTAAATGTTATGGTGAGCGGCATCAGTGAGTGTACTTCGTAATGGCACGGGTGTGGCCACGGCGCGTTAATAGTTTCAACCTTCAACCTTGGGATTGAAGAAAATTCGTAAAACAAATACATATAAATAGAGGTAGATTTTTAAATTATTGGTGTAAAATTGTCAATATACGTAACAAGAAAATTTTGTAAACATATGTTTTGGATTCCAGTAATTCGGCGTGAAAATAAGCTGGGGGCCTTAGGGCATAATACAGCGGGAGTACAGTAAGGATTTTTAATGACCGTATAGCATATAGATTGGAGTAGTATAGACAAAATACTCATATATTATATTATATTTATCGCTTTCACTGTATTTTTTTAGGTTTTTTAACATGGAAAAGTTGTTATTATCTTAGTATAATCTAGGCCTGAAACGAATAATTTTGTGAAAATGTATTCATTAATATTGAGTTGAATAATGTTAGAAAAAAATCACAATTCAATTAGTTTTTTTATTGTCATACCTTTCCATTAAGTCCATCGTTCACGAAGTAGTTCTTTACTTTCATCCACTTTACAACAGCCGTAGGATGCCATAATACCTACATATGTAGCTAATGTACAAAAATAATGAAAGTTTTGATATATCTTAACAGAATAGTGGAAACACAGTTGTTACATTACATTATATACAAATAAGTAATTTGTTTTCAGTACAAATAGGATATGAGATTGTCCAGTATGGCGGTTTGTTTACTGCATTTGCGTGTGGCGCCCTCTCCGCAAAATTTTACGTAATATTCCCTATTCTCTTAATTTTGTAAACGTCCAATATCTAATCTCAGTCTCTATATGTCAAAAATACGTCACATTTCCCTAAATTTTTTCCAAGTTTATAATATTGACTCGCTGAGATAGCAACTAGATTTTGGGTATTTTTAATTACGGGAAGTGGCCCTCAGTAGATCAAAGTAATTACTGTCAGAACAAGGTAAACACGAATCTGAAAGTAATTTCGAATATTAATGGTTTTTTAGAACTGAATTATTTGAACATGATGAAGATGAGATTCTTTTTCAGCCTATAGATGTCCACTGCTGGACAAAGGCTTCCACGATGACCGGCCTTGTATTGCCCGCATCCATCGGCTTCCCGCGACCTTCACCAGGTCATCGGTCTACCTTGTTGGGGGCCTCCCTACGCTGCGTCTTCCAGTACGTGGCCACCACTCCAGAACCTTACTGCCCCATCGGCCATCGGTTCTACAAGCAATGTGCCTGCCCACTGCCTCTTAAGTTTAGCAACTCGAAGAGCTATGTCGGTGACTTTGGTTCTTCTGCGGATCTTCCCTTTCTGATTCGATCACGCAGAGAAACTCCGAGCATAGCTCTTTCCATTGCCCTTTGCGTGACTCTGAGCCCTCGTATGAAGTTAGTTTCACAGAAATTTTAAGAGTAAGGTTTCAGTTTTCTCTTGTTCCTACATCTTCAAGCTCTATTAGATTCATTTGTTTGAGTAAAATTTGTGCAATTGAGATAGTCTTCATACTTTTTAGAGTAGTAGTAAGAACTTAATCCTATCTAGCAAAACTAAGTCATCAGCGGTGCGAATCTGTAACCATATCACTGTGAAACCTTAAGTGAAGTGGGTGTGGAATGAACTGTCATTACAACTAATGCTAGATGTGACGTCCACTTGTCACAAGGGTAAGCATTCGGTGTAATAAAACTACTATAGTCACAAGTACTGACGACAAATGAGTACCCTGGAAGCTCGAAGGGAAGTCTGGGATTTGAGATTCCCATATAAACTGCTTAATAACGTCATTGACTGCCCACAATTGGTATGTAGGTTCAACTTTAGAGTACCACGTAGACCACCTCGTAAACCCATAACACCCTTAACTCCACCTCTTCGCCATACAGTGTCTGGTGCTAATTCACCTGTACCTCGCATGTGCAAACTGTTAAACGAACACAGCGACCTGGTTGACGACCACGCTGACTCAATATCCACATTTGTCAGACGTTATTAGTGTGTTAGTTATAAAACTTACAAAGAGCACTTAGCATGTGGTGTTTGCCTGTAATTGGTTGTGCAATTAGATTTAAGTCAATAATTTGTATGTATTTATAATGTGTGAAATATCTGTAGCAACTGTTGGCGAACCTTAATTAAATAAATAAATAAGTACTGTTTCGTAATAGCCGTGCTACACGTCTGGTCAGCTAGGTGATTTGTTTGCTAATGCCCCCACCTCTTTTTTTTTTTTTTTTGATATGGCATCTCATAGTTGACCTAGAGAGGTCGTCACTATTTAACCGGGCTATCTAACGCCCTCACGCCCGTACTTATACCATTGATGTATACATAGTTATACATTAATCATCACACTAGGTATTATGACTATTGACAACTCGACCTAACTTATTCCAGCGAAATTTTTACAGAATCTATAGGCAGAAAATCGAAATACCACGCGAAAGTCCCAAAATCGGAATTTATATAGCATAAAACACAAAACACTCCCGTTTTTAGACAATCGTGGAAAAAGCCTTTCTAAATTCAATTCAATACACCATCCTCGCACTTCCTTCACGAAGAAATCGTTGGATTTACGTCCGTGCCCTTTGATACCCTACGACCTACTTCAGAGGCTGTTGACCCCGCAAGGTCATCAGCTGATCGATGACGCCGTGCGCTACCCTTAACGCATGTTGTACTTACCTAGCCGTACCCTCACATTTCTTCATAGATTTAGAATGGCGATAAAAGTGGTAAAATTATAGCGGTTATGTAATAAGTGGGCTAGTTTTGAAGGTATGCCATTAGGTGCTGTGGAATGAATGTTCTAGATCGAAATAATTCGTCGTGAAAATAGAGCGTGACTGTTTTGAAAACCTGGCACTGGTGAGTTTATTTCACACGAGTTTTAATGTTTAATTCGGCTAATAATCCATAATTTTACAACCTTTCTAATTATAGTTCTTTTTTTTTAATAATTATAATCTAGTGCTTGACTGCAATCCCGCCTGATGGTAAGGCGTGATTCAATCGTTGATGATAAAGCGCACTAGTTTATTAAGCCTATTCACTTAAAAAACCTAAGTTTTTAATAGGAAGAATGACGGCAGTTGAGCGAGGGGATATAATGTTAAACACAAGACCAACACGACCAGCGATGCTGCGCCAGAGGGAGATTGATCTGGCGACTCTCCACGACCAAACTCTCGACACAACAACATTTGGCGCATCGTACCCGGCACACATCGCAACACAACTGCTCAGACCCGTCCTCCGTACGGCTTCACCAGACATCATGCCGGAACACGACCAATCGCTTTGCAGTAAGAGTTCAGTCCGTAATAAGTTGGTAACTGATAGATATGGTATTAATAATGCGAGTAACCTTTGATTGGTCAATACGACATTATTTAGTATGTGATAACCTACATTTTGATTTACCAAATTAAATATCAGACTACCTATATAGCTAAGTATTATAGATTACGTAGTTATATCATCGTCTTATTTTACAAACATGCTTAATTGATGTTTAAAAATTCATAGACATTTAAGCGCGCTCTCCGTATTATAAGGATAGGATATAAAATAAAAACATAAAATAACAATCCACTAAAACAAACATGGACGAAAATCCTTCCTAATTTAAACTTTATCCGCGAATCGTGACAATTCATTCGACCCCGGCCGAACGGCAAACAAACAAGCAATAATGCTGCGATAACCGTAAAATTGCGATAAAAACCGTTCTATAAGAAAACCGTCTGAATTCCAGAGTGTTGTCAGTATTAATAAAATACATTTATCTAATCTTCCAGGTTTGGTGATGTTTCGTAATTATTACCACTGATTGTGTTTTTAATGTTTACTTGCAGAGGAAAACTACGTTGTAAGTTTATTAAAATATAGCTTTCACTCTGAAAATTCACTGTGTTGAAAATATACGTGGGACTTTAAGAAAATAGATCTAATCTCTTCTTTAGAGAAAGCACACATAGGTACCTTATTTCCTTTTAGAACTTAGCTTTTACATTTACTAAATTAACCGTACGTCCTTTTCGCTAGAGTAAATACAAAAACCAACTTCAAAAACATAATTCTTAATAAAATTATGTAAAACATTTTACATATTCCCGGTACTAACTTAACGGAAATTGTTTCGATTTGTCTTTTAGAAAATTGCCGACAGACTTTATACATTGTAATAAGTCTCTCAAGGCCTGTCAAAACTTCAGAGAAAATAAACCGCTAGATATAATAAAAACTTTTTAAAGAAGAAAGATAATGTAGATAATACAACCCAACTCTCTTTTATAAGTGTTTTAATTGAAACTGGTAACTCTGTGGGCAGTTAACTCTAAAGAAAACGCTAAGTTTATAACTGCTTAACATTAATCGTCTCAGCGTCACGCTCCTTCTACAAACCTTCTGAAAAGGAAAGGGGAAGATAATAAAACTTTACATTTTTCTACTTTTTGAACCTGTAATTAAGTGAAATTAGAAGCTTTTTCCTAATTTGATGATTGGTGAAGCAGTACGGTGGACGGTGCTGAGCAGTTGTGTTGCGATGTGTGCCGGGTACGATGCGCCAAATGTTGTTGTGTCGGGAGTTTCGTCGTGGAGGGTCTCAAAATCAATCTCCCTCTGGCGCAGCATCTGGCGTTCATCACCTCGCTCAACTGCCGTCTTAATAAACAGGCGCGCTTTACCATCAACGATTGCGGTCAAGCACTATAGTTTCTAAACATTTAAAAAAAATGTTGGAATCGGCTTCCTGTCTAACCGGATAATTACCACTTTTTAACCGACTTCAAAAAGGAGGAGGTTACTCAATTCGACCGTAATATATGCTTTTTTTATGTTTGTTCGCGCATAACTTCGTCGTTTATGAAACGATTTTGATAATTCTTTTTCTGTTGGAAAGAAGACGTTCCCAAGGTGGTCCCATGATAAGAATATCAGGGTTTGATGGTGGAAGACCAGGGAAAACAAGGGGAACTTTCAAAAATTGCAGCGGCGACTTGTGCATTTCTTAGCATTTTCATTAAGTATTTTAAAACACTACAATTTAGTAAAGGTCTGGAGTAGATCTGATGATGGAGCCGGGAGACAGTCGAAGGAACTCCTCAACAATTCACAGCAGCTACCTTGTGTTTGGACTCGATTAATTTGTATTGATAAGAACTTTACACCTAGATGGGTTGTGACTGACATAAAAGCTCTAATGATGAAGACAAAGGCCAGCTCTGGAAACTCCTCATCGGTTTACAGTAGCTACTTTGTAGTTGGACTTCATTCATTTATATTGATGAGACCTTTGCACTCATTGGGTTAAAATAATGGTCTGCAGTAAATTTGATGATGAAGACCGCAGGCAGTTGAGGGAATACTAAGGTACGGATAAAAATTAAAGTAAACAAAATTACCTCGTTTCCCATCTATATTTACTTCAGCTTCCAGTCTGACCGGATCCAACTGAATACATAGTACTTTTAACAACTAAAAAGTGTAAAATAAAAACTTTTTACAAAAAAACAACCGACTTCCAAAAACCACTACAAAGTGAAAAATAACTAATTTTGGAAGTCGGTGTCTTTGGTTTTGTATATTCGTTTTTTGACACCGACGTCCGAAATTAGTTATTTTTCACTTTGTAGTGGTTTTTGGAAGTCGGTTGTTTTTTTGTAAAAAAGTTTTTACTAAGAGCGACTGCTCTGACATCCACAACCTTCCGCACCCTAAACGCGTAACACACTATTACAGCTATCAATATGAATCATTTTGAAGCATGTCGCTAATACATTGCTCTATATGTTCGAAAATGTGTCTGCTCAACAACCTAAACAATGCAATGAATGTGGTTGAAACCCATTGATACTGATAGTGGGTAATTACCGTGGCGGTCTTTGGTAAGACTGGTTGTCAGAATTTCAGGCTTCTGATTATCAAAACTCCACGAATGACAGCAACAATTGATTAGTTCCGGTTTACGAGGGAGGGGAAGGAGAGGAGGTTTTTGAGGGTCCTGGTGTGTAAATATGGACCCAACCACGAATCAACACCGGCAAGAGTTCAATCACTAAAAAAAAATTGGTGAAGGAAAACATCTTGAGGAAACCTGGACTTTAAGGTCCGTATTACAGAACGTCACTCAAAACTCAAGCTCTACTTAAGTCTCGTTTCAAGCCATTTGATTGGTTGAAACTAGTTTTAAGTAATGCTTAAGCAGAGATCAATGCTTGAGTTTCGTTCTGGAATACGCACCTAAGTCTGAAATCGTCAACCCGCATTGAGCAAGCTTGGTGATTATGCTCAAACCTTCTCTGCATCAGAGGAGACCTGTACCCAACAGTGGGAAGATAAAAGGTTATGACGATGATGATGATCGACCAGTGTGGCTATTATATTATAGTTGAAAGTTATGCCGAAGATGCCTCACTGTGATACCTCTGGATCAAGAATTAGCTCGCTATATGCTCATGTACACGGCTCCAATTGCTTGTTTCCAACGGAGAAGAACCTGAAAGAAACTGTACGCTTACTCTTCCAAAATCAGAATAGAATAGAATATTTTGCTTTTGAACACCGAATATAGTTTATATAAAATTTAACGAGTTCAATAAATACTTTGATCTAGAATATCAACGTTTGGCATCAAAAAGAATCTTCACAACAGAAAGGTAAACTTAGGTACAAAAACACTTCAGTACACTCGTACTTTTACGACAATACCGCTTACGAAACTGTCGTAGCCCTCCAATACTGAACTTAACGTTGTTTTCTTACAGCATCTCAGGTGGAACGCCTCTTTCACATTCCTGAAAATGCACATAAAACTTTATGTTCAGGACATAATGAGTACTTATTATTCTGTGATTTATTTACCGGCGAGGTAGAAATTTTGTATGTACATTTTGTCTACAAATTACTTTACTGTATGTGTTACGCAGCTGAATTTTATTGTAGGTTTGTTGAAAATATGACTGTCAGAACCTCAATACAATGCTGTGTGTTGCTTGAAATTTTATAATTATTTTAAAAACCGGATTCTGCTGAATATTTTACATAGAGCGACTACCGATCTGACCTGAACAACCCAATTATTCCGTAACCCCATGGTAAGATTGATTGTCAGACTTTAGGGCTTCTGAAACGTATGAATTATGAATAAATAAATAAAATGAAAGAACTGTATATTTAATTAAAATAAATGTCGGAGATCGTCGGTATAATTGGACGTAGTTATGCAAAAAGGATCCCGCCAGCAAACTTGCTTTTGTGAAAATAGAGTTTGGGGTAAAATTTATATATTAAAATAACATGAAAGAAGATTTAAATTTCCTTTTAAATAATGGGTATTTTTCCTGTACTTTTTTGCGGCTTTGATATTTTTTGCATATACTAAAGTTGATGTGTAGATTTTAGACATGGCAGTAACTCACAAACCGGTTTTTGTGGGTTGGATCCATTTTACATAACTACGTCCAATTTTAAAGGAGATTGCTGATTTGATTTACCTAGTAGTGAGGCAAACGCTTGTAACAGAGTCGTTTTGGAAAGTGGGGACTGTCGAACGTTCACTTCAGATTGAGACACGAACCTGGGCACCAGGGCACTACTCCGGTGCGAAACTGTCGGTTTGCCTATTTAAATTGTTATTGTCAAGTTTAGAGGGGCACTTCATGCTTTAAGTCAAAACTCACCTACGAAATGGAGCCCTTACCACCACACCAAGATGGTGACGACCCTAACGCTCCGACGTCGCTGAAGTCGACATATATATTATTGTTATGTGGTCATACTGAAATGGTACCCATTTCACACACCGAAATCAATACCTTAGCCCCTGTCCGTCTGTCACCGGGCTTCATCTCATGGACCGTGATGACTATAGAGTTGAAAATTTCACAGATGATTAATTGCTGTGGCAAATATTTGTAGAACAAGACTATTATTGTATAATACACTATGTAAAGAAAACCCTGTCCCATCCATGAAAGTATTGTTAGGTAGCGATAACTGATTCTTCTAATGCCTACAAAGCCGGGCTAAACTTAAAAAAAATCTCCCTTAAAAATAAATATTATTTCGCAAAAAGAGGTAACTTAAAACATGTGCGGTAGGCCATACAGGCGCGGGCGAAGAAGGGCAGGGCACGCGGCCGCATCGCTATTCGCTCAGAATTATACCGTCAAAAATAATGGTGTCACTTTTAAAAATTACCAAATTTTGGGGAAGTTGGAATTAATTCGCGGGAAAAAAAGATTATTTCAAATTTCACTAGTATTGTTACTATGATGATTATATAAAATTATATATTTTATTTGGTCATGTGTTTACCTAAGCTTTATTATCCGGGTCGGACGGGGTTTTCTTAACATATTGTATAAAATTGACCGGTTTTGATAATAATAAACGTAAACAAAGAAAGATGGAAGAGACAAATTGGTGATCCAGATTTGGTAAATAATAATCTCCAAGCCAGCTCAGGCATAGATTAGCCAGCCTATTCTATAAGATGCATTTTGGAGAGTATGCTCGTGTTTTACATAAGTTAATTCCGCCATCACCGTTCCATAATTGGACGACTAGTGGTACGGAATCCACCCTTACGTTGTTGACATCGCTACAATCTGGACGAAGTGTTTCGCCTCGTCTTATATCGCACACATCGAAGGACTAGAACAATTTGACTGAGACAGTCTTCCCGTCTGATTACATTGTTTTTTAATCATTATAAACTAGTGCTTGACTGCAATCCCGCCTGATGGTAAGCAGTAATGCAACCGTTGATGGTAAAGCGCGTTAGTTAATTAAGGCTATTCCTTAAAAAAACCTATTGAATATGAGGGAAGATGGCAGTTGAGCGAGGTGATGCAATGTTAAACCCAACAGCACGACCAACGATGCTGCGGCAGAGGGAGACTGATCTGGAGACCCTCCACGACCCAACTCCCAACACAATAACATTTGGTGCATCGTACCCGGCACACATCGCAACGCAATTGCTTAGACCCGTCCTCCGTACGGCTTCACCAGACATTGAAACGACTAATCGCTTGGCGGTAAGACTTTGTCTGATGGGTGGTAACTTCTGCCGGCGGCCGATATTATGGCCTACCACCGAGGAGTGTGTGAATTTAAGTGTCTTTAAGGCTAACGTAAATAGGCTTTTAATATACTAGTGCACTTTGCCATCAACGATAGAATCACTGTTTTCAAGCAAGCGAGATCGCGATCAGACCCCAATTTATAATGTTAAAAAAAAAGCGTAGAAAAATGTCTCCGTGTTCCTAAACCACAAAGAGATAGGGTAAAATACGTAAGTAGGTAATATATATAAAACGTCACAATCCTCAGCTCAGTAGTTCCAGCTACAATATACGATAGATATTTGAACTGTGGCAGGTTTGAACGAGTTTATTTTATATCTGATCCTGAGCGGAAAGCTTCTGACTTGTGAGCCTCGAACCTACGAATTCTTTCGTATTGCTTTTATACGGAAAACAAATACCGCGATAGAACTTGTTCGAGAACAGTTTTTATCTTACTTATATGTTTAGGAAAACCATTATTTTTCTATCGATAATAATACGAAGATATTAAGGCTTTTTCCTCTCAAAATATAGTTTTTGTGTCGGGGGTTTGGTCGTGGAGGGTCTCCAGATCAATCTCCCTCTAGCGCAGCTTCGTTGATCGTGTTGTTGGGTTTAACTTTGCTTTACCTCACTCAACTGCCGTCTTTCTTCCTATTCACTTAGTTTTTTTTGAGTGAATAGGCTCTTAATAAAATAGCGCGCTTTACCATCAACGATTACATCATTGCTTACCATCAGGCGGAATTGCGGTCAAGCACTAGTTTATAATTATTAAAAAAAAGGAGTATTATAATTGTACCGGACTCATCATCATCTCAGCGTTAATCCCAGTCGCATCTGAAGCTTTTTTAGCTTTGAAGTTTGAGGTCCTCTTTACCAGCAGTCTAACTTCGATATTTTCCACTAAGCGACTGCCGTTTGACCTCCACAACCCGAAGGCGATATCGAAGCATTGCAGTTAGACCAATTGTTGGACTTTATAATTAGTGAAAAAAAAACAACAAAAGAGCTCAATGTTGCTAAAGAAGTTTTCACTTCAAAAATGTTTTCTTTTTACTTTTTGTTTGTATCTGTTAGGTCCAGCGAATCTCTAAAATGGCTAGACCGATTTTGACGTAACTGTTAGTGGCGAATACTGTAGTTTTGTTTAAGGATACAGGAGAATTTCCTAGTCTGGGGCAATGTTAAAAAAAAAAAGATAAATGATTATATATTTTCGTGATTGACGATGTTGGTCCAACGGAGTCCAGTTCACATTTAAATAGAGTAATTAAAATCAATAGATTATCATGTTACATTATTTGATCTGATACTCTATTTAGCCTGTGGTAAGGGATGCAAAGTATAAACTTTATATTTTTTTTTAGACTAAATAATTAGTCTTATATTATGTATAAAAGGATTGGGAAGTGAACATTATTAATAAGTCGCTGGAATTCATTCTTGCTCCTTAATACTATAGTATCTGGTTAATTACAGTCTAATACAATACAAAATCGATTCTTTTTTAAAATTAGTTAATTTCACAAAATACATAAATTTATAAATCCTGTAACAATTCATTTACAGAGTAAACCATTTTGTAGTTGTAGTTAATTGAGCACTTTCTTATGATGGGGCAACATTAACGGGCTACGGCTATGTACGTGGCCGGGTACATCGTTGCAACGCAATCTGTTCGTGCACAGACGATGCAACATCGGGGCACTGTTGGTAAAGTGACGCGCTTCAAAGGACTTGTCGCGATAATATTCGTTGGAATGGCCACACCGACGTCACTTCTGTGTCGTCTAGACTTTGAAGCAGAACTGACGTACCTTTTGCATTTTTTCGTTGTTTTTATTTGGTTTGTTTTGTACACATGTAACAAATAATAATTTGCTGACATATATTCCAAAGCCACTGCTTCTTCCATTGTCTCGGCCGTACAAATAAACAATGAATATTCGCCGTAGGCCGCTTTCTGAATCTTCGCCCGCCAATGTAGAACAAGAACGTCATGTATGTCCGACAACGGATATATTGCGCACCAATGCGATATGAATCTTTGCCCAATAATGTGCCCCAGCATTAAACTGTACCTACCTCACCCCCACATTCGCCACACCTTCCTAGTACATGCTGTATAGCAGTTTTATTTTTGTTTTTCATCGCTCTAATAGCCATATTTAAAACTCTATTTTTGGCAATGAACTTTATCTTTTATAAATTTTATGACCGAAATAGAGCGGTATAATCTAACTTCATGATAAGACTGCGAATATAAGTTTGTTTGTTACCGTTTCACGCCTAAACCACTGAACCGAACATCTTGAAATTTTGCATATTTATAAAATATCATGTCAGGTGTACAGAAACGGCTATAGAATACCTTTCTTACCGGAAAAGTGTTTTTCCCGAGAAAACAATAATAACGTTATTATGATATAACTAGCTTTCCGCCCGCGGCTTCGCCCGCGTGAAGTTCGGTTATATCGGGCTTTTTAGATTTCCCTCGGGAGCATCAATTTTTTCCGGGATAAAGGTAGCCTATGTTTTTTCTCAGGGTCTAAAGATTGTCTGTGCCAAATTCCATTAAAATCGGTTGAGAGGTTTAGGCGGGAAAGCGTAACAGACAGACAGACAGACAGACAGACAGAGTTACTTTCACATTTATAATATTAGTATGGATATATGGCGCCACGTGCCTTCCAAATCATGAATTTAGTAAAACTAGCTGTTGAGATGACACGGTTGATGCAGAAGCTGAGCGTTCGACTACTGCGCTACCTACGTGGCAGGGGTTCGATTTCCACGCAGAATATTTATTTTTTATTTTATTATAAACTAGTGCTTGTGTGAGGCAGAGTATATAAAATCTTATAATCATCTAATAAATTTGTCGCGTCATTTGACTACAATCCTGTCTGATGGTAAGCAGTGATGCAATCATTGGTGGCAAAGCGCGCTGTTTTATTTACAGCCTATTCTCTCCAGCCTTGAAGAAACGATGGTCAGGCGGAAACACCACCGCTGGGAAATCGTTCTAGTCCTCTAGTTGCGTACAGATAGTTGTTCCGGGTCTGGTTGTTTGTATTTGTGAGTTTTAATGTTTATAAATGCACCCACGATAGTCAAGTAATTTCTAGTGTGGTGCAACGTCTATTAAAAATAAAATTGTAGAATTTTACGCAGGCGAAGTCGCGGGCAGTAGCTAGTAATTAAATAAAGTCGGCCAGAGCCATACGTTGCCTAAAATAGAAGTCATGTGGGCGCAGTATTAGGATCACTTTGCAGATTAGTGACCGCAGGGCACCGTACTGTTATCATCTAATGTACAATAGCCATACAAAATTAGATGTTGTTATAAAATAGGTTAGTTTAATGACCTCCTGTGCAGTTTGTTGTACATTTTGGAAGATGGACTGTTAGAGGATTCTGTTGTTAACACCAAGTGACATAGGGCAAGGTTTCATCAGTAACCTTTCTTTCTATGGATGTCTGAAGAATAGGAGGCTTGAAATGACTAAATAAAAATGTGAAAATGTTAATGTCCTAAAGAAAACCCAAGCCAAAACCACAGTCTAAAAATCATACAGTCGTCCAACGAAGACGTCTAGACAGAGCAATCGTGCGGGGTGTGAGGGACGAGACGCGATAATTGGGGTGCTTGTTACGAAAAAGCCACCCTTTTTGAAATCCAAGATGGCGGACGCCAATTTAAATGTATATTAATATGATATGGGTGTTAATTCCCAGATGGATTGGGGTGCTGGTTACGAAAATGCCATCTAAATAACTTAAATCTGTCTAATTAAATATAATACAGCTATCATATAATAGCAAAAATATTGTTTATTTGTGACAACCCTGGCCGATGCGTTGCTGTCTGCATGTCGCCATTTTACACGAGATCAAAGGCGTCGACATACTGTATGCTTTTTATACTGTGCCAAAACCCAATACCCTTTGAAGAAATCAAAATCGTACGAAATAATAATATCGAACAAGTAGCAATTTACCTGCTGTCGAGGTCAAGTTACCCGAAACTGTCAAATATTCCCAATCAACCTTCAACCTTAATTCATTAGCAATAAAGTTGAAAATCTAATGAAGTAATTTGACAGATTGCTGTTATCTGTACATCTCTGTGTAACGATTGTTTCAATAAAATAATGATATAACATAACAGTGTTTGTCCAATGCTCTTCTTCATCTTCAGCCTAGAGAGGTCCACTGCTCGACAAAAGCCTCCCCCAAGGCTTTCCACGATGACCGGTCTTGTGCTGCCCGCATCCATCGGCTTCTCGCGACTTTCCCAAGGCCATCGGTCCACCTCGTTGAGGGCTTCCCTATTTTGCGTCTGCCGGTACGTAGCCGCCTCTCCAGAACCTTACTGCCCCTTCGGCCATCGGTTCTACGAGCAAAGTGCCCCGCCCACATTGCTTGTGGAACTTACAGGAGTCATGTGGAATGGTCCATTAGACTCCTGTCTGTTACTATAGTTACCAAATAAGTGCGATAGGGATTATGTCAGTTAAAATAAATTGTTAAAATAATTTTAAAACTTAAGTGAAATAAGCGTGGAGTGAACTCAAAATCAAAAGCCATGTATTAAAATTAAGCTGACAATCAGCAGTTTCCAAACGTCAAAATTACAAAAGACAGTCCTCCAAATCGCCCGCCCTGTACCACCTCCTAGTGCTTTCGCTGAGAAGAAGTGGCGCAACAAACTCCCCAACAGCACAGATCATTAAATCAAATTATTGACCAGACAAGTCGTGGTGGCCTAGTGGTTAAAATACCAGTCTCTCAAGTATGGGTGTGCGGGTTCGATTCCAGATCAGGTAAGCACCAATGTAACTTTTCTAAGTTATATGTACTTTCTAAGTATATCTTGGACACCAATAACTGATTACAAGGTGAAGAAAAACATCTTGAGATTTTGAGAAAACCTGGACTTTAAGTCTGAAATCGCCAACCCGCATTAAGAAAGCGTGGTGATTACGCTCAATCCAAATCAAATGTAGACTGACTAAAATTATATTTTTTTTTAAATAATTTTATACTAGTGCTTCACTGCAATCCCGCCTGATGATAAGCAGTGATGCAATCGATGATGGTAAAGCGCGCTAGTTTATTAAGCCTATTCACTTAAAAAACTTAGGAATAGGAAAGATGATGGCAGTTGAGCGAGGTGATGCAATGTTAAACCCAAGATCAACACGACCAAACGAAGGTGCGCCAGAGGGAGATTAATCTGGAGACCCTCCACGATCAAACTCCCAACACAATAACATTTGGCGCATCGTACCCGGCACACATCGCAACATAACTGCTCAGACCCGTCCTCCGTACGGCTTCACCAGAAATCATGCCGGAACACGACGAATCGCTTGGCGGCAAGACTTTGTCTGGTGCGTGGTAACTTCTGCCGGCAGCCGATATTATGGCCTACCACCGAGAAATATATCATATCAGTATTCCTTAATTTGCCTGTGCGCCAGGGCCACGGTTTCTTTACTGCACGTGGTCCTTGAAGTGCTCGTTGCAGGTGTCGCTGTAGATGTTCCTAATGACCGCTTCTTACTTATCGCTTGTTTCGCTTCGATAGTCAAACGCAGACTGACTCATCCGCTTTTTTTTTTTTTTGATATGGCATCTCATAGTTGACCTAGAGAGGTCGTCACTATTTAACCGGGCTATCCTGTGGCTGCCTTAAATGAATTTAAAGCCTCCAGCCAGGGCTATTAAAAGCTAAGCGACTACGCTAAGGGCACCCCATAGTGGGGTACGAACCTCGGCTTAGGGTGTCACTAGAAAAACAGCAAGGGACGGCTGGATCGATTTCTTATATTTGATTCGGTTTGATGACCGCGGCGTTTCCTAGTACTAGCTCTGAGAAGAAACGTCCGAAACAAACTCAGAGGTCATAGTTGGGAGTTTATATTTACTGGCTCAGCTGCGGCGCGGGCTGGCCGTCATCGGACAAGGGCCCGTCCCTTGTCCGATGAGGGGGCTACTACGTTGAGCGCGTCGCGATGGACCTCGGCGGCGAGGTCGGTAAGTCGGTCTTTTCTTGTGTATTGTGCTGGTGGCCCTATTGGCCTCTTGGAGGAGGGTTATGGGGTCATCGGGACTCATCCGCTGAGTCACGCTGCTTTATATATGTATGCGAGCTTATCGAACATTCCAGGACTGTCTAGAAGTAATATAAATAACGCTTGTTATCCAGTACATTCTTATACTTCAGAGGAGACGAGCTTCTAGTTATTTTGATATCGATCCGTTTTCACCAGTTCTCATAAGGTGTCATAAAATGCTGTCCACTTTCTTAGGAAACCAAATGTTATATACACGCTGGAATATTAATGGTTGTTTTCCCGCGGCAGAACGATTTGCTTTAAGGAGTACTTTCGATGAATAGAGTAAAAAACAAAAATGTTTGTATTATAAAATAATTAAAAAAGTAAATAAAAAAAATCATCAACTCGAAAAAGTGAGAAAAGTTAATTACGCTAGATACAACTTGTAGGTACTACCCGTACTACTCGGAATGTACATGAAACCGCCTCAAAGGAAAGCAATGTATTTAATGTTCAAACCATAATAAGCTCCCGTGCGTTTTTTCATCACTATGTTAAATCTGCCATTTCAAGTTTCTAATATTTAATTTCATGATGAATCGATTGTATTATTGTGACAGAACCGTTTCGCTGCGGGAAAACAACCATTAAAATTCCACGCTGCACGCTGTATAGTTAAAGACTAATTTCCAACAGATTCCTGCCAAAATGTATTAAAAGCTATTGCATAGCTTCTATCGCAGGGCTTGATCGTGTAGACCGAATCCAGAAATTCCGTAACGAAAATAACCTAACACTAAAATAATTATTATAGTATAAATGCTGACCTACCAGGTTCTTATAAATGCGTAAGAATATAGCAAATATCCAAAAAAGACGTGTGACACTCGGGGACTGCCGCATTTTTTATCAACTTAAGCAATCATAATTATTTTTTTTTTTTTTTTTTTTACATATTATAAACCAGCGCTTGACCGCAATCCTGCCTGATGGTAAGCAGTGACGCAATCGTTGATGGTAAAGCGCACTAGTTTATTAAGAGCCTATTCACTCTAGCCTTGAAGTTATTTATTTTATTTTAGCAGTATTCTTTTTTCCTTTGTTTGTAAGGAGTAGGGGTGTTAGGTTATTTTCCATTGATAAAAAATGCTATGCAATAGCTTTACCGCGGCCGTCCCCGAGTGCTACACGCCTTTTTTTTTTAATATTCTCGACACACGTACCTAAAGAGGCAGACCTACATAAGCTAAGATGGATGAGTATCGTTTGTGAAGACTTGAAACGTTGCCAACTGACTGAAGAAGGTGTGTCGTGTCAGGTGCCAGAGGAGGTCAAATTGGAAGCAATAAAGTCGGGAAGAGGACCTCTTTGCAAGTTAGATGTTTAAAAAAGTTCCACAGTATGCTAATGATACAATGTCGTCGCTGTTTTTACACCAAGTACCTCAGTACTCTGTAAAATTTAATATTGGGAGTCGAAGTTATCCTTTTCAGACCATTTACTGTATCCGACTTCAGCAAGAAAGCTCTTAGATACAAGTTTAGCGTTAAAAATTCTGAGAAATTAGTGGTTTTAAACTGATAACTACCCGCAGCGAAATGTAAATCTGAATTTCCATTTTAGCGTAGGTACAATCTGCATGAAATATTCCTCGGGAAATATTCTAATTATATGTAGGCACAGGGCCCTGGAAATAATTTGAATAATTCTTCCATTATGTGACTTTAGGTAGAATCATAAAACCTTTAACACAATTAATGTCATTTTCTTTGTCCAATTATACAAAAGGCTAAACTTTACTGCTCAACTATATTCTCCATTATAACTTTCATACGTTTTCATTTAGCATCCGAGACGAATGTCCTTTTTGGCGCATCGCCAAAGTACTGACGCCGTTGTGTCCCGAACACCATTATAATACAAAACACACAGAAACTGCCCGGAATTGAGGTATAATCTATATAATGTAAATGTTTGTATAATGTAAATGATGTTCTGAAAGCTCATATGTATGTACATAATTAAGTGTTGTAATCTTAGGATTGCTAACGTTGTCTATTATCAAATTAACAAGAAGAAAATCTTTTTTCATTTCTCTCTCAGAGACAACATAGCCAGAGATCGCACAAGACGGGAAACCTTTGCCACAATATTGGCTAAAAAAACAAATCGCGGCTGTAGGTATGATTATCATTTCATGAAATTAGGAACTTGAACTGTCATGAAACTAGGAGAGGTTTACGATTTATTATAAATACCTAAGACTCCGAAACAATTTATGGTCTCGGAGTTTCCCATTACAATTTAATAGGATTTTTATTGGTTTAACTTTGATGAATATCATTACTCTCTTCAGCGAAAGGTAAAAATAGATAAAAATGCTAGCAAAATGGGGAAAGTCATGAGCAAAACATGAGAAAATACTAAAGTAGCCAAAATTCCGATATATTTTTTTTTTCTTCTTTGGCTTTGCACGGGGTGTGCATTTAGCCAATGTCACGTGTTGATTACAAAACTTATTACCGAAATACAAATAAACTCAACAGATAAAAAACCGATATTTACCGATAAAATAATTCTTATAGAACAAAATGTAGCCAAGCTGAAACCTTAGTTTGAGTCAGCAAATTATATACTTTTCGCGATCGTCTGGCTTGCTTCCAATCACAAGAGCTGGCGGCTAGAGGGATGTAGCCAATATTTTGAGCGCCTACAAGATACTTTAAAATTAAAGTGGAAGAGGTCAACGGGAAGTTTTTACTATACTACATTTTTGCCAACGAATAGTTTTTTGGCAAAAATTTACTAAAAGCCTTAAGGGCAATCCCCTTTTTTTGTTGGGATGGGAAATCATCAAATGACTTCTCCCGCTCTGGGCGGAGCGGGTCAGACTTTTACTGACTAAAATTCACCCGTGTTTCTTCACTTGCGTGTGCGACGGCCAAAGCCACGGTTTCTTGTTTAACCCCCCTTAAGGCTTTTCAATAAATTGTATTAAAAAAATATTGATACCAATCTCACCTTGATTTTTATAAAAGTACTCAATAAAATATGAAATTACTATAACTGACTTAACTTTGCACCTACCTTATTTTGTTTCCCAAATGTTGCCAAAAGCACACATTAGTTGCGTGGTGCGACTAATGTGTACTTTAAAGTGACTTTAAGGTAAGATAATTACAGGTATGAGGAACAGGGAGGAAAGTTTACTCATCCTCCATAGAAAATGGAGGATCCTCCGACCAAATGGGAGTTGTGTTTGGCGGGGACTTGCCCAAAGGTTGAAGTTGGGGAGTTGTATATTGCTAATTGCACGGTAAACTCTGCTTGTGAGATGTAGAATACGTGTGACGTCAGTATGACAAGTTGTTTGCATGTGGTGTTTCTAGATACCGCTACAATTACCTTTTGGCCTTTCCTACCTACGACCCACTGAACATTTTTATTGAAAGTTTTTTTTTTTGTTTAATACAAACCATGTTACCGCTTTCATTAAGCGGCAACGTGGTTGAATAGTAACTATCTAAAATATTTTCACGCCATGAGAAATGGCAAATATGTCGTGAGCCACTCTTACTCAAGATCCTACATGCATGGGTTTTTAATTCTGTATGTATACACATGTTTTAGTAAAGCAAATGTCTTATTCTTTTTCTTTATTGGTAATCTAACCAGCAGTAAATCAACCCTGACGAAATATGGCTCAAGACTGCACGTCACAATATTCCAGGCTAGAATTATTAGGTAGGTACTGTGTGTATTTTTTTAATCATATAATATAGTGCTCAGCCGCGATACCGCCTGATGGTAAGCAGGGATGCAATCGTTGATGGTAAAGCGCACTAGTTTATTATGAGCCTATTGACTTTGTAATCAGGCGGGAAGACCGCCACTGGCAAATTGTTCCAATCCCAGTATACACCTTCTTAGATATCTTTGGAGAGCGGTGGTCCCCGCTTACGTGTACGTGAGATGAACCCATCGAGGGTATTTACTTCGTGTATTTAATTTCATCACCAGCACTCAAATTTTGAGGAAACCGGCATGTACCTACTAAAACAAAAAAAAATCGAAGACATGTGACATCTACCAACCGGCGTTGGGCCCGCGTGGTAGATTACAGCCCACTCCCTCTCGAAGAGGTGAGGTATGTGTGTACGTATGTCAGGCTGATTATAGAACACCAAAACTGTTTTATAAACGAAAAACTTCATAAACGTTCCGCACTAGAAATGATACGATATTGATCTCAATATTTCAGCCATCGGAAGAATCTAAATTACAACGAATGATGTGCCATATTCTGCAAAATTAAAGTAGACGTCCCATTAGCGCCGTTGAACCTGATGTAGGCAACTAGTGTAACATCTGTACGTGGCGCTCTTTCTTATATTGCGACTTCTTTGCATAACTGTAAAAGAGAATGCATACATATTTTTATTATTAGTACCTATTCGTTTTTATGTTTGACCGACTGCATTATGCCAAGACAAGTTGCCAGAATTTTAACTGCAATCTCTTCGTTCAATCAACTTTCACGAGATAATAAAACTTACTGCAAAACTGCAGACATTTTGTGTTATTTTGTGTCTAATTACAGGAGTCTATATTTTGTAATGGAACGTGAACTAATCACCAAGTGTAGACAGGCCCAAAGTGTTCCTAAGTGTTTGGGGTCAGCTTTACGGAGACGAAAGATATATAGATAGATGTATAAATTGAATTACCTACCTACTGAGCCAAATGGTGCCCCAATAAGTAGTATCCAGCCAGAGTGCCTCTGAAACATTCCTTTTAATCAAAGATCTAAAAATAGGATCATTGGCGCTTTGGATTTAGCGGAATCCTTTGTTCACAAAGTGAACTAAATTAATGTTCAGTAAATTTTTTTCTCTTCTATTTCGATAAGAAAAGGACAAAAGGTAAATAGGTACCTACTAGTTTAGTATAGTCAAATTAGCAACGTAAATTGATGTATTTTTAAACGCCATGTTTTAATAACGTCTAAATTGTCTACGGAGTTTTCTCGGTGGTAGGCGATAACCATAGGCCAATCAAAAGATACAGCCGATATGTCGATATTTTCAACAAATTTTCGACACTCGCAAAGGAATCAAAACCTACAGGATACTTCCCGTAAACTCAGAATCTTGAAATTTGGCATGAAGGATTGTCATATAATGCAAATATAGGAAAAATTACGAAAATCACATTTTTTATTTATATAATATTATAAACATATTTTAATAAAATGAAACTTACTACCTTATTTCTCACGAACTAATAAAGGTATCAAATTGAAATTTATACCAAATACCTAGGTCTATAGTCCCTTTAAGCAGCGAAAAAATCAAACTTCTAAGTTAAAGCGATCAAAAGATACAGCAGTTTATACCGACACCTTAAACGAATTTCCGTCACACGCTAGGGAATCAAAACCTACAAGCAAAGACATTAAAATTATATTTACAATAGACAGGACATCACGAACAAAATCGTAAGCCAATACTTTTATCGACTTGGTTAAAAGTCGCTCAGTCTAGTCTGCGCGTCAGGACGTAATTTGTGTCCACCAAGAATAAACATTTTCTAAGGTAATATGCCATGTTGCGCTTTGTGTTACTGTACATCTCGTTATAGTAAAACGACTGGACCTAACTTCGGAATGTTTTCTATGAATTATTTATATTTCGTCTGCAATTCAAATTTAAAAAAAATCTTAGTTCTAGAAAATTTTCCATTATTGTAATAAGCGCCCTCTATTGTTGAGTAGTTTTACTATTTTCTTGTAGAGATGTAGTAATGTTGTTTATCGATTTAGTTATCGATAATACTTATTAAGATGAATACATTTTGTTTTATTTTATTGACATTTAAAATATAGCTAAATAAACTTAAAATATTACTATATTTCAAGTTTATTTATTATTAACTCTATTTAAACATAATCATATCATATTAATAAACAAAATTGAATGAACAATTACTATTCATTTATATAGGTTTTTTTATTATTTTTGGTTTCCGAATAAAATAATGTCGTAGGGAAAAAGTGGATACGATTTGTCCAGATAGACCGCAGAGAAGAAAATTGGCTTCCGTCTCATTCGGCGAAATTATGCTCAATGCATTTTAGAAGAGAAGTTATCTACTTTGGAAAGACTTGTCGATCAAATTTAAAAAAAAAGAATCGGTACCTTGTATTAGAAATGAAATAGTAAGTTACTAATTTCATTACTTTTTTACTTAACCGTAAAAATTGGAATAAAATTTACGGTTAAGTGGATAAGTACATAGATTATATAACTTATTTATAATGAAATATATTCATAAAATATGTAGGTACGTATATGTAGTACAATGATTGCGAGCTACTTTGTGATTTTGAGGATTCCGTACCTAAAAGGTAAAACGAACCCTATTCATGTGACTTCTCTGTTCGTCTGTCCGTCTGTCACCAGGCTGTATCTCATAAACCGTAATAGCGAGACAGTTGTAATTTCCAGAGATTGTGTTAGTATTTCTGTTGCCGCTATAACAACAAGTACTAAGAATAAAATAATAAAATATTTAAGGGGGCTCCCATACAACAAACGTGAATTTTTGCCGTTTTTTGCTCCATATTAATAACGGAAACAGATAGACGCTTAAAATGTTCACAGAATATTTGGTTATATATTCAAATTACAAATAAATAATTAAAATAAAATAAATCCTGGAGGCGGGCACCCATACAATAACTGTGATTTTTTTGCCGTTTTTAAAGATAATGGCGTACGAATCTTGTAAAGGTCTTGCTCCAGCAGACTACCATTTTTGTCGTGATTTGGACAATTATCTACGTGACAAGAAGTTTTCTTCCCATGAGGCAGTTCTGCTTTCACACCGTTTGTGCAGTCTAGATCCTCAGAGTTCTATCACAAAGGCATAAACGACCTTCCTATATATTGATTATAAATGAATTATTTAAAAATTAAAAAATAAGCAATTATTTACATTTTCAGTTCTAATCGGCAATTTTAAACTTTAACGCCTATTATACTAAAAGAATTATATAAATAAGAAACTTGTAAGCTTGAAATTACCCATAATTATTCTGCTTCCTAATTTTTTGTTTCAAGCTATCATAATGCGAAAAAACATCGTCGTAATAACTTCTTTGAATATTATCGATAACTTTATATCGAAATGATACAAACCCTACCACAGTTTTTGCATTGCCATTTAAAAATATTTGCAAACAAACGTGTAAAAAGAATAATTTTGCTAAAAACGAAATGCAAACGAAAATTGCAAAACAAAATGCGCTCTATGGCCTAAAAGGTCTATTACACTCAAAAATCGCAATAAACTGAGCGTTAAAATAATTCGTAAGCATAAAACATCTAAAATGCCAATAGACGGTGTCACGGTAAATGAATAGTAGCGAATAAAATTCTAAAACAGTTTTTGTTTGTACAAGACAAGTTTCACTTAATTTATTTACTTTTCAATATTTATTTACCCGACTTGAACTATACTAGGGTATTAAATCGGATCTGGCAACATAGACCACACTGGCCACCTACCGGGCAATAGCTGAATATGTTTTATATAAACTTATTTCATTTTTACTATTTGATGTCTCCAATTGTCGATCTAATTTTGCTATATTGTACTAGATGGCGGAACTGAACCATGGGATCACAGTTTTTCTATGCCATTTTGACACATGCCCTCTCTATATATCTTAAATCTCTTTGCCTACACTCAGAATCTTGAAATTTGGCACGAAGCAACGTTATATTATAGTACAGACAGATAAAGGAAAAATTGTGAAAATGATAAATTTGAATTTACATAAAATATTAAAATATTATTTTTGCTTACATGACATAAAATATTTTTTTAATAATTATAAACTTACTACCTACCCTTTTTCACATGAACGCGTAGAGATATTAAAGTTGAAATTCATATCAAACACTTCTTAAATCTAATTGCCTCTAAACTGTGAAAATTTCTAAATCAATGCTAGTATTATAAATGCGAAAATAACTCTGTCTGTCTGTTACGCTTTCCCGCCTAAACCTCTCAACCGATTTTGATGAAGTTTGGCACAGACAATTTTTAGACCCTGAGAAAGAACATAGGCTACCTTTTATCCTGGAAAAATTTGATGTTCCCGAGGGGAATTTAAACAGCGCGATATAACCGAACTCCACGCGGGCGAAGCCGCTGGCGGAAAGCTAGTACGTCATAAATTGTAAACCGCTACGTTTGTACGGCGGAACCCTCGGTGTGCGAGTCCGACTCGCATTTGGCCGGTTTTTTTCTTCTTCGACATTTTCCATGAAGCGACTGCCGTTTGACCTCCACAACCCGAAGGCGACATCGAAGCACTGCAGTTAAACCAATTGTAGGACTTTTGAGGGCTCCAACAACCCGTAACGACTGCCACTAGATGTTCGTAGGGCAACCGGGACCAACGGCTTAACGTGCTTTCTGAGGCACGAATTTTAGCGGACGGAATTATTATTTGTTTTGTCCTCCTCCCATATAAATAGAAAAAAAAAAACGCACTGAATCTATATTTAGTTCAGTTTGTATACCTACAAGGGAATAGGCGCCCGTGGCGAACCCGAGATTTCCGTCCACCTGAGTGAGCACTAATCTCATTTTAAGACCTGCGCACTGCGAACATTCCATAGGTACATTTTTGTATTGAATTCAGCGCAATACCTACGAATGGAACATTTATTTGTGTTATTATGTATCGATTGGTTTTTAGCACTCAAATCCATATGTGGTTTCTGGCTCACGAATGGGAGAATGTAATATTAGAACGTTTGAAGACACCGTGGGGAGACAGGATTAAACGAAAACAAAATGTTCTGGAACCAATTATTGGAAAGGGAAAGAGTGGTAAATTACGGCCGACTCCCTCTCACCGAGAGCAGACCAGTGTCCAAGCAAAGGGAATATTTTTAGCTAACTATGGTAGTGTTAATGACTGTACTGGACGGTAGGCCATAACATCGGCTGCCGGCAGAATTTACCACCCGCCAGACAAAGTCTTTCAAGCGGAAAGCGAATCGTCGTATTCCGGCATGATGTCTGGTGAAGCCGTATGGAGGACGGGTCTGAGCAGTTGTGTTGCGATGTGTGCCGGATAGGATGTGCCAAATGTTGTTGTGTCGGCAGTTTGGTCGTGGAGGGTCTCCGCATCAATCTCCCTCTGGCATAGTATCGTTGTTCGTGTTGTTGGGATTAACTTAACATTGCATCACGTCGCTCAACTGTTGTCTTCCTTTCTTTTCACAAAAAAGTAATAATAACAAATATGGGGGCAACGTGAATGCCACGTAAGATGTTGAACAAGAATCAAGTAGACTGTATCTAGGATATTGATATATTAGAGATCATAAGCCAATATTATCATATATTGGCTTATGATCTCTAATATATCATCATCATCATTTCAGCCGAAAGACGTCCACTGCTGAACATAGGCCTCCCCCAAGGTTCTCCACGTCGACCGGTCCTGCGCCTCCCGCATCACCAGGTCGTCGGTCCATCTTGTCGCGGGCCTACCCATGCTACGTCTTCCGGTGCGTGGTCGCCACTCGAGAACCCGTCGGCGCCATCGGGCATCAGTCCTACGGGCAATGTGTTCAGCCAACTGCCACTTTAGTGTTTCAATTCTTCGGGCTATGTCGTTTACTCTCGTTCTTCTGCGGATCTTCTCGTTCCTGATTCGATCGCGCAGTGAAACCCCAAGCATAGCCCTCTCCATTGCCATTTGAGTGACTTTGAGCCATATGAGTATGAGTGACTTTGATAGAATGATGCCTTCGGAATAGATCTCTCTATTTAAGGTACTAAAGGCGGCAACCGAAATGCGGATGCGAAATTTGTAGAACACCAGACCAGATCACGAGAAGACGTGAGTCAACACAATTCACTGGCAGACTCACTGAGTTATTAATTTAGAATTTGAGGCCTAAATCCTCCCGGGGTTACTTGAAAAACTAAAATAAATCAATACGTGCTACGACAGAAGGTCTTTAGGACTTAGTATTTTTTATGGTTCCGTACTCAAAGGGTTAGGTGTAACAGGACTCTGTTACTAAGACTCCTCTGTCTGTCATCAGACTGCATCTCACAAACCTTGATGCCTTGACATTAGCGTAGTTGCCGTTAATAAAACGAATATTAAAGGCGGATTGTTTTTTTTTTATTTAGATCCGATTATCTTATGGAGACAAAGTATTTTGGCGCTTGTGTAATTTTCTCTGAAATTATAATGGACACGGTTTACTGAGAACTGCAGTGTGATTCTGTAACCATATTACCTTGAGAATATCTTTTTTCTTACTCCTCCGCTATTCTTTTCTGATTAATTTCGTTGCGGGACCCAAGACAGTTGAATCGTTTCTCCGGGACTCGTCGAGCTTCATTGTTCGGCGTTTTTCTGGCGGTCTCCACTGTTGATTCTGGCTTTCAGGAGTTGCAGTGGGTTGGAAAGAGTGTGACGGGTTTTGTCCCATTAAAAAAAAAATATATTACCTTGAAATGTTAAGTGAATTCTGTGAGCATATTGTCACAATTGACAATCGATTCTGTGACAATCTCAGAGTGAAAAGTTACGTCCTAACTTTTCACTATTTACCTGAAAATTTCTATTTTATTCCACAATTAAGTTTTAGAATTCAATAATTTTCTCTGTATTTTGCTTATAAAGGTTTCTTAGTTTTATTTCAAATGGTAGATAACTATGTAATTAATATGCAGTTAACCCCATAATATACATATTATGCGGTTAAATTTAAAGCTGAGTAATGTAACCTATGTCCTAAATTGCATCACAACTTTTACAAATACTGAAATCCACATAACAAAGCAAATAGTGTAATTCTCAGCGTTGATTCATAGCGCTACTGATATAGATACAGACATTCCAAGCTCTTGGAAACTAACTGATTAGTTTTTAATTGCAGTGAAAGTTGAAGTCTTCGTAAAAAGTAATTGTTAGGCGAGTTTTAAGGTTCATGATTGTTTGGAATAATTTCACAGTTTCGTGTAGCTTGTCTTGCTTGCGTCTGTCCATAATTAGTATACTTTAAAAATAAACTGCAATAACTATAATTTATTTTCGTAACCGAATAGTATAATGCTCCAAATTCAAATATGTATTTAAGAATTTCATACAATTAGAATACCTACATAATTCGCGCTAAACCATTTTTTATTCGCGGAAATCGTCGGTTTTGTTGGGCTCAGCGGTATCCAACCGCATAGCAGTATGCCAATGGCCTCATGAAAATATCTACAACGGGGTGGCGGCATGCAGTTGCAATAAAATTTATTGTTCAACCGCATTACCGGCAAATAATAACTACCAATTATCGAATATCACAATCAGCATCAATAATGCATAACGTAACCTTGCGCTGGGACTCTCCGATGGGTGAAACAGAAGTGTTCCAGTAGTTGGTGCATTTCGCCACTTATACTCTAGCCTAGTGCGGTACCGGGCTTAGAATAGTACCAATCCATATCTTCCCGTGGGTGTCGTAAGAGACGACTAAGGGAACTCTCACCAGTGAAGCGGGTAGCAGCGCTTCTATATATCTTCTTCTACATCAAATTACTGCGATCCCCAACCCACCTGCTAAGCGTGGGGATTATGGTTCCTGGCAGCTCTGGAGACAGAGTGGTGTAAAGAGAGCAGGGGAGCTTTTGCCCAGCCGTGGGACATTAGTGGCAATAACAAATAGGGGGCAAGTTTAAAAATTCTGTGTTATTTAAAAGTAAAATACGAGGTAGGTAAATATTGTTATGCGGCTGAACTCTTTGCGCAATAGAAATGACACGGTTATTGGCACAATACTACCAACTAAAGAACTTTGAACCCTCTGGCAACTTCAACAAAATATACTACTATTGCTTGAGGTTGTTTAGTTTTAATATTTCCTAATTACCCTAATGTTAGAAAGCAATCATAATGACAGTATTCGATCTTTTTTTTTCCAGACTCGGGGTTTTTTTTTTGCAAATATTCATCATATTCATTCATAAAAATAGTTCCACTGCACGGGGATTAAAACCAGTACCTACTTGCGCAGCGGCCGCGTTCGCTACCGCTGCGCCACGGAGGCTGTCACCATACATCTTATAAACTATTAGAGGCAGCCCGCGACTTCATACGCGTGGAGTTATTTATTTGAACATTTTATTTTAACCCCAAAATATACAGCATACATTTTAAATTTTTGTTATACTCCGCTCCTATTGGTCGCAGCGTGATGAAACTTGTAGAAGTGATAGCTTAAAGCCTTCCGGGATTAATGAAATGTTCTGTCTTTGCTTGTGCCAAATTTAATCAAAATCGGTTGAGAGGTTTAAGCGGGAAAGCGTAACAGACAGACAGGCAGAGTAACTTCCGCATTAGTAATATTAGTATGGATTAGTTGGAATGCTCGCTCACTTCACGTTCAGTTCACTTGACATATCAAGGTGATATTGTTACAGAATCACATTGCAGTTCTCAGTAAACCGTTTCCATTATAATTTCATCCATCCATTGTGATTAATGAGCTGGACAACGCAAAAATTTTTAAAAAAATCGAACCGGTAGTTCCTGAGATTAGCGCGTTCAAAAAACAAACAAACTCTTCAAGTTTATATATTAGTATAGATTAGCTAAAACTTTACTATTTTACAGAAAAAGAACCACTGAAGGACTCTGTGCCACTGGTGGTTTACAAGCATTGGCGCTTCTGTACCGTCTGTGTACGTTGCTTCAGCCTGGCATACCTAACACCAGACTTCAGGCTGCTAATGAAATCATGCCAAAACCTAATATCACTTTGTCCAGCTTAGGAATCGAATCCAGCAAGGTAATTGCGTAACACACTATCTGTAACAACGGATTTCATTTAGTCAGTTTAACAATATTCATTCCGTGGTCAATATTCATTCATTCCAATATCAGCCTCCGTGGCGTAGCGGTAGCGGACGCAGCCGCTGCGCAAGGTGGCGCGGGTTCGATCCCCGCACAGTGCAAGTATTTGTATGCATGAATATGAATATTTGCACTGGTCTGGTCGTGCCTCGGAAAGCACGTTAAGCCGTTGGTCCCGGTTGCCCTACGAACATCTAGTGGCAGTCGTTACGGGTTGTTGGAGCCCTCAAAAGTCCTACCATTGGTCTAACTGCAATACTTCGATGTCGCCTTCGGGTTGTGGAGGTCAGACGGCAGTCGCTTCATGGAAAATGTCGAAGTTTAGCCATATCAGCAGTTGGACTGGTAAGACGAACCCCAGACTCCAAAGCTGAAAAGGCTTCGGATGCGACTGGGGTTAACACTGGGATGATGATGAACAATATTCATTCCGTTATTTACTCTGTTGACCAGATACATTTTTCCTACATATGGAGCAATGGATTAGCAACATTTTAGATTTAGTAGATTTCATAAAAATTTAAAACGTTCCAGGTACCGACCACCTGTGATTCTTTTAGCATAAAAACTAAATAATCTAATTAATTAAAAGCCTCATAAATTTAATTAGAAGATAGATAGTTCAAATGAGTTAATATAAACTAGCGACCCGCCCCGGCTTCGCACGGGTGCAATGCTGATACTAAATACACTACAGAAAAAAAAACATAGCGGCCCGCTGCTCCCGCCCCGCTCCGGCCGGTCAGTACCGCCGTAAACAGGACGCCGCCGTACAATTGTGTACCCTTTGTTTTGTTTTTTTTTTCGGGGTGGAATTCCTCATAGGATGTCCGCCGCCCTGGGTGGGCGACGGGGTCTGTCAGACTTTTACTGACTAAAACCACCCCGGTGTCTCTTCTATCACGAGCAAACGCATGAGGCCGCGGGAGTCTAAATTCTTCCACGGCCCCACACCCTCGTGCTGGCCCGGTCTGTCCGGACCCCGTCTCCTGCACGGGGTAGTGGGGTGTAAAACTACCCCGTGCATCGCCTCAGGGGCGTGCGTCGACACTCGCGCGCGCCTCCGCCTCGGGGTCCATCGAATAGGGGGCGGGGACTTCCCCATGTCCCTCGCCCCTGGACCCATTCATGGGGGGCGGAAGAGGGCGTTATCCGCCCTTCTTCGGCGCCCGGTGCGTCTTCTGCGGCCCGGGAAGGGAGTTGAGATCTCCCTATCCCGTTCCGCAGCTTCCTTCTGCGACATCACGTCCTCGCAGAAGGACACCACAGCGTCCCACGACTCTGCGACCATCCTCCGCACTACTGCCGGCAGCGTTAGGTCGCTTCCTACTTCATTTGTGAGAACACGGCGCTGCTCCTCCCAATCTACACACTCGGAGAGCGTGTGCTGCGCCGTGTCCTCCCCGCATTGGACGCAGTGGTGGCACCGAGCGTCTGGCTCCCTGTTTAATTAATTGTGTACCCTAAAACAACCCTTTTTTAACTTCTAATGCTATCGCGAATGAAATACGGACGACAGCAGGGCAAGCTCCCCGAAACTGTCAAATATTCCCAATAAATCTTGAGTCGTAATTCTTTAGAAATAAATTTGAAAATCTAATAAAGAAATCTGACAGTCCAATACATACTGAGTTTTTTCTCATGCACTTTGCAAACTGTATTCACACAAAGTATGGAAGTACAATTCGGGAACGAGTCACGTACAGACGACAACATGACAAGCTACCCCTGTCAGATATTCCCAATCAATCTTGAGCCTAATACTTTGGAGTTAAAGTTGAAAATCTAATAAAGAAATCTAACAGATTGTAGTAGCTTGATGTGCTCTCGTCTGTATAAAAGATTCACGAACATTTGCACCTGAGCCGGTATTACACTTAAGAGCTTCGAGGCTAGGGTTCTTACTGAACAATTGTTTTTAAAGATTTCTCCCGATACTCATTTCCTCTGCAATGACAAGAGTTTTAAGTGATCATTACAATAAGTGCTGTGCTTCGAGAGACGGAACTGTTGATAGCAAAAGTGCGCAGTACTAGGTGTACACCCCCTCCAATTTCAAGTTAAGCAAATATAAACTTTATTCCAATCACAATTAAGTTAAATTTTAAGTGACTAACACTATTGAAAATGTCATTAAAATGTTAGTGGTTGTAGCGTAAACTCAACTTTATTGTGAAGGTAGTACAGTTTTCTTTTCATAACCTCACATTTGTTTACATTTTTGGCAAATAAATCGTGAATGCAGATTAGACTGAGAAGCTTCGTGAATTAGAATGTTTGTAAAGGACTGTTAAGGAATAAAGTATTCCTTAAATTTTTACTCTGTTCTACTGTAGCTACAGGGCGTAATTGTCACTTCTATTGAAAACACAGTTTCAGAACTCTGAATTTACAATTTCTACTTGTTCTGTTATCCTTTTCAGGGAATAGGGGTACTGTATTCTGACCAGCAATAATTCAAGCTCAGAGGAGCTTGATGTGAGGATTTTCAACTTTATCTTCAAAGCATTAAGGTTCAAGGCATCATTGCGTTGATTGAGAATTTTTTTACAGTTTCGGATAGCAAGACCCGCTGCCTTCGGTTCCATATTTTTTTTGGCTTGGCACGGATTGTACATTTAGCCAATGTCACGTAATGAATTATTCGTGTCGAAAAAAACGGCCACGTGAACCGTCTACGAGGGAGGTTTGAGGCAAAGTCATAATAAGACCACTATGCTGCGATATCACAAAGTTCCTTATGAATTATTTACTGAAAGCACTTTTCACTACATAAATCACGCACTTTTATTTAGTAAACAATACTATAAATAATTTAAAAGTCCAATGAAAAATGAGCGTGACACTCAGCTTAACTTTCCCGAAAGAACTCTCTTCGGTTCCATAAGAAATCAAAAATTACTTAGCTGACCTTTTAGCGATTCTATTGAAATATGCTGCAATAGGAATTGTTAATAAATAGTTAGCATGTAAAAGTCGATAATCATGTAAATAACAGGAGAGTAAAAAAGTGCTTCCTCTCTCCTAGCTTCACTTGTGTTGTTGTGCTCAACAGGGTCCACATGAACTAATTTTAAGAAATTACCATCTAAGAATACATGTGGAAAACAATAAAGTATTGAGTATTGAGATTTCTAAAACGTGAGTTGTGATAACCCTAAATTGGTTTGTTTATCTCTATTCTTTATCGAATTTGGCCGACATATAGTAATATGATTGTCTATTCCTATTTCAGACAGCCAATCACAGTCTGCAGTTCAGCCAACCACGTAAAGTTTGTTTTGAAAAACTCTTTTGGTCAAAAACGCCACAGAAGAGAATACTACGAAGCGTTTCGCCTCCTCCTTTATACCGCGTACATCGAGGGACTGGAACAATTTGCCAGCGGCGGTGTTTCCGTCGGACTACAATTTGAGTTTCTTCAAGGTTAGAGTGAACAGGCTCTTAATAAACTAGTGCCCTTTACCATCAACGATTGCGTCACTGCTTACCATCAGGCGGGATTGCGGTCAAGCGCTAGTTTATAATTTTGTAAAAAAAAAAAATGCAAGTTGAATGATATTGACGTGGAATTATTTTATATTATACTAGCTTTCTGCCCGCGGCTTCGCCCGCGTGGAGTTCTGTTATATCGCGCTTTTCAGATATCAAATTTTTCCGGGACAAAAGGTAGCCTATGTTCTATCTCAGGGTCTAAAGATTATCTTTGCCAAATTTCATCAAAATCGGTTGAGAGGTTTAGGCGGGAAAGCGTAACAGACAGACAGACCGATAGACAGACAGACAGAGTTAATTTCGCATTTATAATATTAGTATGGACTAGCCTTCCGCTTTTTTAGATTCGCGCTTTTTAGCTTCCTCATTTTCGAGGATTCATTATCGTATCATTTAGCTACTAAGGTTCGTATTTCGTATTATAGAACGTCACTCAAGCATTGGTCTCTGCTTAAGCATTACTTAAAACTAGTTTCAACCAATCTTAAGACTTGAAACGAAACTTGAGTTTTGAGTGACATTCTGTAATACCAACCTTAATTTACATTACGTATTCATTGGCAATATATTACCTTGTTTTAAACGACACACAGCGCCATCTATCACCGAACTGGTATGAAACTAACAATATTTTTGTTTTCCCTCGGGAATATCAAATTTCACATACAAACTCACTTTCTGATCTATACTTCTATATACTAATATATAAAGCTGAAGAGTTTGTTTGTTTGTTTGAACGCGCTAATCTCAGGAACTATGGGTCCGATTTGAAAAAATATTTTTGCATTGGATAGCCCATTAATCCAGGAACTATACAGGGGCTATATAACATCACGCTGGGACCAATAGGAGCGGAGCATAACTAACTCCACGCGAACGAAGTCGTTGGCGGCCGCTAGTTTATAATACTTATTAGTAAAGAAGTAAAGATTATAGCGGAAGCCCGACGTCCGATACATACCCACAACTTAAGCTAAAAAGCCTGCTTGGAATGTCAGGATTGCGCGATCACTTCTTGAATGTCAGATTGTGTAAATGGAGACATAGCGAAATGCATTCTCATGATAACATTAAATTCGAATTTTGTAGGTACTTCCTCTATTTACTGCTGAATATTTATCTAACCACTCCACTATTTCATTTAAATTGACATTTAAAAGTAAACTGGTTTAAATTTAGAGAGATATTTTATTTTTATTTGTGATTGCTCTCTGTTCACGAATAGGTACAAAATAACTAAAAACGGATTCTAAGTGAATCCAAAAGTATTATTTAGGTATATTTTTATGGTACAAATATAGGTATTTAAATATTTTGGACCGTGGCTATTCTGAAATCAGCTGTAGTAAGTAGATCCATAGCGATCCTTCTACCGTATCGTTACCTCACCCCTAATATTTTCTTGAGGATTTACATTTATTTCAATACCTATGCTCTTATTAGAGAGTAAATGCAAATTGACCAGGTTCTAAATCAAATCAAAAGTTATTTATAAATTATTCAGCTAAGAATCTCTATTTGCAAAATTACAAAAGGCAGTCCCCCAAAATTACCCGCCTATCAGTACTTCTTAGTGATATCACTGGGAAGAAGTTGCGGAACAATCTCCCCAGTAATACAGCTGCCTGTAGACATATAATACTGCATCATGCATGTAAAGTAACTAAAACTACAAGATAAAGAACAATAAGCTATATTATTTATCATATATCAGCTAGCTCGCCGATATACCTTCGAACATTCGAAGCCAAAAAAAAACTAAGTAAATATTAAAACAAAACCTGTGCATTCGCTTTGTTTTCGGTCTTCGTAAGTATGACCATGATTCTCGCCTTCGCAAGGAACTCAAGTGGCTCCCAATCCGCCTTAGGAGGAATACTAGGGTTTTATTTCTCCTTTTCAACATCTTACACAACCCTTCCTACCTGCGTGAGCGTTTTTCTTACGCGCGCTCTAGCGGCGCACCCTGTAGATCACACCTAAGATCCATCCTTAAATCTCATCCTCATAAAACAATTTACTATTCATAGTCCGTCTCTGTACATGCTGTAAGATTGTGGAACTCACTCTCGCCTGACATTCGTGATTTAAACACTATTTCTAAATTTAAACGTCGATTAAAAGAGCCTTACCTTTCCTCTGTACTAGATACTGTGAGAATTTGTTTATTATTTATACATTTTTATATGTTTTAGTATTATTACTTTTATTACATCTTATTCATATTTTGTTTCCTCCTTGTTCTTACACATTATTGTCTACATTTCTGTTTTACTTCTCCTTTCGCAGGTCTATTGGAAGAAATTTCTTAAGAAATTTCTTTCCTTTGTACTCAGATCTTAATTTTGTGTTATCTTTATGTATTTTATTGTGTGTACATAAATAATAACATAAATAAATACGGACGATAGCAGGTCAATCTATCCAAAACTGTCAAATATTCCCAATCAACCTTGAACCTTAACCCTTTTGAGATAAAGTTGAAAATCTAATAAAGAAATATGTATGACAGAATGTAGTGGCTTAGTGTGCTGTCTGTACATATGTAAAAACTTAGGACCAAAATAAAAGCCTCCGAGCATTAAGGGCGTAAAATATTTATACAAAGCGGAGTTCAAAAAATAAACAATATTTTACGTATTTATAATGAATTCATATAACCTGTCAGTAAACTAATTCTGGAGAAAGAACATAAACATAGTTTTGAGTTAAACAGGGCAACAGGCTTCTTATTGTTTAACTAGTTGTTGATGGGATAGTATGCCTTTAAAGAGAGGTTGAATTTTACTTGTTCTTTAAAGGCAAGTCTAGCATAGGGTATTTGATATCAAAAGGTTGTACCAAGCCCCACACGTGAGTTATGAAGTCAGTGAAATGGGCTCGTAGTTGGTCCTTATTTCTGTTATAAAAATATCCCCCCCAGTGACAACTGACAAACCGTATGTATTCGTTACTGAGTAACTGGTGCGAAATCTAGTATTAAGTAACAAAACGATACACACGAATGCGTATCGTTACTCGTACTTTTCGTATGGGCACCTAATAATCTACATACTCCTACATAATCCTAATAAATACTTACATAAGTACTAATATATAAATCTGAAGAGTTTGTTTGTTTGTTTGTGTGCGCTAATCTCAGGAACTACTGGTCCGATTTGAAAAATTCTTTTTGCGTTGAATAGCTAATCCAGGAAGGCTTTAGGCTATATGACATCCCGCTATGACCAATAGGAGCAGAGCGTTAACAAAAAATGTTGCGAAAACGGGAGCTAACGCAGACGAACATATTGCTTCCATTATTTTACCAGGCGCTTATTTTATATTAACTCAGCTCTTTTTAATTTTTTTCGGAACGGGACTCAGTTACCATTGAACTTAGCTCATGAGGAAATGCAATATTAGTAAAAGCAGTGAGCGCGGAAGAATGTTACAGCAGTGTAAAATGTTATTTTGGGATGAATTTGATGATATTCCACAAATGACAAAGGGGCAATTGAAGCACTAGATCACACGATGGGGGACATCAAAGGCAACCAAGATATCATGGGAGGGACGGTGGTACCTTTAGCTGGTGACTTTAGGCAGACCCTTCCGGTGATTACTAGGGGTATGCCGCCGGCAGATGAAATAAATGCCTCTTTGAAAGCATCTGCATTATGGGTTCGCGTGAGAAAGTATTGTCTCACCACGAATATGCGAGGGCAACTTCATCACGATTCTCAAGCCGGGTACATGCAATAAGCAGCTACTCTTTTAAAAATCGGAGTAGATCAAATCCCAACTGACATTATCGGCATGATTAGAGTGAGTCGTGACTTCTGTCAAGTTGTGGATAGCTCAGATGATCTATTTAATAATTTTATCCGGATCTTCAAACAAATATGGCCAACCGAGAATGGCTATGCGAAAGGGCAATTTTGGCGCCGACTAATGAAATAGTAAATTAAATGAACAAATCATGTTAAACGTTCAGGGAAATGTTATCGAATACCTCTCAGTGGACAATATTACGGACACTGAACAAGTTACATCATACCCTATAGAATTTTTCAACTCTTTAGAATTATCAGGAGTGCCACCCCATAAGTTGATATTAAAAGTTGGTGTTCCAGTCCTATTAATGAGGAATCTTGACGCTCCAAAGCTGTGTAATGGTACTCGGTTACAAATAACACATTTGGGTCACTACATTGCAAAGGCGACAATCATGGCTGAAATGGCAAAAGGACAAAATGTTTTGATTCCCCGTATTCCCATCAACCCGACTGATTTGCCATTTCAGTTCCTTCTGAAAACAGCATTTGCTATAACAATAACAAAGCCGACAGACGCTTAAAGTTGCCGGAGTTCATTTAGAAACAACATGTTTATCTCATGGACAACTTTATGTGGCATGGTCACGTGTATCAAATCCAGAAAACCTTTATGTTTTGGCAAAAGACAGCAAAACACAAGTAACAATACGTTAATAATGAGTACTGATTGTTAAAGTAAAAGAATACATGCGGGTACGTTTTTTTCTGTTACTTTTACACCTCTGACTCTTAGGTCCGTAATAAAGAACGTCACTCAAACTCTATTTAAGTCTCGTTTCAAGCCATTTGATTGGTTGAAACTATTTTTAAGTTATGTTTATGCAGAGAACAATGTTTGAATTTCCTTCTGGAATACGCACTTAGGTCCGTATTACAGAACGTCACTCAAACTCAAGCTCTACTTAAGTCTCGTTTCAAGCCATTTGATTGGTTGAAACTAGTTTTAAGTAATTTTTATGCAGAGATCAATGCTTGAGTTTCCTTCTGGAATACGCACCTTTTATAAACAATGCGCATTTCAATTACTACTGAACTAGATACTAAGTTAAAAATAAAAATGAATCGTTTATTCTTTATTCTATTTTATGACTATCGGTTTAAATGTTAAAACTTATTTATCAGTTTTTGTAAAACCGATAAGAGTATGAAAGATTATTTTTAATTATAAATCTGTGGTCGGTAAAACCTGGTAACACAAATGACAGCCAGCTTTCCGTCAGCGTAGTATATTATTTTCTAAAAAATATTGAATTTATAGAGTTATTAATATATTTCTGAAGTTTATACCTAGTGTATTTTTATATTAAAACTGTAATTAACATGTTTAGTTAATGGACCAAGCGTTAACGTGTGAATAAAAGTGAATGTGAATGTTCAGACTCCATTCTACAATGAAAGATGTCTTACTATTGGTGTGTGTACAGCCGAACAAAACGAAAGTGACTAGTTGACCGTGTGTTAAACGGTGGTTATTAAAACACTCGACTGGCATTAAAATGGCGCAGACGGTGAGACGAGCTATTGAGGGAAGATACCCGTCCTGTTATATACCCAGTAGGATAAAAGAGAGGAGAGCTAAGGCTAGGGCATTGAGGTAAATATTGCTTTTCTCAGGGCATTGGCACTTCGTAGCAACGACTGGTGCCTTGTTTTTTTTTCTTCGTGTAAGTTTTGAACCGATTTTTGGGTGTACAACATTGTAAACAAGTCAATACATACCAAGTCCAGAGTTGCGAAATAATTAGCCTGACACTGCATTAAGCAACTTATGTCAGTGTTATTGATCATTATTTCTTCATTGTTTATCATAATAATGACAGGAAATAATCAAGTGTGTGAGTTGAGCACTGCCTTTAAAAATTACCACTTAATTGAATGATTATAGTATTTAAATTCTGATAATTAAGAATTAAATAGACATATACAAGTTTGTACAGTTTGCACCTTGGTGCAACAAAGTCGCAAAAGATATTTTTAAATTTTTGAGGGGAGGACTTTTAACATTTTTTTTCTTTTTTTCAAATATATCCTCTAAAAATGTAGTAGTATAAGTTTAAAATCTTTATAAACTTGATTGTTTGTTTAGTTTGTCAAAATTTTATGTAAAAGTCTTGCATTTCATTACCAAAAAATCCTAATAAAAGACATTAGAAAAAAAATGTCCCAAATTGTGTCTTTGTTGCAATAAAGGTGTGAGTTGCACAATTTTTAACACATACTGCCAAATTTGACCGCCAAACCCAACTCGAACTGCATTCCTTGACCTACTTACTACTCTTTATGTTTTCAGGTTAGAACAGCAAAGAAAACCAGATAAACCAGAAGATTTTGTGTGTTACTCTGACAGTGACAGCGAAGAAGAAACACCAACACAACAACATAGGATATTATCAACGTCTTATAACTTTGTTGACTATGTACGGTCAAGAGAAATGCAAACCGCTGAGGTAATCATTTATATTATTGTATATTAATATCAGTTATACTCCCATCAGGTCTGTATTACAGAACCTCGCTCAAAATTCAAGCTTTACTTAAATCTCATTTGAAGCTATTTGATTGGTTGAAACTAGTTTTAAATAATGCTTGAGTCTTCAGTAAGGTTCTGTAATACGGCCCTATCTGACTTAGTTTATGGACTATATGTGACTCCAATTCAATTTAGTTGTCATGCTACTTTACAGTGGTATCTTCAATTTATAAAGTCAATTTGTTAATATTGATAACTTGAAGAGTACAACTGTGATGAAGTACGACAACTAAATTGACCTGGTTTCATATTTATTCAGTTTGTATGTAACTTCAGTCACATGTTTTTTTTTTTTCATTAAGTTTAGCATCAATGAAGAATGTTAATTATATTTCATAGTGTAGAAGTTTGACTGTGCATACAATGCATGTTGTGTCTGCAATATTAAACAGATAATCATCAGTAATTATATAGCAAAAAAAAAATATTATCTGGTAAAATAAGGACCCTTGGTATCTCAATAGGATGCCGAATGTTGCGGGACTCTCTTGTATGTCCTCAATCCCTTCGTATATGTCCTCAATCTTGTATATCCTAATATATAAAGCTGAAGAGTTTGTTTGTATGTTTGTTTGTTTGAACGCGCTATTCTCAGGAAGTACTGGTCCGATTCGAAAAATTCTTTTTGCATTGGATAGTCCATTGCTCCGGGAAGGCTTTAGGCTATATAACATCACGCTGTGACTAATAGAGCATAATTAACTCCACGCGAACGAAGTTGCTAGCAGCCGCTGGTCCAAAATAAAGTCTTTATATATTGCTTAGGGCTGATTTTACTATAGTGAGATTATTTTTATCTGACAAATAAATATTGCCCTTGGCAGCTTTTGTATTGAAGATTTGTTAAACTGTGATATCTAAGTTATCTTAATGTCCTAGCCTGTATTCATTGAAAAACCCTTCCTCATATAGTTTGTTTATATTTACTTTATACACAAAGCTGATTTAATAATACTTCTTATCAATGTTAATCACATTATTTTTATCACATTATTAATTTATACTTTGTACCACAAATGATGGGTCATTAAGCAACCTTACCATGAGTGCCTTGTATTTTATAAATTGATAACACACATTACTATATCTAATAGACATTACTGTAATTGGGTAATTAAAGAATGCATTCTTGGCACCTGTCCTTTCTTAAAAACAAATGTCTGTTTATCTTCTGTTTTGTAACGTACTTGGTATCCCACTGCTGGGCAAAGGGCTTTTTCTTCCAAACCTCCCAGTCTCGTGTTATCTCTGGTCATATTGACCCTTTGAACATTACCTGATGACTTCACTCAGGCATCCAGTGGGTAGAAAGTGTGGCCCTGGCCTACAGGCAAGTGAAGGAACACGGGTGGGCTTTAGTCAGTAAAAGTCTGACACGCACTTCCGCACCGCCCAGAGCGAGAGAGGTCATGTGAAGATTTCCCAAGCCAAACAAAAAAAAAAGCCATCCAGTAAGTGACAATATTTGCTCATCATTTGGGGTGCATTCACAAGACATGTCCAGCAGATTCTCACTTGTTTATACATTACATAAATAATAATAAAGAAACACTTAAGAAGTTCATATTAACTAGCTGGCCTATTCTTACACATACATCAAATAACTAATATAATATATCTACATAATTATACACCCAATTAAGCAGATCTTACACCTCATAATTCATATTTTTAATTTATATTCGTTTGTTTTTTTATTTATTACCAAATATCTATATCTTCCTCAATGCAACATTGTTGCATGTTTACTTAGTATTGTTATCGTAAGAGTCAAAACATTTGCATCATCACATCAAATTACTTTTCATTTCTGTCTCTGAGACTGCATTTTGATTCTAAACTGCACAAAGAAGTTTTGATATGGTTTATACCACAATTTCGCTAATTTATTCTAAGAGGTTTATGTCGGTAACTTTGGTTCTTCTGCGAATCTCCTCATTTCTGATTCGATCGAGCCGAAAAACTCCGAGCATAGCTCTTTCTATCGCCCTTTGTGTGACTCTGAGCCTTCGTACGAGGCCCATTGTGAGCGATCCCGATCCGTATGTCATCACTGGTAACACACACTGGTCAAAGACTTTAGTCTTGAGACACTGTGAGACGAGACGATATGGCGTAGCTTCCCGAACGCTGCCCAGCCGAGCTGGATTGTAGAGACACCTCTTAAATCACCGACATAGCTTTTCGACTCGCTAAAATTCAGTCACAGTGGGCGGGGCGCATTGCTCGTAGAACCAATGGCCGATGGGGCAGGAAGGTTCTGGAGTGGCGGCCACGTACCGGAAGACCCAGCCGTCGCGGAAGCCGACGGATGCGGGCAGTACAAGACCGATCATCGTGGAAAGCCTTGGGGAAGGCCTTTGCCCAGCCGTGGACCTCTATATGCTGAAGAAGAAGAGGTTCATGGATATAACACATTAATATCTAAGGAAAATATAAAGAAATGTTTATATTTTGACTTTTTGAGCCCTCATAAGTCATGTGATATAAGGGCAGGTCGCTATAGTTGGTTGTAATCTTATCTTGTTGCATATGGCTTAGATGCCCTTGACTGTGTGTGGTACCTATCAGCAGGGTAATTGCGTAACACACTATCAGTAGCAATGGGTTTCATGTTGACAGTTTTACAAAATTCATTGCTTTATTTATGTTGTTGAGCAGACAAATTATCGAACATGCAGAGCAATGGATCAGCAATATGCTTCAAAATTATTCCAATTGATGGTTAGGTATAATGTTGCGGAATTAGGATACTGCAATGTTTACTGTTTATATATGTAAATTAGTTATACTGCATTTTTTTTTACTAGCTCTATGCTCTGTGGACCACCAGCATTAGGCCCAATATAGTGTGAATATTTTATTGTATCCATTCAGCTGTTTTAGTGTGGAAGTGTTACAAACATAAAAGAATACAAATCTTAGTTTATAGTTAAGCTTATCTTCTCTTTATAATATTAGTTTAAATGATATACTGGTTATCTAGGGATCTGTCAAAACATTTTATGTGAATAAACAAAACAATAGTTTCTTTTTGGGAAAATAATTTCTAACGTGGCTCATGACTTTGATTCCTTTTGGTGTTATGGATATGTTACGATGGACCTTATGTCGATGGCATAAGGTTCAATATCGCGTGACATGCAATGTGTCACTTTTAAGCCCTATATCCCCAGATCTAGACATTTTCTAGGTGCAATATAAAAACGCATTGCTAGTCTTAGAATGGCTTATCGAATGGTGAAGGTCTCAACAATTTAAAGGGTAAGTCCCCTCTTTGAGGAGTGACTAGAGAGGCGTCACGGTGCCTTCACCTTCTGCCTGACGCAGATCCTCACAACACGGCTGTTTTGGGAGGTTCCTGTTCCGGATAAGGCGGGAGGAAACGCCAGGGTGTCACCACTTTGGGGATCGCACTGAGGACAAAGTGGAGCATACAGTGGGACCTCCAAGTATGCTCCAGCGTGCACCGCCGTCTCCTCATTGCGGTGATCTCTCGCGTCCGGTGTGTGGAGAGTGCATGGTAGGCCGTTACCTCCTTCTGTAAAGCAGTAATGCTAGCAAAGGTGCAGGCGGAGCGCTTGAGGGAACAAGATTCTCAGCTCCCTCACGCCCCTAGCGGCCGCAGGAGACGCCTTGGTCGAGAGACGATATCGGCCTCCCGGCCTATAAGGACCAGGCCCGGGTCGACGGTGCGTTATGTTTCACATGCGCCCCAAGGAGATGTTAGCACATCGTGACGGGGTCCACAAAGACCGTTGCCTGGGTCAGGGTTACGGGTTGGTCAAAAGAGAAACCGTGGACCTGGCGCACAGGCAAGTGTAAGAACACGGATGAGTTTTAGTCAGTAAAAGTCTGACACGCCCTTCCGCAACGGCCAGAGCGGGAGAGGTGGAGGCTCTCGGTGGTAGGCCATAACATCGGCTGCCGGCAGAAGTTACCACCCACCAAAGTCTTGCCGCCAAGCGATTCGCCGTGTTCCGGCATAATGTCTGGTGAAGCCGTACGGAGGACGGGTCTGAGCAGTTGTGTTGCGATGTGTGGCGGGTACGATGCGCCAAATGTTCTTGTGTCGGGAGTTTAGTCGTGGAGAGTCTCCAGATCAATCTCCCTCTAGCGTAGCATCGTTTGGTCGTATTGGTCTTGGGTTTAACATTGCATTACCTCGCTCTACTGCCGTCATCCTTCCTATTCCTAAGTTTTTTAAGTGAATAGGCTTAATAAACTAGTGTGCTTTACCATCAACGATTGCATCACTGCTTACCATCAGGCGATATTGCAGTCAAGTACTAGTTTAAAATTATTAAAAAAAAAAAAGGTCATTTGATGATTTACCATCCATAGCGAAAAAAAAGAGTCATCTCGGCGATAAACAAATGTCAGAAACTCGTCCTGCGATTTGTCAAAAAACTTTAACTAAACCTTTTTCCTTCCAGCCTCGCTCAGTGGAACCGTCCTACGCAACAAAACACATGCTCACCCACGACATGTTCCGGGAGACTCCTATCAACCTGGGCAACATGAACAAAGTGTTCTGTTCCCAGTGGCTGTCTGACAGACAAGTCGTATTCGGCACTAAATGTAACAAGGTATAACACTGGGTACTTAGTTTGTTCAATAATTTCTTTATTTCTATTGTGATATAGTCATTCTAAGTGCAAAATCTTCATATTACCTGTAATTTGGTTTAATAACCAAACTACTGAATCAATTTTAGCAAAACTTCTTTTAGGTACTAATCTGAAAGTATATTTCACTTTTCACATATAAAATGAGGTAAAAAATAAACTCGAATTCCACCTTCTCCTTGTTTTATTGAAATCTGTAAATTAATATGGCGATGTGGTCCCCGTCAGCTGATGGTGTACGACGTCCGGCGACGCACACTAGACGCTATCCCTACGCTGCGGCCGCGCGCGCCGTGGGCCGGCGCCGACCACCAGACCGGCATACACGCGCTTCAGATCAACCCCTCCAGGTGAGCGTGCCTTGCTAAACCAGCAAAGGTAGTTAGGCTGCGGTGTACCATCTACATGTATATGTATACAATATGTAAAGAAAACCCTGTCCGATCCGTGAAGGTATTGTTAGGAATCGATAACTGATTCTACAAATGCCGACAAAGCCGGACTAAAGTTTAAAAAAATCCCCCTAAAAAAATAAGTATTATTTTGCAAAAAGAGGTAACTTAATGCATGTGCGATAGGACACACAACCGCGGGGGACGGGGGGCAGGGCACGCGATGAGTGGTCGAATCGCATAAGCGTACCGTAAAAATGGTGTTGTCACTTTTTTAAAAATTACCAAATTTCGAGGAAGTTAGAATTAATTCGCGGGAAAAAAAATTATTTCAAAATTCATTAGTATTTTTACTATGATGGTTATGTAAAATTGTATATTATATTTGTTCATGTGTTTACCTAACCTTTATTATCCTTATGGGTCGGACAGGGTTTTCTTTACATATTGTATATTTTTTAATCATGGTACGATATAGATTATATATGTACGTTTAAGATATCATAGAGCAATGGCCTGGATGTGTCGCCAGGCCATTGCTCTATCTGAATCTAAAAAAAAATATCACATTAATTTGTTAAAATATATAAGTAATTATCTTAAATAATAATATTGATAGTAAATAACTCATAAATACTTACCTGACGTATATTCGCATTACAGAACGTTACTGGCGACTGGCGCGCGCAACTCTTGTGAGCTGGCGATATACAGTCTACCTACCTTAGACCCCGTCTGTGTCGGCGAGGCGCATAAAGACTGGGTAAGTAGTACAAATAAACATCCTATTATTATTATTAACGGGAAAATTAGTATGAATACTTGTGACTTCTTTACGAAAAAACGTATTTTGGATATCATTTGGCACAGAGGAGGATTATAACCAAGATTACCATATACACTAGTCCAAAGCCTGTAAGTGTGATGGAAAATGTTACCACTAGTTAATTACAATACAAACAGAAATTATTATCATTGAAGGCAAGACGACGCCGCTACAGGCGCAGGCGGGCAAGGGGCCGCGCCACTCGGGGACCATGATTTTGTAGCTACAACCAGGAACATACATAACAAACTTATAACTTTGTGATTTTTCATGATACCTTTTTGAAAATTATAAATATATACGGACAAATCACACAGATTGAGCTAGCCCCATAGTAAGTTCGAGACTTGTGTTATGGGATACTAACTCAACGACACTATATTTATAATAGATACATATATAGATAAATATCCAAGACCCAGGCCAATCAGGAAAAGATCGTTTCCCATCATGACCTGGCCGGGGATCGAACCCGGGGCCTCCACGTCGCAGGCAGGCGACCGCTGCGCCACGGAGGTCCTCAAATTTCTACATAAATTCTTTACATAGAAATACCGGAGATGTATTCCAGGATTAGCATATAAAAAAATAACGTATATAACTACCACATAATTAATGCTATATTAATGTATTGTGAATAAGTATAGCTGCTCATATGATTTGTACATGGTCACAGAAAAGTTCTGACTCGTACAGTTAACTTTTAACTGGCAAAACTGTCCATGCGTAGTTTTTATTGATTTGGTAGTATCCACATACTAGGATGTTTTAATGGATGCTAAAAAAACGAATTTTGTTTTAAAACTCCAAAATTTGGCCTGAAAAAAGAGTCGCATTCAGTTTATTAATAGGTACCGATGACACATAAAATCCTGAATCGCGCAAACATAGTTTACCGGGGAACTAGCATATACAATGTAAAGATAACAATACGACAGTAAATTAACACACTGGTAATACGTACTATGAAATAAACTCATCATCATTCTCCTGCCCTTATCCCAATTTATTTGGGGTCGGCGCAACATGTCTTTTTCTTCCATGCATCCCTATCAGAAGCCATCTCGGCAGTCACTCCCTTCTTAGCCATATCATCCTTCACACATTCCATCCATCGTTTCTTTGGTCCTCCCCTACTCTTATAGCCATCAACATTCATAATTAAGACTCTCCTCACGACATTCTCCTCAGTTCTCCGTAACACATGCCCGTACTATGAAATAAACTTTAGCACGAAAATTGAAAAAGTGTTTTTATTTTTTTTTAGTATGCCGAGGGTGTCTATGGAATTTGCAAATCTTTGACTAGCTGTAGTGACTAAAGTATTGGATATATTTAATTTAATATTTGTATGCAAACTGTCTACAACATTAGAAATACAATGGCGCCGATTCTCTTGTCTCTCACAAACTAAACTAATTTTAAGTTAAGTACATCTCTTTCATTCTATATCATTTAAAAAAGGATAGAAGATAACATATTAGTTTAATCTTGTCAAATTAAGCTATTTTAATTATAATAGTTTGCCATTTGTTACGATCCCTGGCCGCGAGTATAGCATCATGCAGGCCGGTGTCCAGAGAGGAACGAATTTGGTCAGTCCACCTTATTGGACTTCGACCTCTGGAACGTCGTCCATCCACTTTCCCAGTAACCATCAGCTGTTCGAGGTTGTCTCCATCCTTTCTGGCAATATGGCCAAAATACTCAAAAATTCTTCGAAGGCTGATATAGGAGAGTCTTATTGTGACACCCAGCTCTCGAAGGATTGATGCATTTGTTGCGGAATGTTGTCCAAGGAATCTGAACCATCTTCCTCCAGCACCACATCTCGAAAGCGTCAATGCGGTCTCGATCGGCTTTCTTGTTGTCCACGTTCCCGAGCTAAAGATGGAGAAGATGAGAGATCTGACGAGTTTAATCTTAGTTTTTACCCGACTACGGCAAAGCAAAAGGAGGGTTATGATTTTTACAGGTTATGTATGTATGTATGTATGTATGTTCATCTGTTCCCTCGTAACTTCTAAACTACTTATCAGAATTTGACAAATGACATATCATTAGAAGCGTCTTAATTGTCCGCTGGTTATAGGCTATATGGGGTTTCACAAAATCTACTGTGGCGCCCTCTAACGGACAAAATATACAGAGTAAAAAAATAAAGTTAAGATAAATATGCCGTGTTTGGTATCATTTGAAAGCGCTTTACTTGTACATTTTGAATATATATATATATATATATATTGCTAGCATTTGCTTGTGACTTTACCTGTATTCATGGGCTGGTTGCATATAATTCACATCTTTTCGTTCATAGCTTCTTTACTACTTATCAGAATAAGACCACTGCAGTACCATTAGAAGGGCCTTGATATTCTGTTATTTATGAGCTATAAAGCTTGACACCAAATTTAGTATTGCGCCCTCTAGCGGACAAAAAGTTCTATGTTAATATATAATATAAAATTGGTATCACGTGAAAGAGCTTCACGAGTACTTTATGCGTGTACATAATTACAAGAATGCTTTAATGATGTTAAATATGAGCGATAAGAGTAAAGCGCGGATCACGGGAACTGTGGATCGCTTTATGCAATGTAGAGCAGTGTGAACATTAATAGAATATGTAATGCACTAATGAAAACGACATAAGCTGGGAGTAACTCCACGCGGTGAAGGCGGAAACAGTTTGATAACTGGCTAAAACTCCCATAAAAATGTCCTCTGCACTATATGCCTTCGGGCTTATGTTGTTATATGTGCGTGTAGATGTAATATGTCTACCTAGGTTTTAGTTCATTAACTTTTGTTAATATTATGCGCCACAAATACACTTTAACACCAAAATAGTACAAATAATAAAAAGTAATAAAACTAAAACCCAACTACGACAAAAAACGACGCTGAAAAAGTATAAAACAAGATTTTCAGAATACTGAACTGAACAAAGTTGCTAATGTAGTTGCAAGTAAATGAACATAGTAGTAATGTCATACAATACTATTCCGAAGTATGCAATGTTCACTATGTAGAGATGAATTTTCATGTTTGGAAAGGCGTAGTCACACGTTGTCAAGGAGCTACGGTAGGTAGGTTAATGTAACGTGTGCTGTTACGCCACAATTTGTGAAACTGAGACATAGCATTTTTGACCATTCCTATTCGTCTACATTTTTCCAAATCACATGATCCATTTTTGCACAAATGGCGTAACAAATTACGAACTATTGTGAAGAAGAGGATAATTCCACAGGGACATCACGATCCTCAGTAATGAGGAGAACGACTTGAGGAGGAGGAGGAGGAATTATATTAGATTATAAACATGGGGACGAAAAATACTTCAATTTACGTCAGTAGCGGACAACTTTGACAGGTCTAAACTTAGATTTTATCTTCTCTCCTTTTCTTAATTAAGTAGATAGAAAAAGATGCAGTGAAGTTAAATTTAATTTGTGAACAATGGAATCTGGACCAATGTTAATTTTTTTATCATAATTATTGTCTTCGCTACCTTGTATAATCATCGGGCAGTTGCACGCCAGGCACAACACTCGTCTGGTCGGAGGATGCTTCCTTTTCTATAGAGCTTGAGTCACTTTGCCCCACCACTATAATGGTTATCTTTGTGTAGATTCTCGATATGTGTTGGCTGGACGACGAGTTCGTGGTGACAGGATCTCGAGACTCCAAGCTGGCGCTGTGGAGGGCCCCGGCCGCGCCCACCACGCAGACCATGCACCACTACGTGACTCCTGTGTGTGTCAAGGAGTGTCGCTCAGGTATGTCATATTAGACGTTGTATACGTTATACAATGTCTCCTTCTCTGTATGAGAGGAGACCTGTGCCCAGCAGTGGGACGATAAAAGGTTGATGATGATGATGATGATACGTTATACAACGTTATTTTTTGTTTATGAACCTGAATATAGTGTGTTCAGAATAAGCAACTCAATCGATTCCAATCATTTTTACACCAAGTTATATTTTTTCCCAAATACATTTAGAAATTGTTGCAGTGTGGTTACCGAGCGGTTATGACAGATCATAGTACTTGCGGACGCGGCCGCTGCGCAAGGTGGCGCGGGTTCGATCCCCGCACAGTGCAAGTATTTGTATGCATGAATATGAATATTTGTACTGGTCTGGTCGTGCCTCGGAAAGCACGTTAAGCCGTTGGTCCCGGTTGCCCTACGAACATCTAGTGGCAGTCGTTACGAGTTGTTGGAGCCCTCAAAAGTCCTACAATTGGTCTAACTGCAATGCTTCGATGTCGCCTTCGGGTTGTGGAGGTCAGACGGCAGTCGCTTCATGGAAAATGTCGAAGTTTAGCCATATCAGCAGTTGGACTCGTAAAGCGAACCACAGACTCCAAAGCTGAAAAGGCTTCGGATGCGACTGGGATTAACGCTGGGATGATGATGAACGTGTCACGCAGATCCTACACCTCGCAAGCTCAGTTTATCGTGCAGCTAGCTTACATACAACTTCCCGACATCAACCGTCTGGTAAGTGCCCGCCACTCGCCAGACACGACACCCGTCTGATCGGAGGATCCTCTCTTTTCTATGGAGAATGAAGAAAACTTTACCCTATTCTTCGCACCTCTAAAGTTGTAATCCAGAATTCCAGACTAATGAATGACACCTACTAAACTGAGCGAGTTATCTGTATTGGTATTATAGTGCTATGCATGCGAAAAACACGTCATACTGACGTCACGCAATTCCTACATCTCGCAAGCAGAGTTTATTATGCAACTAGCATGCATACAAGTTCGTGACATCGACCGCTACAATAGATATGCAATTGGTATACTAGAAAACTGTGATGTTATTACAAAAAAATCTGTTCTTAGAAAATGTATTTTGAACAATAATGACAGTTTTTGCTGAAGCAGCATGCATTTGACAGCACCACACAGTGGACGATATTATGAATATCTAAGAAATTGCTTTTAGTGTTTTATTTCGTCCGTTCGGCCTCATGACATTGACCATTACGATATTTTACTATAAAAAATGTAACAGAAACCCTATTGCTATCCTAACCACTTGAAAAACAGCTGGAACGGCTGAATCATTGTACATAGTTTCAGGTAATAATTAAAGGCTCTATGAATTGATACCAAATTTTAGGTTTCATGTTTCTTAAATTCAATTCATAACAAACTTGTTAATATCGACGATAAAATGATTTACCTAGTTATTAAAATTTGAATAACTTCCAACTATGTAAAGATTCTTACAATATCGTTTGATATCATCCAAAGAAGCCATGCCCTTGGTATGTATATAGGGTATATACATTCCGTTACACGTTGTATAATTTTGGTATCTCCGCAGTTTTGGACTGCACTATTATAAACCATATTAACAGTAGAATTTTGACTTTTTACAGCAATATATCATACAAAGCAGAGGCTTGTAAACGGAAGGAAATACAACGTACATTTGACTCCTACATGAATGTATAGAGAATGTATAGAATTTATAGTGTTTTGACTCCTTTAGCAAATTGAAAGTCATAATTTACAAATATCTTCTCGATTTAAATTAGCACTCACTTTCTGGCAATAAATGAAACATGTGTTTTCCAATAACTTTGTTTAAGTTTTAGTTTTAAGTTGAATTCTTGTACAACTCCATTTTTGTATGCATCTGATGTGGAGTTCACCTATAAGTGATTGTTACACTACTCTGTCACCTTTTAAAATAACATGTTATATTATATACAACATCCAGTGTAAAGAGTTGTTGGTGGACCAAATAAATAAATATAAGTAAATTGTCACATAATAAGATATTCACTAATAACATGACGCGTGTCCTCAGGCCAAAAAGTCCGCGCCCTGACGTTCAACCAACGTTGGCGCGAGATCGCGGCGCTGACACTGAACGGCTACATCCACGTGTTCAATGCCGAGACCTTCCGACAGACACTCTCCAGGAAGTTGCCGTCGTGTCAGGACCTCGTGTGCTTGGCGACGCAGGTATACCATTAAGTCCCATTGACACCACAAATTACACACAACCATTCGGAATAAGACTTAACGTTGAAACATATATTTCAAAGTACAGTTACAGTCCGTTCAAAGCCATATCTTTTTTTTCTGGACCATGTTTTTTTCATGAGCATGATATCTGAAACTGTTATGGCATTTACCGTTAAATAATTAATACTTAAGAGTACATAATACAGTATTATGTTTATTCTTGAACCTGCAGTACTTTTCTGATAAAATAGTACCAAAATTTCATAGAAATATTGGCAACATTCATTGATATACAACAACATGGTTTATTGTGGGAAGTAGTGTATTATGAATAAATAATATGTTGATTTATTATACAAATTACAAATTTAATTTATAATTGAACTAAAACGTAAGCTAGAAAAAATAACTTTCATGATAAAAAATATGAAAAAAAGTTTTTTATCTAGTGTTTTTTTTTTCTTTTTTTTTTTTTCTTTTGCGTGACTATCTCGACCACATAAAATTTCCTCTTTTTGTAATAATATACTATGTAATCCAGGAAAGCGGCGTGTACGCAATCGGTTGTAAGTCGTACACGTTACTGCTCGACTGTCGCACTCTCCAGTCCGTGAAGAAGATCACGTCGCGGTACAACGGCTGCGGGATCCGCTCCGCTAGCTTCAGAGGCAACATGCTCACCATTGGCACCGGACTTGGTAACTAGATATTTCAAAACCATCATTAAGTCCTTATTTGAATTTTGCAGGATACCTTGATGCTTTCGCCATCACGGTACACCACGAAATTAAAATTTTGTTAGGTTTTTTTTACATTTTGCAGGTCAGTTTCAGGTTATCTGTAAACAAATATTATTGAATAGAAAAAATACTTTTTCAATAGAGCCTAGCTAGATTTGCGAAAGGAACAAATTATTTACAGAATCCATACTAATATTATAAATGCGAAAGTAACTCTGTCTGTCTGTCTGTCTGTTACGCTTTCCCGCCTAAACCTCTCAACCGATTTTGATGAAATTTGGCACAGACAATCTTTAGACCCTGAGAAAGAACATAGGCTACCTTTTATCCCGGAAAAAATTGATATTCCCGAGGGAAATCTAAAAAGCGCGATATAACCGAACTCCGCGCGGGCGAAGCCGCGGGCGGAAAGCTAGTTATATTATAAAAACCTTCAATACTAGAATTAATTAATGAGTTAGAGATTACTCTACCTGTCCTCTGTTTCGGTTTTAACGTATGTTGTTTTAACGTATGTTGTTTTAACGTATGTTGTTTTAACGTATGTTGTTTTAACGTATGTTGTTTTAACGTATGTTGTTTTAACGTATGTTGTTTTAACGTATGTTGTTTTAACGTATGTTGTTTTAAACGTATGTTGTTTTAACGTATGTTGTTTTAACGTATGTTGTTTTAACGTATGTTGTTTTAACGTATGTTGTTTTAACGTATGTTGTTTTAACGTATGTTGTTTTAACGTATGTTGTTTTAACGTATGTTGTTTTAACGTATGTTGTTTACGTATGTTGTTTTAACGTATGTTGTTTTAACGTATGTTGTTTTAACGTAACGTATGTTGTTTTAACGTATGTTGTTTTAACGTATGTTGTTTTAACGTATGTTGTTTTAACGTATGTTGTTTTAACGTATGTTGTTTTAACGTATGTTGTTTTAACGTATGTTGTTTTAACGTATGTTGTTTTAACGTATGTTGTTTTAACGTATGTTGTTTTAACGTATGTTGTTTTAACGTATGTTGTTTTAACGTATGTTGTTTTAACGTATGTTGTTTTAACGTATGTTGTTTTAACGTATGTTGTTTTAACGTATGTTGTTTTAACGTATGTTGTTTTAACGTATGTTGTTTTAACGTATGTTGTTTTAACGTATGTTGTTTTAACGTATGTTGTTTTAACGTATGTTGTTTTAACGTATGTTGTTTTAACGTATGTTGTTTTAACGTATGTTGTTTTAACGTATGTTGTTTTAACGTATGTTGTTTTAACGTATGTTGTTTTAACGTATGTTGTTTTAACGTATGTTGTTTTAACGTATGTTGTTTTAACGTATGTTGTTTTAACGTATGTTGTTTTAACGTATGTTGTTTTAACGTATGTTGTTTTATCGTATGTTGTTTTAACGTATGTTGTTTTAACGTATGTTGTTTTAACGTATGTTGTTTTAACGTATGTTGTTTTAACGTATGTTGTTTTAACGTATGTTGTTTTAACGTATGTTGTTTTAACGTATGTTGTTTTAACGTATGTTGTTTTAACGTATGTTGTTTTAACGTATGTTGTTTTAACGTATGTTGTTTTAACGTATGTTGTTTTAACGTATGTTGTTTTAACGTATGTTGTTTTAACGTATGTTGTTTTAACGTATGTTGTTTTAACGTATGTTGTTTTAACGTATGTTGTTTTAACGTATGTTGTTTTTTTATTGACAGGCTTGCTGATGTTCTACGACCTGCGCGCGGGCAAATATTTAGAAAGTAGTATTCATTCAACCAAAACTGTTACCCTCAAAGCTTCCAGAGGCTATGTGGTAAGGCTTTCTTTAATATCAAACTGAATACATGAACTTAACTTTAGTTTGAGAATAAGTTAATTGCGGCCACTGTCATTTGATATCTACCAAAGCTGTGCCCTCGGTACGTATATACCCATTTCGTTACACCATGTAAAACCGATGAGACCAATTTTTTTAGTTACAATTTTATGGAACCCTCTTTCTTTTATAGTTTCCAGATGAAGAAGCCGACGGCTTCAACCAAGTGAAGCACGTGCCGGCGATATACACTCACTGCTACGACGACAGCGGCACTCGTATCTTCACAGCGGGCGGACCGCTCCCCGCGCCGCTCATCGGGAACTACGCCGGCCTGTGGCAGTAGAACTAGCCGCCATCAATTTTTCACGCTCTTGCACCATCATCTACATAGCAGATCCCAGCCACCTTGGAGTCCGCTTCGAGCCTAACTGGATGCTGGATCTGACTTCCACAACCCAGTAACTGGATAATACGATACCTCTTGGTACGATTGGTTGTCAAATTTTCCGGCGTCTGACGGCCCGTAACGACTATCAAAGATTACTAATGACAGCCGGGACCAACGGCTTAACGAGCTTTCCAAGGCACTGAGGGATCTCTGTATCAAGTCCTTCTCTTCCCACTTATAGACTACGCCGGGCCTTACCAGTATCCTTAGATCAGTGGAGAATGCCTTGCCTAAATGACATTCATCATTTCTGGACTTCGATCCGCGTATAGGGAACTACGGTAGTCTGCGGCTGAAGCTTCAGAACAGCAGTTCGTTACATAAAGAAAACTCATCAGTTACAGTCGCTTTACAACGCCATACGCTACACAAGTGACTTCACACGAAATCTTACGTCGCGCAAACAGAGCTATCTGAGCTATTTACTGGTTGACATATTATACAACGTGTAACGAAAAGGGTATATACGTATCGAGGCCACGGCTTCTTTAGATGATATCATCTCGGCGGCAAAGAAATATCAATATGTAGAAAACTTAGATACATTTGACAGATTGACACTAGGTTTTTAGTTACGAGAATTAAAATTATTATTTATGGGTTATATATAAATGGAGAACAGTCGTCATTATGGGGTCCGCTGCCCACTCCGCGTACAGCACCCTAATTGTGTCCACACTATCAATCACGATCTGGATAATTTGGAAGGATATTGTTTCATATTCTCAATGACATTGTAAACTGAACAAAACCCTCTACACACAACCGATTTTGACTTTGTCAAAGCTTCATCCTCTGTATGAGAGGAGACCTGTGCCCAGCAGTGGGACGCTAAAAAGGTTGATAATGATTATGATGAAAGCTTCATAAGTTTGCATTGAGTTTCTGCCATCGACAATTCTGTCAAAATGACAATGTTTTTTTTTTAAATAAGGTTTGTTTCAAAGGAAAAAATAAATGTGATAGGGCTATAGAGTCGTGTTCATAACTCAAGTTAACAAATGCACGCCTGAGTAGTGTGTTGTGGGCATGATTTCGTTACAATTATTTTCATGGTTGGAAAACCCCTGGATGTAGACAGTTAAAATATTTTAACGTGTGTGATACTAGACAAATTATTTTGTCATCGGCTAATAAATTATATATTGTGATGGTATCAATAAAGATACTTAGCAAATTTTTCTACTTTAGTCTACAATATTTTCGGGTTATATCGCGTGTAAAGGCAGACAAAACTGGTGAAATGTGAGGTCTCCGACTTCCTTTCTGCCCAACCCTTCGGGACATAATAGCGTGATGTTATGAAGAGAGTCAGAAAATGATTCCCAAGACAACTTCTATACAAAATTGTAGCGTGATTTATTTTTTTATTTAGCTGTGGTATGTACATTGTAAAAGTTTGGTAATTTTAATTAGAATTTCATGAAGACATTAATTGATTTTAATGTTCTTCGAGGAGAAACCCGTGTTTTGGGTGATATGAATAAATATTTAGCTAGCCGCATAGAATGCAGCCTACCTGACCGGGCCATCGACATACCTAATGGACATGATGTACGTGTATATCATATAATCTGAAGTATTTTTTTTGGTTTGAAAAGATTGAGAGAGATGGCCTATTCTTTCGGGCTAGCACTATCTCTTTCCTCATAGATGATTGATGATTTTGAGAGGGATAGAGATAGACCGAAACTTAATTTCCTCTCTTTCTTTCGGTGTGTCAAAATTCTCATCTCTAAGGCATGTCCATTAGTATAACTATGTCGATGGACCGGGCCTTCAGATGGCCGATGACGTCAGGTCCGCTTGCGATTTACCTCGGTCGGCTGGAAATTATCAGTAAAAAATATATACAACGTGGCGCGATAATGGCGACATTAACTAAAAACACATATAATTTGTTACATTTTGGCGTCATGAAGAGATTTTATTTTCATAAAATGTTATTATTAACGAAGTTACTTAAATTTTTAGAAACTACCATTTAGAGCAACCTGTATTTAGAGAGCGTCAGCTGTCGCGCAGCGGTCATTTGCCGAGGTCATGGATCATAGGTTACAGGTACATTCGTGCGGAAGAGAGATGCAAAACATTATCTTTGTCGACGGCGCGGCGCTCGCGCAAGCGACATGCGGCCCACCTCCCCTCGACCCACCCTACCGCGCCTCCGCAAATTATTAAATATTTATTTTTTGTTCCCTACTTCCTTAGTATGCTAGACGAACGCGTGTCTGCGTGTCCTTGACACGCATAATACCGGCTGTGCATAATTTCGTTAAATACAAGTTCTGTGAATGTTTTTGTGGAAAAGACGCTTAGTCTATTGTTTTATTAATTATTTTTGTGTAATTAGAATAGTAATTAGATTATGGTACCGCGATAAAGACGCTTTGTTTTATTTTAGTTCGGTCGTTTTATTTCTCGTGTTACGAACGTTATTTGTGTTATCTTATTTATTAGTACTTGTGTAAACTTGTCTGTGTCCGCCAACAAGGTGAACTCATTGAACATAAGAAAATTTAAAATAAAAGCAGTGACTAGTGATGAACTGATGATAGTTACTTATAAGTAATAATAACAGTTAAGTGGAATGTGATTAGTGTTTGACTATAACTAGTTCCGCTGTAGGTACCATTAGAGCAAACAGCGCGCGCGCCGCCGGATTCATTGATAAAAGCCGACAAAGAATCTTATTACCGATTACGAATACGTAGGTACGGACGACAGCAGGTCAAGCCGCCCGAAACCGTCAGATATTATCAATCAACCTTGAGCCTTAATGCTTTAGTGATAAAGTTGAAAATCGGATAAAGACATCTGACTGATTGTAACCTTAGCTTGATGTGCTGTCGTCCGTACGATTTACGCTTGTGTGCTAGCCCGCTAACTAGGTCTGTACGCGAAGCGACGCGTTCTAGCTCCGAGCACCTCCGAGGTAAGTAATTGCATGAATGAATTTTTGCAAGGGTGATCCCAATTTTGGTTACTTTTATATTATTTATTTTGTTTGAAAAAATTTTTTTTTCTTTTTTCGAGTTATTTTAAAATATCAAATGTCATATGATTAATGGGCACTAGCACTACTCGTGTGTTAATTTAATGTCACCATTATGGCGCCACGCTGTATATAATTATAGTATTTATAATAAAATGGTTTATCGCAATTTTTATGGTGTATGGAATTGTGTAATTGATATAGCAATAATAAGAAAAAAGAAGAACCCCTAGTTACGTAACACACTGTCAATATCACTTTGAAGCATATTGCTTATCCATTGCTCCATATGTTCGAGTTATATGTCAGGGCAACAACATATACAACGTGTAACAAAAAGGGTATATACATACCAAGGGCATGGCATCTTTAGATGATATCAAACGATATCGGAAGGGTTTCAACTCAAAAAATTGGTACCAAATTTCCGGTTTCGTGTGTTTCTTAAAATCAAATCATAACAACGTGGCAGCACACTACATACGTTAATAACTACTCGTTACCCGTCACGTTACTTGCCAAAATCCGATAAATGTCTTCAATATCTCTGTGCGACTAGTATAATAGTAGCCTATCACAGGCGGTGTTTTTCCTCATAACTTCCTAACATGAAGAGATGGGATTAAAAAACCCTTCCAATATCGTTTGATATCATGTAAAGATGCCATGCCTTTGTTATGTATATACCCTTTATGTTACACGTTGTATAAAGTAATGAATGTTGTTGAACTGTCAATGTTAGTGCGTTACGTAATTACTCTGCTGATCTGTTTTTATCGATGTGAAAAAGAGTGCAATAGGAAATTCATCTTGAAGATTACAGAAGATTTAAAAGATACTCCTGGTCAAAGTGACAGTCATGAGCTAAAGTATGTATACACCCGTCTTTATTCAAAAGCGATTTCCTCCTTTATTTTTTAATGAAATTCAACTTTGTAATTAACACAGCATTTTGAACATGACGTTTCCACGTCCCTTAATTTTAGTCATCGTATACACCTTAAATGCTATGGTCAGCATCAACCTTTTTATCGTCCCACTGCTGGGCACAGGTCTCCTCTCATACAGAGAAGGATTGAGCGTAATCACCACGCTTGCTCAATGCGGGTTGGCGATTTCAGACTTATAGTCCAGGTTACCTCAAGATGTTTTCCTTCACCTTCACTCATTGGTGTCCAAGATATACTTAGAAAGTACATATAACTTTAGAAAAGTTACATTGGTACTTGCCTGACCTGGAATCGAACTCGCACACTCATACTTGAGAGGCTGGTGTTTTAACCACTAGGCCACAACGTATACGAAATACTATGGTGTTTATTCTTAAACGATGATTAAGTTAACGAACGTTAAAACGTCAAAAATGAATGGTTAAACAGGCACTATCACTAGTTAACTTGGAGCAATGTTAATAAATTATTATTATTTTTTTTACATATTATAAACCAGCGCTTGACCGCAATCCTGCCTGATGGTATAAGCCCCGCACGATGATATTGCGATTGGCGGCCATCTTGGTGACGTAGTCGGACTCGCACCGTCGGTACCGTTCGCAAGTTCAGTCCGCGCTTACCTACTTACGCACATCGAATATTTTTGTTAGCTTTTTGTTTTTGTTATCCTGTTTTATTGTTATTCTTGAGTTTTGTTGTTTAGTTTTGTTAACTGTTACTCGTTAAAATGAGTAAGAAATTAATTAATAGTCGTGCTCGTGAAATTATAATTAAAGTGGACAATTATTTTGTTAAAGAGAAAGAGGATTGTAAGTTAGTTCTTGAAAGTATAAACCGTGCTTTAAAAAGTGCTTCGGACATTTTAATACCGAAGCAACTGCTTACAGTTATTAAAAATATTTTGCAAAATTCTATCAAAGTCACGGAGTGTGTGGCATGTGCCACAGGCGTTGCAAAAAATACTGTGACGAAATTGAGACGAGAGCATGAGTCAGCAACAGCCAGTGGCAGCAAAATGAGAACTCCTACTAAAGGAAAAAGACAAAAGAAGAAATATTTCGACGGGTTTTCCTTAACAGCTTTAAGAAATATTATAGATTCAATGTGTACGGTGAGGAGAGAAATACCCACAATGCGCAAAATCTTGGCGGCTTCAAAAGTAGACCTTAATTATGCTGGTAGTGAAACTACATTAAGAAAAATAATGAAATGTGATTTAGGCTACCAATTTAAACGATGCTACAAAAAAGACTGGCCCTAATTCAAAGACCCCAAATTCAAGCGTGGAGGGCTAAATATTTACGACGTATGAAAGAAAATGACTCGCTTGGTAATAACAAAAGACCCGTTATTTATCTCGACGAAACGTGGATACATGCACACTAAACGGTAGAAAAATGTTGGCAAACAGCAACCGATGGAGTGAGACGGAACGACAGCCCCGGCCGCCGATGGATAATAGTTCACGCGGGAAGTTAAAGCGGTTTTGTTGACAATGCCCTTTTAATGTTTAAAGCACACACCAAAACGGGGGATTACTATGATCAAATGAATGCTGAGTATTTCACCAAGTGGCTTACAGACAAAATAGTACCCAACATACCACGCAACTCCAAAATTGTGATGGACAACGCCCCTTATCACAGTAGGGATGAGAATAGGCCACCAAGTATGAACAATAAAAAACAGTTGATTGTTGAGACTTTCCCAACGACAGTACAAAACCTGAACTGTATTTATTAATTAAACGGCACAGACCGCCGAAAAATTATAAAATTGACAATTTATTAGCTGGCAATGGCCATGAAGTCGTTAGATTACCACCTTACAACTGCGACCTCAACCCCATTGAGTACATCTGGAATCTGGTAAAGATGAGGGTGTCAGAAAAGAATGTGGAGCAGTTGGAAAGTCGCATTGAAGCTCTGACGTTGGAGTCGTTGGCGTCAATAACTCCAGATGACTGGCGAAAGGAAGTCAATCATGTTAAACGGCTTGAAGAGGAATACCTATTGGAATAAAGATCGAATAATTGACGAGTTATTTGTCATAAATACGGCGACAACAGTGAATCGGAAACGACAGACACAGAAAGCAGTTATGATTCGGAAGACTATATACATTTTTTACATATTATCCTGGTTTTATTTATAAGCTGATAGATGTAGGTAGTAATTAAAACATGACTACTACACAGTGGACTCTGGTTCAATTCCCGCTCGCAAATTAACAGAAATGTAGTTAGAAAAACATAGTATACATGTAAGAAAGATATACGAATAGGTAAGTATATTTTTCTTACGTCTACAAAAATTATTTCCTTGAAATTTTTAATAATGAAAGTTTATTTGTCAGAATATGGGTGAGTAAGTATACCTAAGAAAGAATGTTAAATGCAAAATTAATATTAATTTTATTATACATACACTCTTTATAAAGAGTGTAATAAAATTATAAAATACAAATAAACCCTTAACCCTAATATTAATTTTGCATTTAACATTCTTTTGCTAGCTGTCCTTTTGTGTGACAGATGACGTCACAACGCTGTTATTGTGACAAGGTTCCATCGCAATATCATCGTGCGGGGCTAGTAAGCAGTGACGCAATCGTTGATGGTAAAGCGCACTACTTTATTAAGAGCCTATTCACTCTAACCTTGAAGACACTCAAATTGTAGTCCGACGGAAATACCGCCGCTGGCAAATTGTTCCAGTCCCACGATGTACGCGGTATAATTAATAAATTAATTAAAAATAGGTTTATGTAATACTAGCTTCCCGCCCACGGCTTCGTCCGCGTGGAATTTGGTTATATCGCGCTTTTTAGATTTCCCTCGGGAATATATATATTTTAATAAAAGGTAGCCTATGTCCTTTTTCAGGGTCTTAAGATTGTCTTTGCCTTTTTTCATCAAAATCGGTTGAGAGGTTTAAGCGGGAAAGCGTAACAGACAGAGTTACTTTCGCATTTATAATATTTGTATGGATGTCGGATTTCAAGAAAAAATCGCACTTCAGAGTGCCATGTAGTTACATATTCGAGCTCATGACTGTAGTCGGGATCTTGATATAGTTTTGTAAAGTCTTGTAGGTTTGGTATATAATATGTAAAGGACCTATTAAAGTGATCAATGTTACACCGCTAACTGGAAGGAATTATCTTGATAAAAAACAAAACTGAAGTTTATCGTAGGAAATGATCACAAGAAACAAGCATTTTAAAAGAATTTGCCAGTCTAATAGTTGGATATTGAAATGAAACAGTAAACGAAAATTATGTTTTAGCCAAGAATGTAAATATGTTTTTTTTTTTTTTAATTAAAAACTAGTGCTTGAGCGCAATCCCGCCTGATGGTAAGCAGCAGTGATGCAATCGTTGATGGTAAAGCGCACTAGTCTATTAAGAGTCAATTCACTCAAAAATCATATTGGACATTAATCCTGAAGAAATAACAAAATCTATCCTCTTAAACCATGTGTGGTATTGCAAATTGTACCTATCCTTTTATAAAGCCCGTTCAACTGATGTTGGCTTCTGTTGCGTCGATACCTTGACAATAACCGCAGTTTTAGTTTTTAGTCAGATAGCAATTTGAGATCAATTCTAACTTTGAGTTGACTATTTTCTACAAAATAAAATTAAATAATGTAATATATAATGGTTACTGTCGCGGTTAACAAAATTGACCAAGATGAACCGGACAGCACATTACTAAAATGATTTTTTTTATGCATGGGCATACCCACCTCCGGGCCTAGGGGGGGGGCAAGTAAAATTTTTAGAGTGGGTAATCTGTGTGCTCTATAGTCGCACGCGCAATAACACTGTACATATTGCTATTGTCTACCGCGTGGTTTATTTAAAAGTTAAAGATAAATCCTCGTTTATACTTTGTTTAGTAATTTTCCAGAGGGAGGGGGCAGCTACCTCCCCCATACCCCCACCCCCCCCCCCCCACGCCCATGTTATATGTTAATAGCTACCTCATCGCATTCCCCACGCAATGTTAACTTAATCCAAGGCATAAATATGACACAAGTCTGCAAAACCACATATTATCTTCTTCAGATAAGTTTAATGGCTATTCAACAATCGCTCTTGACCATTTATTTTCTTGGCTATAATATAAAATCAGATGCAGATTGGTTTCGGATCGACTCGGTCTTGGTAATGCCTTGTTCTAATTAACTATTAAAATAGTTGTCACTGCGATTCAATACCGCATTTACCTCAGTAATGTTGTAGACGAAACGGGACGCTCATGTCCCAAACTGTATATAATTTAGATTTACTTTATTAATGTAACTATTACTTCATTCGCGTATCGGAGCCAACTTTTTCAATATTTTGACTAAAAAACTAATTACTCCGTCAGTCAGTTTACCAAAAAAAACTTGAACAAAAAATGAAGACTATACAGTGCGTTGAAAACTCGTGTGACGTCACTCCTCGCTATGCTTTTTAGCGAGGAGTGACGTCACCAGCCCTCACTGCTGATCTTTGATTCATGTTATATTTGTAAATTTTCATTGATTTGATAAAACGAAATATACGTATTTATTTAGTTTACTCCAATATTTTTCTATAATCTAAATGACGGACTAACTAGAATCTTGTTTTTTACCCAGGACACACCCCTATTAGTCATTTAGGTGCGTATTCCAGAAGGAAACTCAAGCATTGATCTCTGCTTAAGCATTACTTAAAACTAGTTTCAACCAATCAAATGGCTTGAAACGAGGCTTAAGCAGAACTTGTGTTTTGAGTGACGTTCTGTAATACGGACCTTAGTCAACCGTCTGGACTTGTAGTCGTAGTAGTGGAAAGTTGTAATCATCTTGCTTTGCTCTCCCTGCTCATTTGGTCAAGGTGTCCTAACTTGGTTATTACTTGATTGGTTACAGTTCCAAGCTATGCTATAATTTTATTGGATATCGTTCAGGCCATTAATTGAACAGCCGCCGTTTAGTTAAAAGACTGGGCGGTTAACCAAACGGCTAATTTAACCAGTTGGCTGCGATATGTATGTACATTATTTTCATATAAATTGTAGATTAGTTTTAAATCTGGACTACTTCGTTCAATATTAGGTCGTCAGGCTTTACTTTTTTTTAAATGAAATTTTTCATTATGATTTAGGGACTTAATAGGTAAGTCGCCCCGTTTTCACGTATACATAGTTACAAAATATTGTAGTAAATATGTCTTAGAACAGGCCTCATACTGCTAATATAACTATGGAAAAATTATAAAAGATACAATAATTCCGCATGTGAGGCCAAAAGACATAAATACTATGGAGTAATTAGTTTATACTAATTTGATAGTTACACTATATCCATAATATTAGTGTATAATTAATGGACTATGTCCGTGTGTTTTTACATATAATTTCATACTAAATAATCCATAAAAGTGGAAATTGTAACGAGTAAAAGACTTGAGTATGCTGATTAATGTGTTTTATTCAAACTATGATACCTTCCACTCTCGTAGGTGTACATATAAGGCCATGTCCTAAACTAAAGCCGGCCTCATCCTCTTATATGAATGACATACTCGAAAACATAATTATGTCGCTCACCTCCCCCCCTTCCCCCTCATTACTCCCTTTGTCGCCGGGTGTTTCCTTTTTTTAAAATTTTCCAAAAGCTATACATTTTAACACATAAGTACATCTTACGACTGCAAAGGTGCGTATTTGTTTTTGGACCATTTTTTCTAGGACTTATTTATTACTTTTATGAATTATAGGATATAATAAAAAGAAAATTTGAGTTAATTTTCATACAAATCAAATTCATATTGGAAACTAATAAAATCAGTTGTCAACAGTTGGCCGTCCAGCTAGTCTGGATATAGATATGGGGGATACCGCACGAGCTGCCGCCATAGGATCAGGAGGCCAAAACTCTCGCCCACATGTGGGAATGGCGAGAGGAAGCAAAACTCCGCTGCCGCGATAATTCGCGGTGCTCCGGCACGACAATCGCACTTTTCGTGTTGAAAGGCGATTGTCGCAAACCAGTGCTGGGCACGCCACAATAGCGGAGGTAAGATCCCTTCGTTTAGGAGTGGCTAGAGAGGCGCCACGGCGCTCTCACCTTCCGCTTGACGCATGTCCTAACCGGGCACGGCTTTTTCGGGAGGTTCCTGTTCGAAACTCCCGAAACAGCTCGATAAGTCGGGAGGAAACTGCAGGCTGTCACCACTGTAAATATTGCCCTGAGGACACGTTGGAAGTCTGCCCGGCTTGGGCGGAGCACCGTCATGTCCTCGTAGCGGCGATCTCTTTGTTCCAGGTCATAGTCCGGAGCGAGAGCGCATGGCAGGCCATCACCTCCTTCTGCGAAGCAGTGTTGCTGGCAAAGGAGGTGGAGCTCCTGAGAGAATAGGAATTTCAACGCTCTGAGCTCTTTGATGAATTCCCACAATGAAAAAAAAAAATAGTTGTGGGCCTGAACAACAGATATACATTAAAAAAAAACAGAATACACGAAAAGTACAAATAAAAAAACTCACGATGTCGAGTCGGTCACCTCACGTGAATTCAAAGCTCTTTCAACTTCGCTCCATCCAACAAAAGTGCCCAACGTCGCGAACGTTCATTTCAAAAAGGCTGACTTAGTCGAATTATTTAGTATAAAACATTACGAAAGTAATCAATAATAATTAATTCCTAAGGTAATTAGTCCTTAGGTTCCTAGATACGATCTCTTTCATATCCATAATTATGTGATATAAAAAAACGCCATGTATGATGGTTACATAATATAATATACTATTTATTGCCATCATAATATAATATGTACAATAAAGAATATTTATATGAATAAACTAGCTGTGCCCCGCGGTTTCACCCGCGTAAGCTTCGAACCGAAAGAACTCAGTTGATTTAAAATAAGCGTTAAAATAGTGGGAGCATTAAGTACGTCCGCACTTGCTCCCGTTTTCGCAACGTTTTTGTTCCTGCTCTGCTTCTATTGGTCATAGCGGGAAGTTTTATAGCCTATGTCCTTTCTCAGGCTCTAGACTATCTGTGTACCAAATTTCATTACATTCGGTTCAGTTGTTTTGGCGTGAAAGCCGGACAAACAGACAGACAGAGATACTTTCGCATTTATAATATTAGTATGGATAAATATACTTTCGATTACAATACCCATTTTTATGAAGGCATTGGATAGTCATTGTGTAGTCAACAACATAAATAAGACTGTCAAAATGAAAGCCAATATTTCTTCGCTTACCCCGCTGGTGTAGATTGCCGTTTAACCTTATTATGAAAATTGGGTGGACAGTAAAAAGAAGTTTATCGTGCATGCATACTTTATTAATAAAAAAAGCATTGTAATACGCCACATACATATAGTGCAAATTATTAGATTACTTTTATATTCCAAATATTGGTTGTTAAAAAAGTTTTATTCAAGCAGGTTTGTCTCCAGTCTTGGGAGTTGGGGGGACCCAACCTATGGGCAGGGCAGTACCTTCACTGCTTATGTTGCGGTCCCATTGTGATCTAGAAAGGACGAAAACACATTTTATTGATCCAATACCAATTTGTAAGTTTTATTTAAAATTAAAGCACTACAAAGTGGTGAGGGGAGGGCGTTTTATCTTATGTAATTTTTACGTGAAAAAAGTGTTGATTCTTAGCCTGATTTGAGTAAATGAATTTTGTGTTTGATTTTTAAATGCTTGATTTTCTGTTCAGTAGGTTCTCATTTTAGTTTATTTAAAATACTAGCTGCGCCTCGCGATTTCACCCGCGTAAGTTTAGATATTTTTATTTTATACGCTCCCCTCCTATTGGTCGCAAGGTGATGTCATACAGCATAAAGCCTTCCAGGATTAATGGGCTATCCAACGCAAAAAGATTTTTTTAAATCGGACCCGTAGTTCCTGAGATTAGTGCGTTCAAACAAACAAACTCTTTAGCTTTATATGTATATTAGTATAGATTAGTCACAATGTAAAAAAAAATTGGTTCTGATATCAGCTTGCCGTAGAACGTGTGAAGTGACCTTAACGTAAATACGAATAATTTTTAAACATCATTTACCTGACTCCAATAAATTTAGCGACATCACCACCAAAGTCAACCTGAGGCAATTGTCCTCCGAACAGTGATACTCTCCACTTAGCTAAGTTCGCAGCTACATTTTGCTCCGTCTCAGCCTGCAGTGAGTTTGTCTGTGAGTCTGCCTTTAGTTGAGCGCGGAGCCCCTCTTCTTCTTTTTCGTAGAGAACCAGCTTCCGGTCCCACAAGGCTTTTAATTTATCTGTAATTTAAATACGGTAAGAAGAGATATGTATGAAGAATACTGCGTATGTGGGATAGCTTGGCAAAAACGAAAGTATGAATTCAGAGTGTTTACAGTATATAGTATAATATGACAGCCTCCGTGGCGTAGTGGTAGCGAAAGCGGCCGCTGCGCAAAGAATGCGCAGTCCAAATATTTTTATGCATGAATATAAATACTTGCACTACGAGGCGCATACACTTGTTTTGAACGTGTTACTGACACTTCCCTGTACATTGTTTTTGTAACATGTGGGAATATTTGGATGATCGCCGATCGATCCCCTGCCAGGTCATGATGGAAAACGATCTTTTCCTTATTGACATGGGTCTTGGATGTTTATCTATATATGTATTTATTATAAATATAGTATCGTGAGCTCCGCTAGGAGTAATTGTGTTCTGTGATCGTGAGTTAGTATCCCATAACACAAGTCTGGGACTTACTTTGGGGCTAGCTCAATCTGTGTGATTTGTCGGTATATATATATATTTTTTTTTACGTTAGTTGAAGGGGGTGCACAAACTTTATCACAAGATTATCTGAAATGAACATTAGTACTGTTTTCTATGTTCTATAGTATTATTATTCTTCTAATAACAAGATTATTTATTGCAATCTCGCTTACCAATCTGTGTGTTGAAAGTAACAGCTTCAATATCAGAAACACTCTCCCCTCGCCCTATGGCAGTGTTCTGTCTGGCTTTGCGCAGTTTCTGTACCGCCTCAAGTTTGGTTTGACATTTCTTTGCATCACTTTTCTTACGACGAACTTCTTTCAGTACCACATCGGCTTGAAGTTTTTCTTCTTCTTCCTTCAATATTGAAATATTAGTTAGAAATATATTGTTTAAATAATATTAAACCAATAATAAAACAAACATAAAAATATAATACAGAAGGGCCTGAAGAAGACTTATTAATGGTTCTCAATGTTGGAAATACTCCCCTCTAGAAGGCATTTGTCTTTTAATGGGCAGTACAGGACCCTGAAAAAATTATAAGGCAGTACACAAAATAAATACTTATTAATTTTCCAAGCCTAAGAATTCTGTTAGAAGTTAAGTTACCTGTTTAACTTTATTAATTTCATCTTTTATTTTCTGCAAGTTTTCATCAATCTTCCTAGATTTCTCCTTCAGCTCTTTAATCCGTTCCTCCTTTTCTCTCTTCTTCTCTAAACAAAGTCTTTTTAGACGCAACCTCTTTGTTGACCTTTTTATTTGTAGCTTCTGTAGAATTTCTAAGTTAGGAGTGATATGAGAAACAATTTTTCCAATTTGAACTTTATAATCTTCAACTTGCTTCATGTGAGAACTCCATTCTTCTTCAGTTAGTGTACTCATGCACTCTTTCATATGATGCATTTCCTTTTTCAAGTCCTGCAGAGCAAAAAGCATCTTGCGAACCTCTTGAACGGCATCTGTTAACATTGGGTGTTTGACTTTGTTCTGTGCTTCTGTTGTCACAGATACTCCATTGTCAAAAGTAGACAAAAAGTCTTGATCTGCCTTTTCTCTTTTAGCAGCAGGGGTAGCAGAAGGAATAAAGAATGGAGGAGGCAGTGGTGGGGGTGGTACACAATGTTGATGTTGTGGTGATAAATGTGGCTGAGCTTGTGATGAGGCTGGGACATAATGTGGTGGTGGCGGTATATAATGTTGGGTAGGCTGTGGCGGTGGACGTACAAAATATGGTGGCATATGTTGGAATGTAGAATTATTTCCACCAAAATTATTATAAAAATTGGGATTATAAGACATGATTGTTGTAATTATAAATAAGTAGAAAAATAATATGTTAAATTATAAAGCCCCAGTCTCAGGGAGCTGACTCTCAGCGTCTTTAAGTACTTGTTCTGCAGCAATGTAGTCTTCGTTCTCTTTAAGATCCTGTTCAGTTTCTAACGTAGTCTTGAGATCATTAAATGCCTTCACCAGTCTGAAAGAATACAATAAACTGAAGTTAGCTTATTGGAAAAAGAAAATACAAGCATCAGACATTATTCCTACTAGATGTTCCTATAAGTTTTTTCTTTTTTTGTATATAAGTTGTAGTTTATTAAGTTAATGTGAATGTAATAAGCATGATAAGTATGACTCGCACCAACTGCCGTCATCATAACTAAGTGACACATCAAGAAACATAGTTCCATAAACACATAGATAATGATCCATAATAATTACTAATCACCATATTTAAAAAGATATTGGAAGTCTTTTGTAAATGTTTCTTAGATCAAGTAATCCTAGAAAATGCAAAACTACCCACTGGAAGGTAATAAATAACAAAGATGAGGAGGTAATGATGCATACAAAAGATCATTGATATGAATCATCACGCTTTAGTGACTAAGGACGACAACAAAGAACAGATGTCGGGCAACGGATCCTAACCTCCGCACACACCTGTGATGAAAGTACGCCGACAAAATCTTCGGTGCGCCAATTTATGATCATTTCTAGATCTCATTAGCAGTGTTAGTGCTAAACTCACCGTCTTTGACAATCTGGGACCATCATCAGTGACTCCTGCAAAACTTCCTCCTGCTTTCTGATATTATGCTCGTCCTGTCCCTCGTCTTTTATCCTCTGTATTCTATTTTTTTGCTGTTCTGCCTCTTTTTCGTACACGACTTTCTCTTTAGCTATGCGTTTCACAACGCCGGTCTTTATTTTTATTTGACGAATTCTGGGATCTGCCATTGTTCGAAAGCTTACCTGCTTTTTTGCTTTGCAATAATGATAAACTAAACTCCTTGCGAAGTTCCGACTATTGTTTTTTTATGTCAAATTCAAAATGACAACCATGACATTTTTTTTTTTTGGTTTCATTCTTTCCGTTCTTCTGAACGGAAAAGGCAAAGGCATAGTACGCCATACAGCCTAGACTTCAGTATGTTTTTTCTTGAGTATATATCCTTTTTTTTTTTTGACGCTGTGGGAATGTCTTTATGCACGTACGGTGCGTAAAGGCATTCCCACGAAGGGCGTGTGTGGGACTCGCCCAGCCGAAGCCGGGAATACCCACTAAACCCACAGCGGCACTCCGGCATCGCCATAGTGGCGGGGGAGTGGGAAACTAGCGCAGCCTGAGCTACCTCTCCCCCGCCGGCGAAACCCGCCTAGCAAGGCGGGCTCTCAATTGCCCCTCCTAGGGAGGGGCTGTGGCTCCCGCGTGGTGAGCGATGTAAGGCGGGCGTCGACCTCACGCCCGCCGCTCACCTCAGGGAGGGAGAAAGCAGGCGAAATCCCGCCTTCTCCTCCCCCTACGCCGCCTGCGGCCTCCTTGTGCGACATCACGACCTCGCAGAAGGAGGCCGTCGCCACCCAAGCCTCCTCGCTCCCCACCATCGCTCTGACGATGGCGGGCAGCGAGAGGTCCCCTCCAACCGCTGTGACAAGATCGCGGCGCGGCACGGCCCACGACGAGCACACCGCGAGGGTGTGTTCCGAAGTGTCCTCCGCCGCGCCACAACCGTGGCACGACGGTGTCTCCTCTCGTCCTATCCGGTGCAGGTACCTGCCGAAGCAGCCGTGACCGGAGAGTACCTGCACCAGACGGAAGGAGAGGAACCCGTGACGCCTGTCGAGCCAGTCCTCCAGGACCAGCCCGATGGCGTCGAGGGTACGGCAGTCGAAGACGGCGGAGGTGAGGTCCTGCGTCCAATGCTGGACAAAAGCGACCCTCGCCTCCCGCCAGACGGCCTCCCGCACCTCTGGGGCCCACCGTGCGGTAGGCCCGCGATGCCCGCTGGGCGATGGCCCTTTGGGGCGTCCGAAGGGCGGTGAGGTTCTCCCTCCTATGGAGGGAGTCCTCCCAAATCGGGGCCCCATAAAGGGCCATACTCCGCAGTATGCCGGCGTATAGACGCCGGCACCGCATGCTTGGCCCTCCCATATTTGGCATCAGCCACGAGAGGGCTCCCGCAGCCTTCAGCAGGCGCGACGACAGCCCGCTAAAGTGCGGGCCGAAGCGCCACCTGCTGTCTGAGGCCCAGATATTTCATCTGGGCCTCAACCCCGACCCTCACCCCCTCCACATAAATGTGGGCGTCAGGCGGGGGGCGCTGCCGGGGGCCGTGAAAGAACACGGCCTCCGTTTTGTGCAGCGCCACCCTCAAGCCCAGGCGGCGGATCCTTCCCGCCACTAAGGATCCGCCCGCCGACGCCAAACTACGCGACAACAACCCGGAAGGTGCTCCCGCGGGAAGTGAGGGAGGACGAGATCTGCTATGCAGATGACACTCGTCCCCCCTCACTTCCCTGCTATGCAGATGACACTCGTGCCTCAAAGGAGGGTTCCCCGCAGGAGCTAGTCATAACCGACGTTCCACAGAAGAGGCCCTAGAACGGACCCCTGTGGAACGCCGGCTCCGACAGCGTATCGCCGGAGCTGGCCAGCCCTGTCTACAAGGAGGACAGCGCGGTCCTCCAAGTAGCTGGCCAGGAGGCCCCGCAAGTACAAGGGCACTCCGTGGAACCGGAGCGCTTCCAGGATAGTTGAGTGGGGGACGGAATTGAAGGCGTTGACAATGTCGAATGACACAGCCAACACTCCATCCCCCACTCGCACCGCCTCTGTCACCTGGCCCTTTAGACAGGCCAGGGCGTCCACTGTCGAACGACCAGCTCGAAATCCGAACTGGGCGTCCGACAGGTCCGGTGCCACGCTCCGCAGATGCCGCTTGAGACGGCCGGCGATACACACCTCGGTCAATGACCCTCTCAGTCGGGCCGCCTCCGCGTCCAAGTCCAGGACGTCCACGCCGGGACGTGGCCAAAGCCAGTCCTGGACGAACGCGGCCTCCCTTGCAGCCTCCCAATCCAGGTGGGTCAGAGCCCACCTTGGAAACGGGGATCGGCCCGACGAAGATGCTGCGGCGCCCCCGTGGATTCTGGGGGGAGATCTCGAATCGCACGTAACGGTGATCCGGGATCGTCTCCCCCAGCTCCACCCTCCAGTTTCGAATGCGGGCAGCCAGTGCAGGCGTGGCGAAGGTGAGGTCCACTATGGACCCGCCCTGCCGCCACACGCACGTCCAGACGCTCCCCCTATTCAAGAGGGAGAGACCAGACGTAGCCGCCCACAATTCGACCGCCCGTCCGCGAGCGTCGGTGGCCGGGTTTCCCCAGACCACCGACTTGGCATTCAGGTCTCCCAGCACGGAGACCTGACGTGGCGCCGTTATCCCGATGACCGCCGTCAGGACCCCGAGGAAATCCTCGAAGTCCTGGAGAGGGCGGTTTGGGGAGAAGTAGACCCCCACAAGGGCCAACCCTCCCCACGCGGCGGCCACGTATCCCGGTCCCCTCTCTAAGAGCGAGAGGGGAGGGTAGTCCGAGGAAGACCGCGCCAAAATTGCGACCGAGCCGTCACTGTCTCCCAGTCAATTGCTGGGAGTATAGTACGGCTCGGCCACTACTGCCACATCCACCAACCACTCGGCCATTGACTGCACCAGTAAGTCCTGGGCAGCCCGGCAGTGGTTGGTGTTTGCCTGTAGGATGCGATCGGTACCCATTATTCGACCATCGCATCACCCTCGGCCACCGCCGCTGATGGGATATCAGCGGGGGAGGTGGCAGCAGCGGCAGGACGGCTTATAGCTGCCTGCGGCTTGCCCTTCTTCGTGGGAGGTCGGCATGCGCTCCCCCCCATTACGTGGTCCGCGGGGCGGCCACTGTCAGTGCATGCCGCGCAATGCAGCTTGGCGGCCTCGCACGAGGCCGTCTTATGCCCCTGTTGCCCCCAGCGGAAGCAAGTGTCCGCCCTATCCACGGTGGACGGACACGTGGTTCGGGTGTGGCCGATGCCGAGGCACTTGAAGCAGCGCATAGGCGCTACCTCAAGCACCCGGATCATGGCCCGGCTGAAGCCCACTAGTAGCCGTCCCTGGCATTTTGCCTGGACGGCCAACACTGCGGCGACTGGGCACTCCAGCCGGATAGAGTCCAGTCCACCGCAGCCGGGCCTAATGGCCCGAGCGTGCACCGCTGCGGGTTCGCAGCCTCCGGCCACTCCGATAGCCACCACCACCTCCTCCTTGGTGACCGAGTCGTCGAGACCGGTCACCTCAATGGTGGTGGTTTTGGTCGGCCTGGCGACCTTTGCCGCAACGGCAAGGACCTCCCGCAGTTTGGCTGTGAAGAAGTCCGCGTTTTTGCCGCCGTTTTTCTCCGGAAACTCGAACAAACGAGCTCCGGTTTGGGTCCGGCGGCAAACTCCAATCCCCAACTCGGCTGGGTCCGTGGCGGTACGAGCCCGTTTTAGGACGGACTCGTATGTTACTCCCCTCTCGGCGGCCTCGGGGACGATGGTCACAGTGACCGCCGCGGATTTGGGGCAACCAACTTCGAGGCCTGTTTGGCTGCCGGGGCAGCTGCCGGGGCACCAGCCAGGGTAGTCAGGGCCTGGGTCGCCCTCTTGCCCTTTCCCTTTCCCTTCCTAACCACCTCTGACCTCGACAGGTTGGCTAGGGTGGTGGAAGGGAGGAGAGCGTCTCCCTTTTACACCTGGGGGGGCGCCGCACTGGCAACCGGCTCCGGCTGGGCGCCCGCACTCGTACCGGGGGTAGGCAGAGCCCCCGGCGACTTCTTCCCCTTGCCCTTGCTCTTTGAGGACTTCGGGGCAAGGGGAGCCACTGCCGGCGTCTTGTCCGCCGCTAGGGGCGGACGGAGACGCGGCTCGGGCAGGAGGCGGTCCTCTGTGCCCGCAAAGCAGGCACGGGTGAACGCCCTCTCCTCCATGACAACCTTGCGGAACAATTCCTCAAGGTTGGAGGAGGAGGGGGAGGGAACCGCTGCCGTCGGGGCCTTCGTTGGCGGGGCTGTGGCGGGGGTGTGTGAGGTCAGCCAGCTTCTTAAGAAGCTGGCTGACTCTGCTTGCAGGCGGTCCACCCTCGCCTGCAGCAGCCGCGTCTCCTCTGACGCAGTGCGCTGCGTCAGTTCGGCTACAATGCCGTGCAAGCTACTTGCACGGCATTTGAGGCCCTTTTGGAAGGTTCCCTTTAGGTTGGAGGACTTAGAGGCGACCTCGACGATCTCCTCCATGTCCTCCTTCGCCAGTCGGACCAGCTCCGCCACCGAGAGGCCGTCGAAAGTGGGGAGGGCCGAACCGTATCCGGCACTCGCCTTGGCTGCGCGCGCCTGCCACTCTTTTGCGGCAACCTTTTCTTCCAGCTCCAGCTCGAACTCGGCCCGTTTGGCCAAGCCGAGCCGCCAACAGCTGACGCTGGGCGTCCGCCAGACCCACAACATGGGTGGCCGAGTCCGACGATCCCTCGGACCCGTGCCTCAGGTAGGCCCTCTTGAGGCTGCGATCCGCCGCCACTCCACACACGGACGACGAGTCCCCGACTACGGACCCCATGTCCGAGTCGGTGTACTCGTCCTCCCCGCAGAAACCAGTCGCAGATGGAGCGCGACTAGCCTCCGACGCCGAACACTCGTCGTGATGGCCCTGAGAAGGACCTTTGGGTTGGCCCTGAGAAGGGCCTTTTGGGGCGAAACGCCCGGAGGTATTCCGCAATGGTCTCGGCATTTCAGCGTCGACCTCAAGATAAAAACCACAATAATAAAATAGAATAAAAACCCACTATGAAACGGAACCCACAATAAATTCCAGAATAAAACCTCAATTACGCAATCGCCCTCAGAATAAAATACCAAGATCGCGTAAGTCACAGCGCTCGTTAGCCACCGGTCTGCCACTCCGTTACGGTGGTCAGACACGGCGTTGCCCGGGGAACACTACGTGGAAGTCAGCGCTGTGGGGTGTCCCCCATACTAGCTTAACTTAACCTAACCTATCTCCTTTCGTTACCCGAGTGAGGCCGACAAGGAGGAAGTTTGGGTAAGGTCATGATGTGGCCACTATGCTACAATATTTCACTGTTCTTTATAAATTATTCACTGAGTGCACTTTTTACTACATAAATCACGCGCTTTTATTTAGTAAACAACACTATAAATAATTTTAAAAGTCCAATGAAAACTGATCGTAACACTCATCTTGACATGGGGGAAAGACCCCTTAAGAGTCGGAAGAGAAAAGAGGACTTTGTTTCTAGCAACAGCGGCGGTAGTGAGGAGAATGACTTTTCCAGTTATTATCCATATTATAAGCTAAATTCTAAACCACTTTATCCGAAAATTCAGCTAACTCTGAATTTAAAATGTTTGTGGAGAGTCAGTATAACAATTTTATTCACAATTCAAGTTTTTTTTAGATTAAATACAAAATGAAAACCTATATTCCAGCAGAACAAATAGAACGTACTGGCATTATCAGATTTGTACCAACGAATATTTCCAACAAAGAGTTATACACCAAGCTTTCTTCAATATATGAAATTATAGCTGTAATGCGATTCACAAAGAAAGTTGGGCAGAACCATGTCCAATTACAAACAGTTAGCATTGCTTACCTTCTTATCGACCTCACTACCTTAATGTGTCCAATAAGTACGACTTCCTTCTGATTATGTCCCTCTGGTGCCGTGTTATCGCTGCTTTAAATTTACACACGCTGCAAAAGTTTTCAATAGAAAGCAATGTTGTAGCTGTTGTGCAGGCGAACATTCAAATAAACTAGCGGCCGCCCGCGACTTCGTTCGCGTGGAGTAGAGAATAATATGCAGCGTACATTTTATTTTTTTGTTATGCTCCGCTCCTATTCGTCGCAGCTTGGTGTTATTGCCAAAAGCTTTCCTGGATTAATAGGCTATCCTACGCAAAAAGAATATTTCAAATCGAAACAGTAGTTCCTGAGATTAGCGCGTTCAAACAAACAAACTCTTCAGCTTTATATATTAGTATACAGATGTGATAAACCTGATAAGCTTTGCTGGGTTACTGTTACTGCGTTGGACCTCATTTGGCTGTGTCAGTGTGTAAAATTAGAGGTTGCCCGGGTTTTACTCCCTGACAAAAAAAAAGAGAAAAGTAGAGGTTCGGCTAATCGGGTGTGAAAAAAAAAAATAAAAAAATGATAGTTTGTTGGACTACTATGTTTTAATTACAAGCTTTTATATGTAACAACAGGAAACTATCTTTAACTCTTATTAAATGTAAATAAACAATATAGCTTTATTGTTAACCTCAATAAGGTTGGGTCAATCCTAGCGGCTCCAAGAGTGGTCTGTTGGAGCGTCCAGGTTTCACGCGCAACAGTAGCCTAGCAGATTGCCCACTAACTCTAGCTCAGCTTACTCAGGCTGTGGATTTCATCCACTATGACTACAGAATTATACAAATCCAAAAATGGGGAAAATTATATATCAGAAAAGGTCACAAAAGGTCACAAAAGGTCACAAAAGGTCACGGTCACCACCGGTAATATAATAGTAAATGAGTTTTCTACGGGTACAAGAATGTTATTTAAATTGAGATAAGAGGGTACTTGCGACACATCCTTGGAAGTTCCTGGCCTTCTTTGTCCTTGAAACCACGTGTCCTGCCTCTCCAAACCAACGGGGTTGAAGGTAGAAGAATATGACAAAAATAAAAATAAGACACGCCCAGGCGGCGCTCCAATAGAAAAATTCTCCGCCTGGGAGACCCAGCCACATGCACAGGATTGCTTGGGCTTATTGCTGCTTGCTGGCTGGTCCACACGGCCGCGATTGTCCCAAAATCAGCACACCGTGTCAGAAGCCTTTATTTTCTTTAAGCCCGTCCAGGCCGTCTGCCCGACGCCCTGCCGGTCAGATCTATCGACATCGAAAAGCCTTTTTTCCGATCGCTACGTGACTCCACAGGTATTTTCGCCTCCTTCTTCTTTTGCTGTCAAGAATCTCTCTCGGTGCCAAACACCCGAAACCAAATTACCCCTTTGAACGGTGGGAGATTTCCCCGCTTACAAGATTCCAATCTGCAGAAATCCAATGAAAATATAACTTGGTCTACAAAAATCCCTTAATCCAAAAACTCACACTCAAACGTCAAAACGACAATAATCTCACAGATAAAGCAAAACAATTAGTAATAGACAATTAGTATCAATAACCATAGACCACAAAAAGGTGCGTTTCCCTATGCTTAGTAAAGGCAAAAAATAATAAATAAAATAAGAAATAATCACAACGTTACAATACCTCCCCTCCTAGGAAAAGGTTCGACCAAGGAGAACCGCTCGCTGCCCTCAGCGAACTAAATAAACGAAGTTAATGGATAATTAATGATAAGTATTGGTCATAACAATGAGTAGTCCAACCAAAAAAAAATAAACAGAACAAAACAAAACCCTGAGCTTGTTTGATCAAGGAAGAAACCATTAAAAAAAAACACAAAACCCAACACCAAGCTTCCTTCCTCGGCCCATATCCCTCGATCGCCTCTTACGATCTGCACGGAAAGAGATGCAGCTGACACATTCTAAGATTTTCTTTTGTCCCCAGGCCAGCATGGGGAAACAATTTCTCATCAGGGCAATAATCCCATGAGGAAAACTAAAAAAAATATTTAGTACAAATTAAAAAAAAATTCGGCAAAGCGAAACAAAAAAACGTCGCATATACTCTCTCGAATACGCGTGCATGTGTTTCGAGCAGCACGACCTCCACCTGGTTTCAAGGACAATCCGGAAATTCAAAATGTGGTAAGGGAAAAAAAAACGTTGACGGAACCAAAATTAAAAAAAATCGAACGCGTTCTTTCGATCCACTGATACAGTGATAACAACAATTCAGTAATACTGAAAATACAATATATCTTGATCCTACGTAAAACCCCAAATAAATAAAACAACCCGGATCCGGTAATAAAAAAACGTAGGAAACAAGACTGGTTCCTCAACAACCATACTCATGATATGTTAGACAGACAGCCATACGTTCCACGCGAATCCTCTCTTTTATTAACATTCATATATCCTTATATCCTTCGTCTTTATTAACACTAAGCGCTTAGTGAATTTACCTGTCATTCCTTCATTCTTCCTTCATCATTCATACAGAGTAATGAGTCGGAATAAAACCATTCAATACACCTACCAAAACGGCGTTTAAATGTCAACCATTTAAACTCCACAACGTATGCAGTCATCTCCGTGAACAACCGGCGGTTCGTAAACCGTGGCGGCACGACGAGCTCGCGAGATAACGGCGGGTCGTGCGTCCACGGAATACAGACACACAGCTGTATCACTTCGACACTACAATGCGGCTGCTGTCAGATCATCAAAACGCTGAAAAAAAAACTAGTGACTCTTCAAGTCTTTAATATGCCATGACCCAATGGGATGGCCATCTAATCTTTCCAATTCGTAAACTAAGGGCGACAAAAAGGCCTTTACCCTGCACTTCTCGTACTTGGGTGCTAACTTAGCCATTTTAAACTTAGCTGCATCACTTTGCGTATAGCAGCGCTTCCAAACAATATCCCCTACTGAAAACTTAGCCGGTCTACGGCGTAAATTATAATATTTATTTCCAATAAAATCTCCTTAAGCTGAGACCAACAAGAAACTTGATCCCTGATACCCCTGTACCAAAGCAAAGCTTGCTCCGTAAATATTTGAGCAGCAGAATTAAACAACTTAATATCCGAGACACCATAGGACCGTTGCAACTCATCGACCCGTTCCAAGAAAGACCGTGGGTCAGTAATGCCGTTGAACTTTAAGTTCCACTTCGAAATATTTTTATCACCGGAGCATTCTACAGATATTTCCTTAGGAGCAAAGAAAGGGTTGACTTCATGAGGAGCAGGAGTACTAGCTACCTCCACCTTACCCAGGAGCACCTCCAGCTTGTCGCTAAGCTCTGTCTTTATAGTCAGGATAGCGGGATCATCAGACTGAATTCTGATGATCCTATGGTACAAGTGGCTGCCCAAAGCTCGGCTTCGGTTCTGCGAGTACCTGTCCTTCAACCTAGTGTACCTGTCAACAGCCACACCAAGTTCCTTCAGCTTTTCCTGAATAATTCTAAGTTCTGATTCCGGTGTAAATTCAGTTTCCAAAACTGCCTCTGCAGGACATTCTAACAATAAGTCACGAAGTTGTTTGCGCAGGGCTTCCACAGTACTAGCAGGAGTCTCAGAACGAATAGAAACCTCATATATAAGCTCATCCTTCAAGAGGGAGTGAAATTGTATATTGCGGTCCATGTTGATGTGAAAAGTTACTATTTGTAGCTAAAAATGTGTAAAAAGGAAATCAAACAGACTCTAAAACGCGAATTAACAGTGGTGACTTACAGTTATTTACTTAAATTTGCTTAAATTTACTTAAATTCTTGAATGAAGTTATGAAATTGACACAATGTAAGGTATTGCTAAAAAAAAATAAAAAATGTAAAATCTCCAAAATTTCTACAAAATCATGCTTAGGCACACGCAGGCACAGTATTTATATCAATTACAATCACTAAAAAGTGGTACTCAGTACAGCAATACACCAAAATAATTCAAAATAAGTTTTCACAGTGTGATCCCGCAGATAAAATTTGTCAAAGTTAAATTTCACTAAAATTCCATAAAATATTTGGAAAAACCACAATAAATTGGCACAGTCACATGTAAAATATTATAATCCTGCTTAAGGATGCAAAATAAATACAAATAAACACTAAAAATTTAAAAGCATGATGCAACATACCCTCAAACTGACATGTGATTGTTCAACTTTCACTAAGTAAAATTATGTGAAATTTGAAAAATAATTACAACAATGTTTTTTGGGAAGAAAAGGAATGCACTTATCACTGATTAATACTGATACAAGGCTAATTCACACTTATTAAATTAAAGTAATACTTCAAAATTTAAAGTTACAAGTTTTTTAGAAGAAAAAAAAAATATCTCCAGTGGTGACCTTTACCCAATCAGCCAAATTCCCCATGAAAATAAATATAATTTGGGCGCCATTTGTCAGTGTGTAAAATTAGAGGTTGCCCGGGTTTTACTCCCTGACAAAAAAAAAGAGAAAAGTAGAGGTTCGGCTAATCGGGTGTGAAAAAAAAAAAAATAAAAAAATGATAGTTTGTTGGACTACTATGTTTTAATTACAAGCTTTTATATGTAACAACAGGAAACTATCTTTAACTCTTATTAAATGTAAATAAACAATATAGCTTTATTGTTAACCTCAATAAGGTTGGGTCAATCCTAGCGGCTCCAAGAGTGGTCTGTTGGAGCGTCCAGGTTTCACGCGCAACAGTAGCCTAGCAGATTGCCCACTAACTCTAGCTCAGCTTACTCAGGCTGTGGATTTCATCCACTATGACTACAGAATTATACAAATCCAAAATGGGGAAAATTATATATCAGAAAAGGTCACAAAAGGTCACAAAAGGTCACAAAAGGTCACAAAAGGTCACAAAAGGTCACCACCGGTAATATAATAGTAAATGAGTTTTCTACGGGTACAAGAATGTTATTTAAATTGAGATAAGAGGGTACTTGCGACACATCCTTGGAAGTTCCTGGCCTTCTTTGTCCTTGAAACCACGTGTCCTGCCTCTCCAAACCAACGGGGTTGAAGGTAGAAGAATATGACAAAAATAAAAATAAGACACGCCCAGGCGGCGCTCCAATAGAAAAATTCTCCGCCTGGGAGACCCAGCCACATGCACAGGATTGCTTGGGCTTATTGCTGCTTGCTGGCTGGTCCACACGGCCGCGATTGTCCCAAAATCAGCACACCGTGTCAGAAGCCTTTATTTTCTTTAAGCCCGTCCAGGCCGTCTGCCCGACGCCCTGACGGTCAGATCTATCGACATCGAAAAGCCTTTTTTCCGATCGCTACGTGACTCCACAGGTATTTTCGCCTCCTTCTTCTTTTGCTGTGAAGAATCTCTCTCGGTGCCAAACACCCGAAACCAAATTACCCCTTTGAACGGTGGGAGATTTCCCCGCTTACAAGATTCCAATCTGCAGAAATCCAATGAAAATATAACTTGGTCTACAAAAATCCCCTAATGCAAAAACTCACACTCAAACGTCAAAACGACAATAATCTCACAGATAAAGCAAAACAATTAGTAATAGACAATTAGTATCAATAACCATAGACCACAAAAAGGTGCGTTTCCCTATGCTTAGTAAAGGCAAAAAATAATAAATAAAATAAGAAATAATCACAACGTTACAGCTGTATCAAGGACCTGTCCCGTCAAAGTAAAGAAAATACTAGACAAGAAAAATAAAATTACATAAACCAGTGTTACTGGGTCTTTTAAGTATAAAGATGCTGATTTCCCTAATCTCTCGGAACAAACCCAAAATAAAAAATATGTCGACGCTGGAAAGCGATTCTGGACGCTCCCCAGCAGCACAGGTCTGTTCAACTGTCTTCACGCTCGCACACCGCTAAGTTCCAGCTCTTCGACTCAGACAACAAGGACATCGATTATTGTGTGTGTAGGTTATTATGGGATTATTATTAATCCACATCTGCCCTGGAGCAGTGTAGTTCTAATCCACATCGACAGCTTCCGTAGCGTAGCGGTAGCGGACGCGGCCGCTGCGCAGGGTGGCGCGGGTTCGATCCCCGCACAGTGCAAGTATTTGTATGCAAGAATACGAATATTTGCACTGGTCTGGTCGTGCCTCGGAAAGCACGTTAAGCCGTTGGTCCCGGTTGCCATACGAACTTCTAGTGGCAGTCGTTACGGGTTGTTGGAGCCCTCAAAAGTCCAACAATTGATCTAACTGCAATGCTTCGATGTCGCCTTTGGGTTGTGGAGGTCAGACGGCAGTCGCTTCACGGAAAATGTCGAAGTTTAGCCATATCAGCAGTTGGACTGGTAAAGCGGACCCCAGACTCCAAAGCTGAAAAGGCTTCAGATGCGACTGGGATTAACGCTGGGATGATGATGATATTATTAATCCACATCTGCCCTGGATCAGTGTAGTTCTATTACAATAAGGGTGCGTGTGTGCTGAGTTCCCGGTTGCGACTGCCGTTTCCAGATTTCATTGAAAATCCATCTGTACCAAGGCAGAACGATCTTGGCAAGGACTGAAATTAGACCTAGATTTTATGCGAGGCAATTTAACTGCGGACCAATACTGTGACGAGATTGTGCAACCTATGGTCACCGCTTCATAGACAGCAGAATGGCCACGGATTTATGTTTATGCAGGATAATACGGACAAAACAATATCACCCTATTATGTCCGTATTCCAGAAAGAAACTCAAGCCTTGATCTCTGCTTAAGCATTACATGAAACTAGTTTCAACAAATCAAATGGCTTGAAACGATTCTTAAGTAGAGCTTGAGTTTTGAGTGACGTTCTGTAATACGGACTTTAGAGTGGCCTCCGGTCAGTCAATCTCTGCAATCGCAACTATTCTTACGTATACGTAGGACTGAGGAGGGAGAAGGGGAGGGGGCCGACTAGGGAGGTAGGAGCTTTTCCCGGTACATGAGCGGTCAGTGATCTTTCCCCAAGAAAAAGGAACTAACTAGAAGACTGTACATATTTCCCATATATTTTTACTAGTTGCGTCCCTTGTAAATATCGGAATAAAAGTATCCCTTAATTTAATCCTGCTTCTGAACTATCTGTACGCCAAATTTCATCCAAACCGTTCAATGGTTTTTTGCGTGAAAGAGTACCTAATAAAAATCCATTTACCCATAATAAAAATCACGTTTATAATATTAGTAAGACTTTCCGCGTGGAGTAATATTGGACAGGTAACATCAAACAATGCAGTTGAACAAATCAACAGTTTCATTTCTAATAAAATACGTATTTTCTGGGCGTTTATCTTGGCGTTGCATTTTAGACTTTTATTGAGTTTTTATTTTATAACCCTTTTGTTTAATCAAACAAAGTCTATATTTAGGCTTCTATTGACTTGAATTATCTATACTAATATAAAAACTATATAAAGCTGAAGAGTTTGTTTGTTTGTTTGTGCGCGCTAATCTCAGGAACTACTGGTCCGATTTGAAAAGTTCTTTTTACGTTGGATAGCCTATTAATCCAGGAAGCCTTTAGGCTATATAACATCCCGCTCTAACCAATAGGAGCAGAGCAGTAACAAAAAATGTTGCGAAAACTGAAGTCAAAGCGGAGCATAACTAACTCTACGCGAACGAAGTCGCTGGCGGAGGCTAGTGTTACATAAAATATCTTGAAATAAAACAGTTAAGTACTATGTTATCCACTCTTGTTGCCTAGATTTTATTAAAGTGTGTAATTACTAGTTACATAGTAAGGTATTATCTACTACATAAATTAGAGGTTAATCAGATTGGACAAATGCCCAATATTCCGGACGTTCCACAGGATTGGCTTTTCGTGCATGATTGTATTGCAGCATAACTAAGGATACCATTACATACATTGATATAATATTAAACAGATATGATATGCTCTAACAAATTAACCAAAATAAATGTGCCGATCGGAGCAACAGCACACACATGCAATTTTTTTATTCTGCGTACATTTCACACGTTGGTACAGTGTGAATGAGATGCAGTGGCGGCGTAAAGGGGGGGCGGTGGGGGCGGACCGCCCCGGGTGCCAAGCATCAAGGGGTGACAAAATCTTACTCAAGATCTACAATGAGCCAAACACGACTTTCCAGTCTATCCATATTGTCCATTGAAAAGGAGAGGAAAGTAAATTTTGATAATGTCATTGAGTCATCATCATCTCAGAGTATAATCCCGGTTGCATCCGCTGCTTTCGCGTTGGAGCCCAGGGTCCGCTCTCCTACACTTACTCTTCCATTTCGCACGATCTCTGGCATCCCGTGGGGTGAGATTGTTGACACGCATGTTATCTCTTACAACGTCAAGCCAACACTTCTTTGGTCTACCTCGCTTGTTCCGGCCCATGTCAAGACATTTGTTACCCACGTAACATGCCGGTTTTCGTAAGACGTGACCATACCAGCGTAGGCGACCCTCTTGCAGTTTGTCTGCTATGTCACGGACACGAAGAATGCGACGGATGCTAGATGCTAGCTTCCGTGGCGTAGCGGTAGCGGACGCGGCCGCTGCGCAAGGTGGCGCGGGTTCGATCCCCGCACAGTGCAAATAGGTATGCATGAATATGAATATTTGCACTGGTCTGGTCGTGCCTCGGAATGCACGTTAAGCCGTTGGTCCCGGTTGCCATACGAACATCTAGTGGCAGTCGTTACGGGTTGTTGGAGCCCATAAAAGTCCAATAATTGGTCTAACTGCAATGCTTCGATGTCGCCTTCGGGTTGTGGAGGTCAGACGGCAGTCGCTTCACGGAAAATGTCGAAGTTTAGCCAAATCAGCAGTTGGACTGGTAAAGCGGACCCCGGACTCCAAAGCTGAAAAGGCTTCGGATGCGACTGGGATTAACGCTGGGATGATGATGATGACGAAGAATGCGACGGATGCTGGAGTTCCTGATGCGGACTTTCCGCGTAACTCCACAAATCCACCGCTGGATATTCATCTCCGTGACACGCAGCTCCTGCTTGTTTCGCTTAAGCACAGGCCACGTCTCACTGCAATACAGAAGTACAGGTCTAATGATGAACTTATAGACCTGTTCCGTAACCTTAACCGGCATTTTGGAGTCACAAATGACACCTGTCACCTCACGCCATTTCGCCCAAGCTGCGGAAATACGTGCCTTGACGTCGCAATCAATGTCGCCGGACGCGTGAAGCACAGATCCCAAGTATTTAAACTGGTCCGTGCACTCGACCATGTCTCCGCCTATGCGCACAGACATAGGGTCTGTCGTGTTGCTGGCCAAGTATACGGTCTTCGCCACGTTGAGTTTCAGACCTCCGTTCTCAAGCGAGTCCATCCATGCGTTCACACGCCGCACCGACCGTTCCCTGTCCGCGTCCGCCAGCGCGATATCGTCAGCATACATGAGTAGCCAGGGAGGCTGCTCATGTGAATTCTTGATGCTGTCTGACAAGACGTCCAATATCACGCTGAACAGAAACGGACTAAGGACGGAGCCCTGGTAAACTCCGACGGTGATGGGGAAGGGTTTAGTGTCGCCAACAGCGGTCCTAACAACGGAATCGGAATTGAGGTACATGTCTCGAATTATCTCAACATAGGCTTCTGGTACCCCTTTGGACCTCAGTGCCCACCAGATCAGCATATGCAGAGGCGTGATTTTCGATCTGTATCTCCCCATGGTGATCCTTAGGGAGAAGATAGGGTCCATGGTTCCGTACCCTGGACGGAACCCATATTGACACGTCGAGACAGCACACTCCTGCCGGATCCGGGAGTCTAAAATCCTCTCAAAGATCTTCATGGTGTGGGACACGACCTTTATACCGCGGTAATTACCACACTCCTGTACCGAGCCCTTGCCTTTGAAGACTGGAGTGATAATACTCAGCCTCCATTGGTTCTGGATTTTGCCGTATAGGAGCACGCGGTTCAGGAAGTTCGTTAACATGCCACACCGCGAGGACCCATCCCCTTCCAGGCCTCAATGAGAACTCCCTGAGTTCCGACAGCTTTCCGATTCACCATGCAACGAAAAGCAGTTTGGATTTTCTCAGGCGTTATCGGGGGCATAAATCCAAGGTTCGGAGGGAGTTCCGATGATAATGTCATTGAGTGTTTTTGCAAAATAAAGTCACGTAAACACGTTTAATATTTGTCGTTTTATTTTGAGGGTGCTCGATAGTTGGGCACGCCACAATAGCGGCGGTAAGTCCCCTCTTTGAGGAGTGGCTAGAGAGGCGCCACGGCGCCCTCACCTTCCGCCTGACGCAGGTCCTCACCGGACACGGTTGTTTCGGGAGGAAACGCTAGGGTGTCACCAATGTGTGGATCGCTCTGAGGACACGGTGGAGCATACGGTGGAGGTCTGAACCTGGTCCAGGCCATGGTCCAGACCGAGAGTGCATGGCAGGCCGTCACCTCCTTCTGCGAAGTAGTACTGCTGGCAAAGGAGGAGGCAGAGCGCGTGAGGCAACGGGAATCCCAGCGCGCTCACGCCGCTAGCCGCCGCAACGGGAGACAACATCGAGCTTCCGGCCACCGTAGTAGGCGAGCAGCACAGTAGTCGGGGAGCAGTGGGCAGCTCGCCGCCCGGTAAGGACCAGGCCCGAGTCGACGGCGCGTCGTGTTTCACGCGCGCCTCAAAGAGATGTCAGCACATCGTGACGGGGTTCACGAAGACCGATGCCTCCTGGGTCGAGGTTGGGGGTTGGTTAAACAAGAAACCCTGGCCATCCCACAGGCAAGTGAAGAAACACAGGTGGGTTTTATTCAGTAAAAGTCTGTCACGCCCTTCCGCTCCGCCCAGAGCGGGAGAAGTCATTAGATGATTTCCCATCCCAACAAAAAAAAAAGGGTGCTCGAATAGAAAGTCGCCCCGGGTGCCAACCTATGCTACGCCGCCACTGATGAGATGGGCGCAATCTAAAGCATAGAGAAGAAAAAGATGGCTAGTGTTTGTCGTTTGCGCTGTTAGTTTTTGTCGTTTGTTTGTACGAGTGTATCGAGAGTGACTAAAGCGAGATACTGGACTTACCTCCTTTTGTCCGCTTCATTTTCAGTGCGCTAGTGAGTTTATCTACCTTAGTTTAATATTTTATCAATGATTACATATCTATACTTTGTAACAGAAATCTTATTACGGTCCCCAAGCACTAAAGATGGTTTAAAATCACCAAACATAGTTCCAGCTCAAATTAAAATAAGTAGGTACACTAAAAATTATTGCGAAACTTTCAGTTTCATGTGTTTCTAAATTGTCTTACTAACTACACTAGGTCAAAATTCATTGCATTATACATATAGCATACCCTATAACTGGACACTGCCCGCTAAGATACAGGCCTAGTTTAGGCGACAGGGATAAACCTATTGTACCTACTTATTTGTAATGCAGTTTTAATGTACACGAAAAGTGAAAAATGTATTTTGTCCCAATAAATATATTATTATTAAATTCAAATCATAACAAACGAATCACAGCACTACGTACCTAGGTCAATGACTTTCCACGTTACTTGCCAATATCACGATAGTGATGTGTTTATATGAAAAGGTTTCTGCATTATTAAAAACCCTTCCAATATCATTTCATATCATCCAAATAAGCCATTACAAGTTAGTTACATACCATTGGCCATCATATGAACCTTGAATAACATGAAGTAAAATACGCACGTTACATAAATATCACATATAAACAAGGCACTTGAATTAGGTCTAAAGTTTGTATCTGCTTATCACAAAAATCTGAGATAATATTGCGTGCAGGAGTATCTTCTGCTTATGTTCCTGGTAACTCTAAGGTAAACAATATATATATTAGGTACCATGTATCTATATCAGTTTGTACGAATGAAAACACATACAGATTTAAATAAAAAAAAAAAAGATTTGAAATACGAAAACGTTTTACCTAATCCATACTAATATTATAAATGCGAAAGTAACTCTGTCTGTCTGTCTGTCTATCTGTCTGTCTGTCTGTCTGTCTGTCTGTCTGTCTGTTACGCTTTCCCGCCTAAACCTCTCAACCGATTTTGATGAAATTTGGCACAGACAATTTTTAGACCCTGAGAAGGAAAATAGGCTACCTTTTATCGCGAAAAAAATTGATATTCCCGAGGGAAATCTAAAAAGCGCGATATAACCGAACTCCACGCGGGCGAAGCCGCGGGCGGAAAACTAGTTCTTAATAATTCGCTGCACACCCTACTTTCACCCGAAATGGCCAAAATATAGGGGGTTATATGTGTGGGATATATGGGTGAATATATACGCAGTTGTTTTTGCTTGAAAGAGTAACAAACATCCATCCATCCATCCTTCCATCTACTTCCAGGGGCCCTAGTCTGCTATTACACAGCACATTTTGGAGGTGTGTGGCAGGGGATTCAGGAATCTGGGATTCATCTTGAGGCAGTGTAAGGATTTTAGTGATACAGCTGCACTTAAAGTCCTATATAATGCACTTGTTAGGAGTCATCTAGAAACAAGTTCTATTATTTGGAATCCTCATGAGGCAAAGTATAGCCTCATGTTGGAAAAGATTCAGAATAAATTCCTAAGATTCTTATATCTGAAGCAGTACGGACTTTATCCTTTTTATCCCTTGATGTACCCGAGCCTGTTTGTATTAGGCATGGTCGGGTACACCAAGCTGGCTGTAAGAAGGGACGTTGCGCTGGTGAAATAAGTTATCTCTATATTATTAGGAGTGCTTCAACATCCAGAGGTACTTGAAGAGCTGCGCCTGCGCGCGCCGAATGGGTATGTAAGTGCACGTCGTCGCCCCAGCCTTTTAGATGTCCCCACGGCTAGGACTAACCTACTAAAGTTTGCCCCTATGTCTCGAGCTATACGTCTGATTAATGTGATTGCGCGTACGGAAGACTTGTTTGGCCAAAAACTTCCTAAGTTCTTACAAGCAGCACAGAACCTAATAGAACAAGGTATAGATTCATAGCAAATAATAATTAATGATATAGGTATTGTTCCTGTTTATTATAGTCTAAGTATATAATGTAAATATATTATAAATGTTTCTTTACTAATTATTCTGACTTTAAGTATGTAATGTTTTTTTTTTTGTTTTGTATAATTTATTCTTACTTATAGCACTGAATTGGAATGCTCTGTAATAGTGCTATAATTGTATGTTTCTAAATAAATAAATAAATAATAAATAATTACAATAGTGTCAGAATAGTCGATCAGTGATCTCATAATGATCGATTTTGACAAGTTTTGTAATTTACTAACAAAATGGCGTCTTTATGACTTTCCAGTGGCCAAACAATGACACTCTACTCCATATTAATAAATGTTCAAATTAAATATTAATTTTCTAGAAAATCATTTCTATGAGCTGGTTTTATAATCATGGCAATACGGCAATGTCATTCTATCGCCATTCTATTTCGAGACGACTGAGATAATTGATCGATCATTATGAATTTAGCAGATTACCAATATTTAAGCACAATGACAATGGAATCGTGTTGGAATGACATAAAAATATCAGAGTAGGGCCCCTGTATGCATATTTAAGTAATTAAGTGACAGATTATTTATTACACACAATTTGAAACATTTTAGATCATTTTCTTCATCCATTGCTTCATGTACAGTAAGGGTCAAAAGTGGTACTCCACTTTTGACCCTTGATTATACTTATTCAAAAACTGTGCCTTCTCATCAATGCAAATAGCGCAATGTCTATTGAGGAACTGTCAAAATGAAACCCATTGCACTTGACGGAGTGTATGTAATACCCTGCAGTACTGCGCACGCAAAGCTGAACAAATCAGAGATAATGAAATGGAATAACTATTCAGTTTAAGGTTGACCATGAATGGGAGACGCGCTGCGGTTCTTTGGAGGTGAATGAGGAGTAGTTCCCTGATGTCAACCAAACTATCGTGGTGGCCTAGTGGTTAAAACAAAAGTCTCTCAAGTATAAGTGTGCGGGTTCGATCCCAGGTCAGGCAAGTACCAATATAACTTTTCTAAAGTTATATGTACTTTCTAAGTATATCTTGGACACCAGTGACTGAAGGTGAAGGAAAACATCTTGAGGACACCTGGACTTTATAAGTCTGAAAGCGCCAAACCGCATTGAGCACGCGTGGTGATTATCCTTCTCCATATGAGAGGAGACCTGTGCCCAGCAGTATGATGATAAAAAGGTTGATGATGATGATGAACCAAACTGAATGAGACTTAAAGAAGTGAGGGTACCGCATGACGATATGGTGAAACAATCCAAGGATTGCAACAACGGAGGCACTAGAACAAAAATCAATTTTTAAACTCGGAACTCTTAGAACAGGTACAGGTAACCCAACGTTTACATAAAGATTAAAACCCACACGTAAAGCCAAATGATATGGTTACCTTTATATCGCAAAAAAATTCAAGAACTCTCTAGCACAACAGTATGCCGCGTGTATCATGGGGGATCACTTGATCTCAACGGTTATCTGACAAGCTCCTCTTCATCCGTTCAGATATATACGTTTAGAGATACGGATTGAGGAAACAAATATATTGTACTTTGCGATTTTATCGCCAGTACCACTAAACAAGATGAAGGTGATACTCCTGTTGGCAGGTAAAATATTTTAGTTGCTATGCCAATAAATTTTTCCAAAATAGATTCAATAAAATATAATTAGATAGAATTATGATAACATTAAATAGGTAGTAATGTTAATACCTGGACAACTATCTTATTTTATTAATCCACTTCTATGTGATTTTATTGCGGGTAGTAATGGACTCCAGGTATCAAGTAGCAATGTACAGGAATCCCAGCTCAGCATGGGAGGACTCGATATTGAACAGAATGCTATTCATATGGGTGAGGGTTAGGTACCACGGATTGGTCTTGAGGATTGGGGTACCATCAGGTTAATTGCACACTGAACAACACACTGTCAGTAGCAATGGACTTCATTTTGACAGTTCAACAATATTCATTGCGTAATTTCGTCATCGTTGGGCGATACATTTCTTGAACATATGTATAATAGTGTGTTACATAATTAGGATGCTGTTTGATGTGTTTTAAATAGGGAACGTCAGTGAGGGCAAAGTGAAATTCTTAATGTCAAGTAGAGGTCGAGTTATTTTTATTTGAAGAAGACGGCACGACCTCTGAACTTGTTGCTACTCACCCACTAGCTTACTTCACACTTCATCTTCTTCACCCTTATAGAGATCCACAGCAGGACAAAGGCCTCCCCCAAGAATGAAAATTCCATTGGGGGGGTTTGCCACAATCCCCACGCTTGTCAGGCGGGTTGGGGATCGCAGTAATTTGATATTCCACGGGAGAAGAACTGCTGCCCGCTTCCCTGGCGAGACTTCACTTAGTCGCCTCTTACGACACCCACGGGAGGATATGGGATGGTACTATTCTAGGCCCGGTACCACACGGGACACTTCACACTAAATTAACTAATTTTTGTACTAAAACTTGTTTTACAGGAGTGACAGTGGCGCTATGTGCCGTGCCCCACAGTCACCAGGCACGCAGGCTCCACGCACACAAGAATGACGACGGCAGCTTCTTCTTGACGAGTGAAGGACGTAAGTTATAGTAAAACCCATTTTTTTTTCTATGTCTCATAACAAGAGTATATTTCATTTGGAAGGACTTTGCTCATGGTTTTGCTTCCTCGTTGTTTATTACGTAGTTTAAAGTTCAGAGCAACTTGTACAGTTTGTTTAGCGTTATAAGTAAAAAATATTATTATTAAGCAGTAAAAATATCAGCCGGTATATAATTAATATGCGACAGTAGGTCAAACCTCTCCAGACTTTCAAAAATTCCCACTCAATTTTGAGTCTTAATACTTTAGAGATAAAGTTAAAAATCTAATAAATAAACCTGACAGATTGTAGTAGCTTGATGTGCTGTCGTCGTCTGTACTACAGTTTCAACTTAAAATAAAATACTTTAAGAATTGATACAAAATTTTCGATTTTATGTTTCTTAAATTAATATTATAACAAACGTGTCACCGCACTACGTCTAACTTTCCACGTTATTTGCCATATCACGATAAAATGATGTTTACTTGAATTTAAAAATTCTGGTATCAATAATTATATTAAAGATTCTCATAACTGCCGAACATGCGCAGATAGGATTAGAAACCCTTCCAATATAGCTTTAAGTCATCCAAAGAAGCCGTAGAGTTAAAAATATGACGATGACGGGTCCTACTTAGTAGAAACTAATTTTAAATAACAGTGAAATCGTTTTGCTTTTAGTCCTTTCCGAATTTAAACTTAGCTTTTTTCTAATATATTTTTTATTTTTATGTCTATATCACTCTTAACCCCCTCTTTGTACATCAAAAGCTGGTGGCCCCCACTACTTGGCTCACATCGGACGTAATGCAGCCGTCCAAGACAGCCGGGTGAATTTCGACATGGACGCCACCGGAGAGACCTGGAGAGGCGGGTTCAAGGTCACCATTACCTGGACTGGCCCCAGCGATCTGGTTTTCCAAGACTGCTTCGATTTTGGTAAGCAGGCTTAACTTTTCAGGTCATTTCAATGAGTGAAGTTTAAAATTACTTAAAAGGAGATACAAAAAAAGCATTATTTTTATGCTTGAATATTTTTTTCACTCTCTAAGAACAGTTTTGTAGCAATTTGGTATCTTGCACAAGCTGCCTATTACTTTAATGCCTATCTATAAATATTGTACAGAATCAACCATCATAACAAGCTTATCGGAATTGATAAAAGTGCTCGAAAGCGAAGCATCCGTCAACATTTGCTATCTATAGAATCTCATAGACATGGATTGGTAGCTCAACCAGAGATTAATGGAATAAAATAAACAGTATACTTAAGGAGATTTAAACTAGACAGCCTCCGTGGCATAGCGGTAGCGAAAGCGGCCGCTGCGCAAGGAGGCGCGGTTTGATCCCCGCGCACTGCAAATATTTGTATGCATGAATATGAATATGAATATGTATTTGCACTGATCTGGTCGTGCCTCCTTCTAATGGCAGTCGTGCGTGTTGGAGCTTTCAAAAGTCTAACAATTAATTTAATTTAATTATTTAGTAATTAATTTAATTATTTTGACTTAGATTTTTGATGTTAAATTAAAAAGAAATAGTTCCTCATTTGGGTCTGGCATTTTATTTGGAAATAATAATTATGCATGATTTCTAAAAAATATTTTCTTAGAGGTTACAATTTTGTAATAATGAGCCAGATGAACACTATATTTTTGTACGCCTACTGACAAAACACAGCGCGCTATTCTATGTAAGATCTGTACCTATTTACCTGTGATAACAAATAAAATGACTTGATTTGCCTTCGTGTTGTGGAGGGCAGACGGCAGTTGCTTCACGGGAAAATATCGAAGTTTAGCCAAAATCAGCAGTTAGACTGGTAAAGCGGATCCCAAACTCCAAAGCTGAAAAAGCTTCGGATGCGACTGGGATTAACGCTGAGATGATGATGTGAACTGCAGCTATGTGTATAACGTTACTAACAATAGCACTCTCTATCAGGTACTAATCAATGGTTCGCTGGCCCAGAACAGAAACAGCAATACTGGCCCATCCAGAACGCCGAACTTGAGAAGTATTCCATCGTGTCAAAAGAAGAAGACAACGCTGCTGTTGGCGAGCGCTATTGGCTCAACTCCGACGGCATGTACATCTATGTGGCTCCCGAAGTACCACTCTTCGTTGACTACCACAACGTCATGGAGAACCATATCTGTCTGATCGCTGAAGTCACCGACCCGTATAGCACCCTGCGTACACAGAACATCCTTAAATACGACGTTTGGTTCTTCGATAACCCTAAAGTTGCTCATCAACATGCTGTCGAAACGTATCTCGGCAAGCCTTCTGGCATTCCGGACTACAGAATGATTCAGTACCCGATCTGGTCGACCTGGGCGCGGTACTCGAGAGAAATCGATCAGGAATCGCTTTGGGCTTTCGCCAATGAGATCAAGGACAGTGGTTTTCCTAATGCTCAGTTTGAAATTGATGATCTTTGGGAAGTCTGCTACGGTTCTCTGTTTGTGGACGTGAGGAAGCTCCCTGACTTGAAGCAGCTGGTCCAGGACATCAAGAGTCTTGGCTTCAGGGTTGCTATTTGGGTGCATCCCTTCATCAACAAAGACTGTGAGCCCTGGTACTCCGAGGCTCTAGAAAAGGGGTGAGTTTAAAAAGACACTCAATTTCTTTTATCCTAATTAAAACCTTTACTTGCATCCAGCAAGCATTAAAACTCTTCACTTTAGCAAATAGAACTCTTAACTTTCTTAATCTTTTTCAACAATCACCCCTTTATTTTGCAGTTACCTGGTTCTCAACGAGCAGGGCAGCCCTGACACGACCTGGTGGAACAATAACGGCTCCGTACCCGGCTATATTGATTTCACCAACTCTGACGCCGCCAACTGGTTCTCTGAGAGAGTTCAAAGCCTTATAGACACTTATGACATTGACACCGTCAAGTTCGACGCGGGAGAGTCCAGCTGGTCTCCTCAAGTAAGTCTTTGAGATGAAGTTCATTTATATTACAACAAAGTATTCATCTTTAACTTATATCAACGATTAAGGAAGCTGTGTTAAGGATCAGGCCTGTGCCGACGGCGCGTTAGGTTTCATGCGCCCCTCAAAGAGATGTCAGCACATCGTGACGGGGTCGACGAAGCCCGATGCCTCTTGGGTCAGGGTTGGTTAAAAAAGAAACCGCGGCCCTGGCGCACAAGCAAGTTAAGAAACATGGGTGGGTTTTAGAGCGGGAGAAGTCATTTGATGATTTCCCATCCAGAAAAAAAAGGACGCTGTGTTGAACATTGATTTAGCTGCGAAACTGATAGCCCAATAATTCAGAAAATTTAGCAATTCTTATTTCGTTTTTTATACAAGTTTTTCGAACATATCTAAAAAAATCTCGCTTAGTTCCCACTTCAGGGGAAATTATAACCTGTTCTTCTTCTACAGATCCCTGTTCAAAAAGGTTATGACATCAACCTGCATCCCGGTCACATCGTCCAAGCTTACGTGCGCACCGTCGCCAAGTTCGGACCCGCTATTGAAGTCAGATCCGGAATGAGGTTCGATCTTTTAGCTGTTTTTAGAAGAATTTTTCAAACAACATTGATATTGACATATGTTCAAGACATTTTTCTATGACATAATTTAGCTTTAGTATCATATGCTGAGAATTCCAAAACTTCCGAAAACTTAGCATCGGTATCCTTTTCTTTTTTTTTTCGGGCTGGAAATCCTCATAGGATATCCGCCGCCCTAGGGTGGGCGACGGGGTCTGTCAGACTTTTACTGACTAAAACCACCCCGGTGTCTCTTGCGCGCGTGGGGCCGCGGGAGTCTAAATTCTTCCGCAGCCCCACCCTCTCGTGCTGGCCCGGTCTGTCCGGGCCTCGTCTCCGGTACGGGGTAGTGGGGTGTTGAAGCATCGGTATCCTATGCTGAGTGTTCCATAGCATAAGCTAACTTAGCGTCGGTATCTTATGTTGAATGCTTCTAGGTATATGCCACGAAAACATCTTGTTAGTTTTCAAATAGGACACAATTACGCCTATTAACCATTTACTCTTCCAGGACCCAAGACCTCCCCGTATTCATCCGTATGGTAGACAAGGACACTCTCTGGGACTTCAACAATGGTTTACAATCTTTGATCACCACCCTTCTGGCCATGAACCTCAACGGCTACACCCTGGTCCTGCCTGACATGATTGGAGGCAATGGATACAATGAGAAACCAAGCAAGGAGCTGTTCATCAGGTGGCTCCAGGCTAATGTGTTCATGCCGACACTGCAGTACTCCTTCGTGCCTTGGGATCATGATGATGAGGTAGATGATTTAAAATGTAGCTTCATAGGATATCACTTGTCAAGCTCTTGGTAGATCTTGGAAAGTTTAGAGTTGCCAAAACTATGATGTCAAGACAGTGGAGCCACACAGCCAGTTCACAAACTACTATAAATTTAAGTTCAGTGCATTTTTTCCATTCAAATTAGGAAATAACATAAGATAAAATATTAGTTTTTTTTTTTTTTTTATTGGACAAAACCCGCCACACTGTTCCCAACCCACTGCAACTCCTGAAAGCCAGAATCAACAGTGGAGGCCGCCAGAAAAACGCCGAGCAATGAAGCTCGACGAGTCCCGGAGAAACGTTTCAACTGTCTTGGGTCCCGCAACGAAATTAATCAGAAAAGAATAGCGGAGGATTAAGAAAAAAGATATTTTTTTCCACTTCCCTCCATAATAAGCAGGAGACAGAACAGAACTAGGCCAATCGGCACAAAGGGACATTATTGCAACTGGGAGAAGCCCAGATTGCCAAGCACCACGGAATAACATTTGATCAAGTTAATGGGTCCTAAAATATTAGTTTCTTCTCTTCTCAGTCCATAGAGGTTCACTGCTGGACCAAGGCCTCCCCCAAGGCTTTCATTCCATTGGGGGGCATTGCCATAATCCCCATGCTTGGCCGAAGGGTTAGTTAGTTAGTTTAGTCCTTTCAAAGTAGTCAACTTCCGATGTTCTAACTTATTTTTAGTAGCCATGTTTTAAACACATGTAAACTCTAAGAAGTATCATAACACCATCGAAATAAAAAAAAAGGTGCACTAAACTTCAATTTAGTTCAGATTAAAAACAAGGGGGGATCAGCGTCAATTACCTTCTTGGATTAAAACTGTGAATGTAATCTTATACGCAGTCAGAAACAGAGAAAAGAAAGTAGCGACAATTCGTTTCATTTATACTTATCAATTTAATTCAAGCAATAAGACTAATAGTGTTAATAAAAATATGCCTACAATTAAACCATGTTAATATTACAAATAAAACGAAATTAAATATTCTGACATCATTGCTGCAAGGTGACAGGCCCAGGCGAAACCTTGCGGCAGTGTTTCACAAACTGACAGTCCATCCTCTGCTATATCAATAGTGTCAGAATGGTCGGTCAGTAACCTCATAATGATCGATTTTGACAAGTTTCGTAATCTACTAACAAAATGGCGTCATTATGTCTTTCAAGTGGTCAATTGCTGGCACTCCATTTTAATAAATATTCCAAAAGAGTAGTTTTAAGAAAATCTTTTCTACTAACGGGTTTTATAATAATGGAAATACGGCAATGTCATTCTGTCACCATTCCATTACTAGATGACTGGCCGATAATTGAACGAACATTATGAATTTAGCAGATTACGAACTTTTAGCACAATGACAATGGAATTGTGTTGGAATGACTTTATAAAAATACTAGCTGCGCCACACGGTTTCACCCGCGTAGGTTTCGATATGCTCCGCTCCTATTGGTCGCAGCGTGATGTTATAAAGAGTGGTGCTGACAATACGACAATAAATTAAACACCGTGTACCTCAACACATTCCCAATCTACCCATAAAAAATCATATGAATATATCCATTAGTTTAGTCACAGGAAATCATTTTTCATTTTGCACATTTTCTACATGATGTACATCTTGATAAGGAAGTGCTTACAGGTTAATGAACACCGCATCTAGCGGTACTAAACTTTAATAATAATGGCGCCAAAAAGCAAGTCGATGCAGGACCGCGCCGTCGCCCGCTGATCGGAGGTTATTGAACCAAGATGTTCTATTCTGTTTGCAATTTTATGCGATTTAGTTTGAACTTTTCATTTTTTTTATTTTTGATGCTAGGTTTTTTTCTATGGTTCAGGATTATTCCTACGAACCAGCATGTTCTGTGTTTTCATTTATTGTCGTATTGTCAGCACCACTCTGTATAGCCTAAAGCCTTCCTGGATTAAGGGGCTATCCAACGTAAAAATAATTCAATCCAAAAAACCAAGATCGATCAAATCAAAATCGGACCAGTAGTTCCTGAGATTAGCACGTTCAAACATATATGTATAAATCAGAGTAGCGCCCCAGTAATCATAGCTAGGATGCTGTTGTTGTTATGGATCCAGTAAAGGCTATCACTTAGTACTCAAGTCTTTATGATTTTTTTAACACTGCCTCATTGTCTCCAGACGGTAGAAATAAGCCGTAAATACACGAACCTGCACGCCGAGTATGCCGACACGATCGTGGCCGCCATGGAGAAATCGGTGGAATACGGCACACCTGTCAATCCCCCCATCTGGTGGCTCGACCCTTATGACCAGGATGCGCTCGCTGTTAATGACGGTAAGAAAAAAAAAGAAAGATGAGACATGTTTAATTTTATAAACTTGTGTGGATTCTGATTCCGTCTATGGTAAGCAGTTCTCTGGGTTGAAAGCGATAAAACCGCCTGCCGGCAAAAGTCCACCAGACAAAGTCTTGCCGCTAAGTGATTCGTCTTGTTTCGGCATGATGTCTGGAGAAGCCGTACGGAAGACGGGTCTGAGCAATCTTGACATCTGTTCGATACACGTTGGTGACTAACGAAGATGCCAAGCGCGCAGTGCGAAAATTCTCACGAAAAGTTTCGCTTCGTCGTTTACTGTGTCCATCGAAGGACTGGAACAATATGACTGCAGCGTCTTCCTGTTCCATTATAATTGGACATAGTTATGCAAAAAGGAACCAACCCACAAAAACCGTTTTTGAGTTACTGTCATAAATGTCTAATCTACACATCAACTTTAGTAGGTATATTATGAAAAAAATATCAAAGCCGCAGAAAGTACAGGAAAATACGTATTATTTAAAAGGAAATTTAAATCTACTGTCATGTTATTTTAATACAGTATGTTAACTAACAGAGGGCGTTCCCGTTAACCCGAAATAGTATAGCATACATACATGCTAAAAAAAATATTTCCATTCGAAAACAAAATGTTTTAAAATTTTTTCCAATATGAAAATATTCAATAAAAATTTTAAATTGACATGTAAAAGAAACACACTGTACATGCGAACATGAAAGACGGCAACGTCGCAATTTATTTATACATGACGACTACTATTTTGATTTAAAACAGGAGGTTTCAAATTTATTTCCAATTAGAATTTTTTTTTATTCGCATTTTTTTATGCTTATTTTTCTATGCTGATATTTTTATTTTAATCTATTAATGATTTATATTAACGAGTTTAAGGGAACGCCCTCTGTTATTTAACATACTGTATATAAATTTCTCTTCAAACTCTATTTTCTCAAAAGCAAGTTTGCTGGCTGGATCCTTTTTGCATAACTACGTCCCATTTATGATTTAAGTATCTTCGGGGCTAGAGTAATAGGCTCATAATGAACTAAGTAGTACCTATGTTTTACCATTAACGATTGCATAACTTTTTTTTTATAATAATAAAGTAGTGCTCACAGAAATCGTAATAACAAGTCTTGTTATTACGATTTCTATGCTAGTGCTTGACCGCAATCCCGTCTGATGGTAAGCAGTGATGCAATAGTTGATGGTAAAGCGCGCTAGTTTATTAAGAGCCTATTTACTCAAAAAAACTGAGTGAATAGGAAGGAAGACAGCAGTTAGGTGAGGTGATGCTATCTTAAACCCAACAACACGATAAATGATGCTGCGCTAGAGGGAGATTTATCTAGAGACCCTCAACGACCAAACTCCTGACACAAAAACATTTGGCGCATCGTACCGTACATCGCAACACAACTGCTCAGACTCGTCCTCCGTACGGCTTCACCAGACATCATGCTGGAACACGATTACACGACGAAACGCTTGGCGGCAAGATTTTGTCTGATGGGTGGTAACTTCTGCATACCACCGAGAAAATCATCCTCTGATACTGGATGCTATGACCGAAACTCGGTCTGGAAGATCTGGAGATTAGACTCTGGGACTTAATGACTTGCTAAACGCCCAAACAAACTCTAGGTGTTAAGCAAGAAACCCCTGTCAGTGCGCTCCTAGCCTATTTCCTTGTTCACAAACTGAAGTTCAGTGCATCTTAAGCCCAGAAGATAAATATTATCCTTGGGCAGGCAACACTTTTTATGTATAGGTATGTACATAAACGGCAACAAGGGTTACGCATCACCCCTGTCTTTTAAACTCAAATAAACTGTGTGAGAAAACGAAAAATTATTTTGAGATCAATCACTAAATATACAGTATGTTAACTAACAGAGGGCGTTCCCGTTAACCCGAAATAGTATAGCATACATACATGCTAAAAAAAATATTTCCATTCGAAAACAAAATGTTTTCAAATTTTTTCAATATGAAAATATTCAATAAAAATTTTAAATTGACATGTAAAAGAAATATACTGTATACGCGAACATGAAAGACGGTAACGTCGTAATTTATTTATGAATGACGAGCCGCATATGCGGCGGTGATTTAAGATCTATATTCCCGCCAAGCTCCATGAAGAATACAGGTAAACAAACCAATTTAGGGTTATCACAACTCTCGTTTTACAAATCTCCTGTTATTTACATGATTATCGACTTTTACATGCTAACTATTTATTAACAATCCCTATTGCAGCATATTTCAATAGAATCACTAAAATAACATGCATAATAACTTGGTATTTCGAAAAACCATTAAAAAGTCGACATTAATTTTACGTGATAGCCCTACAAAAAAAGAAAGATGGATGAAATCCAGATATAAAACACATTTTGTGGAATTCAACCAATGAATAAAGTGGAGGCATTTGTCAATACAATTTTGCGTATTTTAATTACTTTTAGATCAACTACTTAACACATGCATTGTAATATTTCAAAAATGGACTAATTATAATATATATGTATCAAAAAATGTAACTTATTAGTAAATTAACTTACATGTATGTCATATTTCATTCAAATAGGTTAAGCGTTCTATGCAAATCATAAATAAACTGTTTAGATTAGTAGGAAGTAGGATTATTACTTTTATGAAAATCATGTATGTAGAAAAGGTTGTTAACATCTGTCTTTTGGGGTCATCCATAAAGTACGTCACACATAAAGGGGGGAGGGGGGTGTCGACAAAGTGTGACATGGTGTGACAAGGGGTGGGTGGGGTAGTAAGTTTCGTGACATCACATTTCAAAATCTAATATACCTAGAGGTAGTAATCGCGTAATTTGAAATATTAATTATAAACTAAAAAATATATCCAACTCTATCTTTGGGACAATACGGTTTAAATTGTTTTGTTTACGATGTTTTAATTTAATAATTTTTAGATGTGAAATTGCAAAACATGTGACGTCACACTAGGGAGGGGGGGTTTCAGAAATGTGAACACCTGTGACAAGGACGGGGGAGGGCTCAAAAAATCATGAAATTCGTGTGACGTACTTTATGGATGGCCCCTTTAGGCGTAAACTACTCGTTGCCTAGCAACGGTTTGTTTACCTCTATTCGTTATCGAATTTGGCTCAACTATAATTGATTGATGTGTGTTGGTTGCTGTGTGTTGGGCAATGCAACGTTAGGTAGATACTATTCCGCGCTACTATTTTGATTTAAAACAGGGGGTTTCAAATTTATTTTCAATTATAATTTCTTTTTATTCGGATTATTTTATGCTTATTTTTCTATGCTGATATTTTTATTTTAATCTATTAATGATATATATTAACGAGTTTAAGGGAACGCCCTCTGTTATTTAACATACTGTATGTAATAAAAAAAATATTAACGATTCCGAATGTTAACTTAGTCTTGTCGAATTAGTCATAGGCATTACGACAGCAGATAGCATAGACGGGATTAAAAACATGGCGGCTAAAAGTATGCCAATTTACTTCAGGCACTGACTAATATGACAGTAGTAAACACATAAGTATGACCTTCTGTCCTTTTGTTAACGAAATAGAAATAAGAAGATGCATTCATCTTAAATTTATACAAACTAAACTAATTTTAAGTTAAGTGCGTCTTTTTCTTTCTAAGGTCAACCGGGGCAATTGCGTCTTTGGGGCAATTGCGTCTAATCGAAGTTTTAAATCTATTTGAAAATCTACCTCTCCTGCCATCGATACGTTATAGTTTTTTATTCAAAGTAAACAAAACAAGATGGCAGGAGAGTAGCTTTTCAAATAGATTTAAAATAACTTCGATTAGACGCAATTGCCCCGGTTGACCTTATTTCATTAAGAAAAGGATAGAAGATAACATTTTAGTTCAATCCTGTCAAATTAAGATATTCCACAGACAGTTTAGACGCGATTATAAACATGGCGTCCAAAAATACGTCGATTTACGTCAGAAGGTGACTTATTTGACAGGTCTAAATTAACATTTTATCTTTTGTACTATTCTTAATGAAATAGGAAGAAAAGGATGTTTTTTTTTAATTGGGCCAACCCCCCTCTATGAATTTCTCCCGTATCGTGGGTGCATTTACAAACATATAAACTCATCAAAACACAAACACACCCGGAACAACTACTTGTAGGTCATACAAATATTTGTTCCGTGTGGGAATCGAACCCGTGACACGCAGCGCAGCAGTCAATAGCTCAACCACTGCGCTAACCGTCAGTCAAAATGCACTTAAAATTAGTTTAGTTTGAAAACAACAGAATTGGCGCCATTAACTGTATTATGAGAATATTTTAGCTTATTTGACTAGGTATCTTGAAAGTAACGCTCTTACATCAGCTAATCATGAAAGCCATACCAACATTACCCAGTAATTAATCTCTCTGTGTTCTTCTTCCAGAATTTCTGCTCGGCGAGCACATCCTAGTTGCGCCAGTTGTAAAGGAAGGTGCGACGTCCCGCGACGTGTACCTCCCGCGAGGAAACTGGCGCGATGGGAACAACGGGGAACTGATCCAAGGTCCAGTGTGGCTGAGGAACCACCCCGCACCTCTGGCGGTGTTGCCATACTTCACGCTCGAGGAATGCTTTGACTGTTGAATGGTTTCTTTGTTTAATTGTTGTGTAAATAAATAAGAATGTTAAGTTTTATTGAGTTTTAAACGATGTTTTTTGTCTTATTTTTTACCTTTGAGTTGGGATTTATGATAATAAGCTGAGAGATTGCTCCATTCGCTTAAATAATATTTTTGTTTCAATAATATCTTTTTTATTCACCGTTTACATACACTCCAGTCACCACTCACTTTCACATTCACCACCGTTCACCGACACACTCACCATTTATTTTTTTACCGCTTTTATTTTTATACCTATATCTATACTAATCTGTACTAATATATAAAGCTGAAGAGTTTGTTTGTTTAAACGCGCTAATCTCAGGAATTACTGGTCCGATTAGAATTAAAATTCTTTTCGCGTTGGATAGCCATCGATCACTTGTGTGTGTGGATAGCCTATTAATCCAGGAAGGCTTTAGGTTATATAATATCACGCTGCGACATAATACCACTGCATATGTGTGCATAATGCCACTAAGTGGAGCCTGGTAACCTGTACTACAGGTTTTCATAAAACCTACTTCAGGCACCAGCTCTCACAATGTAAATTTATGATATTGTTCAAAACTGTTTATTACCATTATGAGAGAAAATAAATAAATTTATTATTATTAACATAATGACGGTTATCTCATCCCTCAAATGAATTACTGAAGGTTAGGCTATGTATAGCGTCTGAATCTAGAAAGTCATTCGGATACTGAGTTTTATAGAAGTAGTATACAGAGTGGCGCTGACAATAAATTTAACATCGTGTACCTCCACACATTCTCAGTCTACCCATAAAAATCATATTAATATGTCCATTAGTTTAGTATATTTTTCACAGGACATTATTTTTCATTTTTCACATTATCTACAAGATGCACATGTTGATAATGAAGCGCTTACAGGCTAATGACCGCCGCATCCTGTGCTACCAAACTTTAATAATAATGGCGCGAAAAAAGGAAGTCGATACAGGATCGCGCTGTCGCCGATCGGAACCAATATTCAGCCGTCAGTCATAAGTCAGTGAACCAATATTTTTAAAGGATGTTCTATTCCGTTTGTTGTTTTATGCGATTTAGTTTGTAATTTTCATTTTTTTTATTTTGTTGCTAGGTTTTTTTCTATGGTTTACGATTATTTCTATGAACCAGCATTGTTCGTGTTTTCATTTATTGTCGTATTGTCAGCACCACTCTGTATATGTTGTAGGACTAGCTCTTGTGGGGGAAGAACCCGAATGATCAATTAGATGTATGTAATCATAGGAGGATTGTTATAGTGCAGAAACAGTATTAGATACGGACGACAGCAGGTCAAGCTACCCGTAACTGTCAAATATTCCCAATTAACCTTGAGCCTTAATGCTTTGAAGATAAAGTTGATAATCTAATAAAGAAACTTGGCAGACTGGAGTAGCTTGATGTGACTGATATATATATATATATTGTGGCTGACATAGGCAGCTAGCGACCTCTGTTGTCGAAAGGAGGCGACAGCAACAATGAACCAGTTACGCACAATATTAGTAGTACCGCTTTTCGGCACTGGAGGCGCTGTATTATGAATGAAGGCGGTCGCCATATTGGCCTTGAGAACTGTAGTACCGTTATTGGACGCCAGAGGTGCTGGGTTTATGAATGAATCACGATTATTTGTCAATGAAAGTTGTAGTTTCCCGCCTCTCGACACTTGGGGGCGGTAAGATAAACACGTTTCGAATGTTCTAGAAACTCTCAGACCCGGAAGTTTAAAAATATCGGCTTCTTCCGCCCACATACTGTGGTAACGGCCCCTTTCTGCCCCGAGACGCCGTAGAGTGCTGGTGTGTTAGTTTAGTCTCGTAAAATGTAATCGTGTTTTAGATTTTAAGACTACACCGTGTCTTGACTTGACCGAATCTAGAGATTGTATACTTTAAAACCTATGGAAATACCGATAATAAATCTGGTAGTAGCATCCGCCTGTTTTTCATTACTATTCAGTATTTATTCCTATTTTATAATAGGGGAGAGCCCACTTGTGTCCTCAATACTTGATGTGCTGTTGTCTGTACATCGAAGGACTGGGACAATGTGCTTGAGGCAGTGTTTCCATCCGACTACAATTTCAGTATCTTCAATGCTAGAGTGAATAGACCTTTAATAAACTAGTGCGCTTTACCATCAACGATTTCATCACTCCTTGCCATCAAGCAATGCATCCTATAAAACATCGACAGGCTGGCTACTCTTCGCCTGTGCTCCAGGCTTCCAGGTTGATATTTTTCTTAAGCTTTAATAGAGCGGGGTATGGTCTGGGGTAAGGTATGTCCATTAGCTTCATTCACACATGGCAGAGGCAATTCTAACTACCAGGATCTCATCATTTTATGTTATTGTGGAAGCTTTAGCTTTGACTTTAAGTTTAATAAGGATGTTTCATTTTTTATATGTTATGACCCTGTCAGGATTTCTTAGCCAAATGGTAAAAATGGGACCCTCGAGAAAAATGGGGAAGCGATTGCCGTCTCCCTTGATGTCTCGAAGGCTTTCGACCGTGTAGTGCACGCTGGCCTTTTGAGTACGCTTCCAGCGGCATTTCCCCTGGCCTGACTGGCTGGGGAAACGATTTCCTGACCATGGGCGTACCCAGGGTGGGGCAGCTGGGGGCTGCTCCACCCTGGGTCAGCCCCCAGCTGCCCCACCCTGCCCCAACCTAAACTTTGGGTGGTTCAGTGAGTCCAAAGCCAAGCTGGCTACCAGGAAACTTGGCGTTATCGCAAAGGTCCGGCGGTATTTCACACCAGGGCAGCTTGTAATCTTGTACAAAACACAGGTCGTTTTTCCGTCGTGTTTCCGTCAGACTACAATTTCAACGTCTTCAAGGCTAGAGTGAAAGGTCAAAAGAAAGAAAGGCTCTTAATAAACAAGCGCGCTTTACCATCACCAATTACATCACTGCTTACCATCAGGCGGGATTACAAGCAAGCATAATTTATAATTATAAAAAAAAAAAACTAGACAGAGAGATCTGCATTGTATTTGCTATATGTATAGTCCTAGATATTTAGAATATAAATAGTTTTCATACTTACCGAAGGTGCTAAATCGCTTGTCAATAGTAAGGTCAAAAAAAAATCTGATTGGCCAGTTCTTTTACGAATGTAAAAATTAGGTTTTTACATTCGTACATTTACGATCATAATGTGAGTAGGTTGATCTTTGTAAAATCATCTAGAATTATCTCGCGGAAGATTTCAGCTCACGACCAAGTGATAGTCTTGTAAGATATCAAGATATCGATAAAGATAATATCGTCAAGAAGAGCGACAGTCGATAGTAATTGGTGGTACGTGATGGCGGCTCTGAAGGCGGTTTTATGTAAGTTTTGATACTTGTTATGTAATACTTCTCATCAAAATTATCAAACCAATTTACTGTTTTGTCCTTACATAAAGGTAGCAACATCTTATGAAAACGCTTCCTCCTCGAAGATGTTGGTACGCCGTAGAAAACTGTGCCATCCTCCAAAGTGCATGCTTGCACGCTTTTTAACATTTTTCTTCGATTTGGAAGTATATTTCAATAACAGACTAAATAAATATAATATTCGTATGTATGTTTGTACAACATTGGAGTGACAGCTGACTCCACGCTCACTTGACCTTCGATTCGTCGTGTTCTGGCATGATGTCTGCTGTGTCTGCTGATGCCGTACGGAGGACGGGTCTGAGCAGTTCTGGTGTAGTCTGGATATTTGCCCGGTACAATGTGCCAAATGTTGTTGTGTCGGGAGTGTAGTCGTGGAGGGTCTCCAGATCAATCTCCTTCTGGCGCAGCATCGTTGGTCGTGTTAACATTGCATTACCTCGCTCAACTGCCGTCTTCCTTCCTATTCAGTCTGTTTTTTAGTGAATAAGCTCTTAATTAACTAGTGCGTTTTACCATCAATGATTTGCATCACTGCTTACTATCTGGCGGGATTGCCGTCAAGCACTAGTTTATAATATTTTATAAAAAAAGGTTTTCACGGTGTGATGAATAGACCTACTGACATGAAATTGACCCACAGACTGATCAAAAATGAACACGTGATTGGTAGTTCCCTAGAGTAGAAATTCATGGTAGGTTATAAAAAAAATCATCTGTTTCATATAAAACTGCATTAGCTACACACAGAACGTATAGAACAGTCATTGGTGCCGACAGCCTTGTTCAAATACTAAACTAAATTTAAGTTCTGTGCGTTTCCATTTCATTTAAATTTAAGTTCTGTGCGTTTCCATACATTTAAAAAATTACAGAAAATAAACACGACTCGGTTGGTGCAGTGGCTGAGCAATCGACTGCTGCGCTGTGTGTCGTGGGTTCGATTCCCGCACAGAGTAAATATTTGTATGGCCTACAGTTGTTTCGGATCTGGCTATCTGTGTATGTGAGTTTAATGTTTGTAAACGCACCCACGATACAGAAGTACTAGGGTCGGAAAAAGTAAAAAAAAAAAAAAGATTTAAGTGGTTTAATCTTGTTAAGTAAACAAACAAACAATTGACCACATCGTCGGTCACAACTACGACTGCTAAGGATGCCAGCCTAGCCCGTATAACAACTACGACTGCTAAGGATGCCAGCCTAGCCCGTATAACAACTACGACTGCTAAGGATGCCAGCCTAGCCCGTATAACAAAGGTTTTCACATCAGGACTGATTGAGTAGCTGTTCTGATTCAGGTTCGGATGATGGCAAAGTCTCCCCGGCTATTGCATAACTAGTGAAGTGTGGTTAAATTTGATAATCACCAGTCTCAAAACAGTAGACCATAGGAATCGTGTTCCGGCATGATGCCTGGTGAAGCCGTACGGAGGACGGGTCTGAGCAGTTGTGTACCGGGTACGATGCGTCAAATGTTGTTGCGCCGGGAGTTTGGTCGTGAAGGGTCTCTACATCAATTTCCCTCTGGCGCAGCATCGTTGGTCGTGTTATTGGGTCTAACATTGCACCACCTCGCTCAACTGCCGTCTTTCTTCCTATTCACTAAGGTTTTTTAAGTGAATGGGTGTAATAAACTAGCGCGCTTTACCATCAACGATTGCATCACTGCTTACCATCAGGTGGGATTGCAATCAAGCACTAGTTTATAATTATTAAAAAAAAAAAAAAAACACCAGTGGAGATACTGGCATTGCCAGAACCGTCGTTACTGTAACACATAAAGGCGATGTCATGATGTACAGTTGACTGTACCTCTGCTATAAACCTTGAGAATTTTCCGCTGAACTTACCCATCGGCCCTCCCGACTTCAAAAAGGAGGAGGTTACTCAATTCGACCGTATATTTGCTTTTTTTTCTTATGTTGTTCGCAAAAAACTTCGTCATTCATGAACCGATTTTGATCATTCTTTTTTTGTTGGAAAGAAGATATTCCCAAGGTAGTCCCACGATAATGACATTAGGATCTGAAGATGGAAGACCAGGGAAATCAAGGGGAACTTTCAAAAATCGTAGGGGCGACTAGTGCATCTCTTAGTATTTTCATTAGGTATTTTAAAGCACTACAATATAATAAAGCTCTGGAGTAGATCTGATGATGAAGCCGAGAGACAGTCGAAGGAACTTCTCAACAATTTACAGCAGCTACCGTGTGTTTGGGTTTGATTAATTTGTATTGATAAGAACTTTGCACCTAGATGGGTTGTGACTGTCATGATAGCTCTGATGATGAAGACAAAGGCCAGTTCAGGGACCTCCTCAACGGTTTACAGTGCAGCATGTCTAGCATTGCACATATTTTCAGTTTGGTCTCATAGGAATTTTATAGAAATCGGTTCAGATGTTTGGCTGCTTAAAACCTTAAAAAGAATAAAAAAACAATTAAACCAAATTACATCTTTTCCCAACTATATTAGCGTCAGCGACCAGTCTGACCGAATGCAGCTGAATAGTATTTTCACAACTAACAAGTATAAATAAAACTTTTTTACAAAAAAAAAAAACCAACCCGCTTCCAAAAACCACTACAAAGTGAAAAATAACTAATTTCGGAAGTCGGTGTCAATAACGAATATACAAAAACCAAAGACACCGACTTTTTTCCACAAGCAAAAAACTTATTTTATGAAGAAAAAAATATACTAAAGGACACTTTATTTTTCAGTGTTACTAGCACTCGGTGCGCGGGCGCACACGGCTGCAGTGACGGAGACCCTGAGCGTACGCGCTGATGACGTCACTCTCAATTTGGTTCCCGTCTTGACTGGAGGCTTCCAACTTGTTCTGATTAAAGGTAGGTCGAGCAACCGCGGTAGCAGAGTCCACGCTTAGCAGAACCTTGTCCTACATAGGGTGTAAAGGGCGTTATCGTTTGTATTTTTCCTGGGATAACACTGGCTAATTCAGAACCTGTTAAATTGCTTAGTCGTGGTAGCCTAGTAGTTAAAACACCAGCCTCTCAAGTATGAGTGTACGGGTTCTGGATTCCAGGTCAAGCGAGTCCCAATGTAACTTTTCTAAGTTATATGTATTTTCTTGATGAAACCTGGACTTTAAGTCTGAAATCGCCAACCCGCATTGAGCAAGCGTGGTGATTACACTCAATCTTTCTCTGTATGAGAGGAGACCTGTGCCCAGCAGTGGGACAATAAAAAGGTTGATGATGATGAAATTGCTTAGCTTCAACAATGAATAACATGGTTCTTGAAGGTTATCTTTAAAAGATAGCCTTTAGCGACCGCCGCTCATGCTCGTGAATACCCATTATTATCTACCTATACATATATCAACAATACGATTCTGTAACCATATATCTGTGAAAATTTAGGTAAAGTGAATGAAAAATGTGCAGTCATACCCAACTAATGCTAAGAAAGCATTAACACTCTTTTTTTTCGAAAAATCGTCATGGATGTCCGCCGCCCTGGGGCGGGCGACGGGTCTGTCAGGTTCAGTAGTTACGGCGTGAAAGCGAAACAAACAAACTCACTTTCCCATTTATAACATTAGTAAAGATTAATAACGCCAAATATCAGAACATCCATGTTAAAAGGTTTACCCAGCTACTATTTTAACCTGTCAAGGCTATAAAGTACAAAATTTATTGTAATTTACGCAAATTACAAGACGGTGCCACTAGATGACTGGATGGATAACATGTGGTGCTAAATAGAATATATTGCTCTCATCCTCACATTAACGACACATTGTCTTTGATAATCATGATGGCTATTAATATGCTTACAAGCAACAAGCACTACAAGCCAAAAACAAACACTTAAAGCAAGCGAGTTTTTCCACTTCGAAGTTCTCAGTAACAGCTCGAAGTCTGGATTCGTTCTCGGTTTTGATAAACACGAAAGAAAGAAGAAAACAAGATAATACATTTATTCAGCACAGACTTAAAGACACATAATACATCCAAAATAAACACACATCAGGTGGAAACAAATAAAAGTAAAATCCCAGATGTAAAAAATAGAAGCAACGTGTGCCCCGCGGCTGCACCTTGCGCTACTGATAGGACACTTAATATCATGTACAGACGACAGCACATCAAGCTACTACAATCTGTCAGATTTCGTTATTAGATTTTCAACGATATCTCTAAAGCATTAAGGCTCAAGGTTTATTGGGAATATCTGACAGTTTGGGGTAGCTTGACCTGCTGTCGACAACAGCAACACAACAGAAAGTCAGGAATTGACGCTAGTAATGACACCAGATATGAAGTCTAAGTCTAGGCCGTGTCCATTTACATTGTCAGTGGCCTTTAGCCAATATCTGCAGAAAAAAGGTTTGAGTTAAAAAAAAAAACTACAAAACATTTAAACAGCAACAGAAAAAAATCATTTGTGAAAATCAACTATCTAGCTATCATGCGCTTTATGAGATATAGCAAATGATAAAGGCAGAAAGACAGACAGTAAAGTCTTAGTACTAGGGTCCCATTTTTACCATAATGGGTTCGGAACCCTAAACCTGTGTGCATTCCTATCTTCTTCTTCAACCTATAGAGGTCCACTGCTGCGTGCTGCGTGCTGGTGTGCCATAATCCCCATGCTTGGCCGGCGGATTGGGAATCGCAGTAGTTTGTTATTCAGGAGAAGCGCTGCTCTCCGCTTTCCTGGTGAGAGTTCCTTTAGTCGCCTCTTACGACACCCACGGAAGGATTTGGGGTGGTACTATTCTATGTAGGCCCGGTACCATATGGACAATCTTATGCTATGATATAAATATGATGTTATGTATCAAGTTTTAAGACCTTGTTCACCGTGATTCCTCTTTCAGAAAATGAGCGCGAAGTCCTCGGTCAGATAGGCCGTACGCTGGTTTCCCCCTTCACAACCGAGGAAATAGAAGGCGGGATACTGGTGACGATCGCTAACGCGAACCTGACTATACACAGCCAGTATGATTCGAAATCTAAGGCCAGAGGCATCAAGTTCAGCTGGGAGGCTGCCCAGAACACCAGGCTGGAAGACTGTATTGATTTTGGTAAGTTATAGATCGGTTTTATTATTGATTGTATCTATGATCTACAATATTATATGAAATCTTGACACACTGACATAACTTATCTTGTCTCCAGCTCCTGATTAATAATTTCGCTGACAATTTTATCTCTCTACTTTTGCAAACATATACTTTGATCCATCCAATTCTTCGAAAAAATCGAGGACTGCTTTTGATGTTATGTAACAGAATAGCCATTATTTTATTACTAGCTTACCGCCCGCGGCTTCGCCCGCGTGGAGTTCGGTTATATCGCGCTTTTTAGATTTCCCTCGGGAACATCAAATTTTTCCGGGATAAAAGGTACTTAGCCTATGTTCTTTCTCAGGGTCTAAAGATTGTCTGTGCCAAATTTCATCAAAATCGGTTGAGAGGTTTAAGCGGGAAAGCGTAACAGACAGACAGACAGACAGAGTTACTTTCGCGTTTATAATATTAGTATGGATAGTATGGATTTTACAAGATTTTGGAAAAAAAAATATACTGAATGTGATTAATTGTCAGCATCTTAATTGCGTAACACGCTTTTACTATCAATTTGAATGGTTTTGAAGCATATTCCTAATTGCCTTGCTCCATATATTCAAAAGCAGCGGTGGCTGGTACCGAACGCGACTTAAAAGTTGTTAGCCGAAAGGTCGAACCCCGTCAGCTACTTTACTTTATGTAAATTACTTCATCACCACTCTCCACTGCTTTTTCAAACTTGGTGTCTACCAGCCGTTCAATTCTGTAATAATATCACCTTAGGAGGTTAGATGATATAAGATTAGATTAGGGCCAATCCATAGCATTACTTAAAACGATATAGGTGAAGTGATTAATGAGATTTCAGCTAATTTTACACTGTGAGATTGTTACAGAAGGGCACTGTTCTAAACCTCGTTACTACATCACTACGTGGGTACTAAACTATTATCTACTTCAATTCAAGGTTCCAAACATTGGTACGCGGGCCCTATGCAAGTTGACCAAGTATACCCAATCGAGACCGCCACTCAAGTCTACAGACCGAGCTACAGCCAAGAAACAGACAACGGCGCCATTATGGAGCGATACTGGCTCAACTCTGCTGGAGAATACGTCATCGTACACGACAAAGTCCCTCTATTTGTGGACTACAAAAACCTTCTGAACAACCATCTGTGCTTTGGAGCACAGTTAGCAGATCCCTACACGAGCAGCAGACCTCGCACTCTCCTAGCATATGATCTCTGGTTCCTACCAAACGTGAAAGAAGCTCATGTGCATGCCGTAGCTAATTATTTAGGCAAGCCATCAGCGACTCCAGATTACGAAATGGTTAAGCATCCGATTTGGTCCACATGGGCACAATATTCCAGAGATATCAACGCGACAAAGCTTCTCGACTTTGCAGAGCAAATCAGGGATAATGGATTCAATAATTCTCAGTTTGAGATCGACGATGAATGGGAGACGTGCTATGGTTCCTTGGAGGTGAATGAGGAGAAGTTCCCTGATTTCAACCAAACTGTGCGAGACCTGAAGGCGCTGGGGTACCGCGTCACGATTTGGGCACATCCGTTTATTAACAAGAACTGTGATCCTTGGTACTCGGAAGCGTTAGAAAATGGGTAGGTGAACATTACATTTATGTATGTTACATTTGCATCAATTAATGCGTTCAAAACCTGCAGAGGTCCATCTCCGTTCCATCATCGGACGACCCGTCGTACGGCAAGTTTCCACCTAGCACCCTTACGTGGTTGATACCGCAACGATCCGAACGAAGCGTTTCGCGTCTTTTATACCGCGTAAATCGAGGGACTGGAACAATTTGTCAGCGGCTGTGTTTCCGTCGGACTACAATTTAAGTGTATTTTAGGCTAGAGTGAATAGACTCTTAATAAACTAGTGCACTTTACCATCAACGATTGCATCACTGCTTACCATCAGGCAGGAATGCGGTTAGGCGCTAGTTGATTATAAAAAAAAAAGAAGCCAGTTGTGAATAAACAAAGAATACCTTTCTGACTTTAATAAATATAAAATAATGATATTTGTGAGAAAATTCTTTCCCAATACTAATGTGTAAAGAAGAGTCAAACGAGAGTCGGGTATAAATTATACCAGAAGAACTTTTGACTCTCCCAAAAGAATTTTTAATAATTGAAAGGATTCTATTAAATTAATATTGGGAAATAATCTCCTTACAAATATCATTATTTGAAGACATAACTTTTAAAGATTCATTATACCGTATAATGAATCTTAAAAAGTTATGTCTTCATACATATACCTAAATTAACTAAACTAGACTCGAACTCATCTTTCCAGGTATTTCGTATTAAACCAGGATTACAACAGCACCACGTCTTGGTGGAATAATAACGGAACAGTTGCTGGCTACATCGACTTCACCAACCCTAGAGCTGCCAGCTGGTACTCTGATCGACTAAGAGCTGTGCTCGACACCTATGACATTGATAGCGTTAAGTTTGATGCGGGAGAGGCTAGCTTTGCACCTGAGGTAAGAGTTACAACATTTTCACAGGACAACAATATTCCCAGCAATGTCGAGGTCAGCTTCCAGTCTTACCAGTATTTTAAATGGGGCGACTGGCTATCTGACTTCCACAAGCCATTTACGGGGTAATAAAATACCTAGTATGACAGGAAACGCACGATAATAATATCAAAACATAAACAAAATGCTGAATTGAAAACCTAGTTCTAGTCTCTATGATGAAGACTAACTATTTCTTACCAAAAATAATCAGGATACATCTAAGTTTAACTGCATGCGGCCGGCTGCAGCTAGTTGTAACCGGCTAAAACTAGTTGCGGTTCCACTTCGGATAATAACCATAACTCGTACACTGAATTTTTTTTATTATGTGTATAACTTTTTTTATATTAAAATAGTTGTACTGGTTATGTGATAAAAGTTGTGGTCATTGCAAACCTACACTCACACACGGTTGCACACGTCGAAGGGTCTCGTGTTGTAACTACTTCATTCATTTTAGTTAGAAATGCAAGCAATCGGTTCAGTTAACATTACAGAACAAACTATTTTCACAATGTGCATTAATTCCAGTGTGTGTGTGTGTGTTTAGTTTTTCAACATGAGTGTAAGCGCCATTGTATGTAGGTATATGTATCTTTACAGTAAGGGTCAAAAGTAGCACTTTAGAGACGTATTGTTATTGCAATAAAGTTCAAAAGTGGCAATGCACTTTTGACCTTTACCTGTACATAGTTATGCTAATTACCGCGGGACTTCTTACATGAAGCAGACTGTATATACATCTCCTCAATAACGAGACTCATTTTAGGGTCAAACTTCAAAGAAGACTTCTTCCTACTCACCTCAGAGGGTTCCCTCGTCTAATGGAGATTGAATGATGACGCTTGCTTTTCAGATCTCCATCCAAACTGGTGACATTGAGCTTCAGCCCCACATTCTTGTTCAACAGTATGCTAGAGTGTGTGCCGCATTTGGTAACATGGTTGAAGTTCGGGCAGGCTTCAGGTAATGTGACTCTTAGATTGAAATCTTATAAATACAGCAGACAAATGGCGTTATATATTATTACTATTAATTGGGAACATTTTGAAGCATATTGCTAATCCATTACTCTATATGTTTAAAGAAGGAAGGAAAACAAAACAAGGAAGGAAGTAAATAACGCAATGAATTCTATTGAACTGTCAAAATGAAACCAATTGCCACCGATAGTGTGTTACGCAGTTACCCTGCTGGTTGGCATGACATCGACATGCTACTTAGTCCTATGAATCTGGCTTTCAGGACCCAAGACCTCCCCATCTACGTCCGTATGGTAGACCGTGACTCAATCTGGGGCCTCAACAACGGACTCTCCACCATCATCACGACTACCTTCCAGATGAACCTGAACGGGTACCCGTTCGTGCTGCCGGACATGATTGGCGGTAATGGCTACAACCTGGACCATGAGCAGGCTGACCTGCCGACTAAGGAACTGTTTATCAGATGGGTTCAAGCCAATGCCTTCTTGCCGGTCATGCAGTTTTCTTTCGCGCCTTGGAACTTTGATGAAGAGGTTGGTAATTTTTTGTTGGAGCTAGCAATTTCGAGTGTTTTGAATTTCAAATACATTTCTATTTATAAGCTACTAGCTTTCCGCCCGCTGCTTCGCCCGCGTGGAAATCGGTTATATCGCGCTTTTTGGAATTCCTTCGGGAATATTATTCAATAAAATGTAGCCTACCTCTTTTCTCAGGGTCCAAAGATTGTCTGTGCCAAATTTCATCAAAATCGGTTGAGATGTTTAAGCGGAAAAGCGTAACAGACAGAGTTACTTTCGCATTTATAATATTAGTATGGATGTATTATATTCTGGTATCATATACATACCAAGGGCATGGCATCTTTAGATGAAATCAAACGATATCGGAAGGGTTACAACTCAAAATAAAATACTCAAAAAATTGGTACCAAATTTTCGGTTTCGTGTGTTTCTTAAAATCAAATCATAAAAAACGTGGCAGCACACTACATACGTTAATAACCCGTTACCCGTCACGTTACTTGCCAAAATCCGTTAAAATCGTTTGATATCATGTAAAAATGCCATGCCTTTGTTATGTATTACCCTTTATGTTACACGTTGTATAGAAAAAATAACATTATATACGTTTATACAATATGTAAAGAAAACCCTGTCCGATCCGTGAAGGTATTGTTAGGTATCGATAACTGATTCTACTAATGCCCACAAAGACAAGCTAAACTAAAAAAAAAACCCCTAAAATAATAAATATTATTTCGCAAAAAGAGGTAAGTAACTTAATACATGTGCGGTACGCAACCCCTTCCGCGGGCGGCGGGGGGCAGGGCACGCGGCACTTGTGACGTGGTCGCGTCGCTATTCGCTTATAATAATACCGGTGTTGTCACTTTTTTAAAAATTACCAAATTTCAGGGAAATTGGAATTAATTCCCGGGAAAAGAGGATTATTTCAAAATTCATTAGTATTGTTACTACGATGATTATGTAAAATTTTATATTATATTTGGTCAAGTGTATACCTAACCTTTATTATCCTTATGGGTCGGACAGGGTTTTCTTTACATATTGTATATACGTTCTTCTGTTACGCAAATACCCTGATGAGCTTATGTCCTACCAAGAATTTAAAAAGTACGTACATATTACGAAAATTAAATCATTTGCAATTTACATACGGTGATTAACAATAGAATTGAACCTGCGTCGATATCATTGAGATAATAACTGTTGGTGTCGCAGCCAATCATAATGAATTACCAACACGAAGATACCGCCACGATCAAGTTTCACAACTATCTATTAAAACTGCTGTCATTAAAAGTGTCTGTTTTATGTGATAATAGTCTTTTTTTTTTTCATTAAATTAGTCAACAGCTGAAATAATTTAAAAACATGGCACGGTTCAGTCTGCAAAAAAGTTGGTTGTTTGTCTATTAGTGATGGAAAGTTCAAAACCCTCATCAAACATGTCCTTTTTTTTCCGATGGGAAAACATCAAATGACCTCTCCGCTTTGGGCGGAGTGGAAGGGCGTGTCAGACTTTTACCGACTAAAACACACCCGTGTCCCTTCACTTGTCAGTTGTCGGTGCGCCAGGGCCACGGTACTTATCTGTTTTGAGCAATCCACGCCCCTGGCTACTACTTATTTAAAAGCGCGGCGCTTGCCTACTTATTTAAAAGTTGCTGTGCCCGACAGGGTCCATAATTGTTTCCAATATTATCCATACTAATATTATAAATGCGAAAGTAACTCTGTCTGTCGGTCTGTCTGTCTGTCTGTCTGTCTGTTACGCTTTCCCGCTTTAACCTCTCAACCGATTTTGATGAAATTTGGCACAGTCAATCTTTAGACCCTGAGAAAGAACATAGGCTACCTTTCATCCCGGAAAAATTTGATGTTTCCGAGGGAAATCTAAAAAGCGCGATATAACCGAACTCCACGCAGGCGCAGCCGCGGGCGGAAAGCTAGTATTATTATATTTACCACCTGTAACTGTACATTATGGATTGCAATAAACGATTTGATTTGATTTGATTTCTGGCAGGTATCGTGTCCTTATCTATATCTATATGAATATATATAGGTAAAACTGAAGAGTTTGTTTGTTTGTTTGAACGCGCTAATCTCACGAACTACGGTTGAAAAATTCTTTTTGCTTTGTATAGCCCATTAATCTAGGAAAGCTTTAGGCTATAAATTCACGCTGAGACCAATAGAACTGGAGTATATAAAAAAAAAAAAAAAAAAAAAATCCTTATATTATGTATATCCAAATCAATTAATAGTATTTAATTTTTAATAAAAGTGTCCTTGACATCACTTAATTTCGATTAAAATCTTATAAGATTCAATTTAAAAATAACTCTTTTGAGGTTAAAATAAATTCTCCAAATAACTAACTCCAGGCGAACAAAGTCGCGGGCGGCCGCTAGTCTAAAATAGAGACTACGTAGAAGAAAAGGTAGATCAGGTTTGGAAATGATTCTGCATACGCTTATGCACATGGAAAACATTGCAAAAGCCAATTTTTGCAAATTTTCTTCAACATTACAAATTCATAACATAAATATGCACAAAATACTGAAGAGCTCCTTTATTCCCAGACGGTGATCATAAGCAAGAAGTACACGGATCTTCACGCTGATTACGCAGACGTGATCTTCGAAGCGATGGAGCATGCAGTATCGGATGGAACACCAGTCAACACCCCGCTCTGGTGGATTGACCCTACTGACGAGGACGCTCTCGAGATCTGGGATGGTAAAAGCTAAGCTAACAGAATTGTTTGTTTTATAAACTATTATTCAAACGACATGAACATATTCACAGTTATTTATAAAAGTCTGTTGTTTACATCTGAGTTCCACAAAAAATGTTATTCTCGTGCATCCTGTTACGGATTGCATATATCGCACCCAACTGGTTGAATTAGGCGTTTAGTCAACCGCCTGACCTTTGGAAGTCTTCGTTCCATCATCGGACGACCCGTCATATGGTACGTTACGTTATTGACACCACTAAGATCCGGACGAAGCGTTTCGCTATACCGAATATCCAGGAAATGGAGCAATTTCCAAGTCGTGGTGTTTCCGTCTGACTACAAAAGGCTAGAGTGAATGGGTGATTAATAAACTAGCGCGATTGCACCACTGCTTACAATCAGGCGGGATTGTGGTCAAACACTAGTTTATAATATTTAAAAAAAATTAGCTATTTCTCGCCTTCCTTCGCCATTAAACCATTTGACCCGAAATGATCAGTCGACTGGAACTCTAATGGATTCCAACGTAAACTATAAGTTATTGAATATCATACAAGCCGTGAGTTAAATTGCCACTGTTTTGTTAAAAGGCTAGACAGTTAAAACTAAACGGCTAATTAAACCAATTGATGCGTTTGTACACATACACAATTAAAAACAAGAGTAAATCGTTAAAAAATAAACGTTTTTAATACGCAGACTGTGAACGTGGGACATAATAACAAAAAATTATTTGAGTTGAGAAGGGGGAGTGCTACAAGCATTGATTCTAGGTCCGCTCTAAATTTCACTTCCATGTTTTGAGTTTAGCAATAATAAAATTAAGTTGCTAATCATGAGTATAATATTTAATTTTCTTTTTCTTTTCAGAATATCTCCTCGGTGAAACTGTGTTAGTAGCCCCGGTGCTCACGGAAGGTGCTAGGTCTCGCGACATCTACATCCCTGCCGGGACCTGGTACGAGGAAGGCGACGAAGATAGGGTCATCGAGGGTCCCATCTGGCTCAGGGACTACCCAGCTCCCATAGACGTGCTGCCATACTTCCTCCGACACAAAACGAAGACCACAGCTGATTCAAGTGTATCGCTTTGTACTTCTGCCGTCCTAGTACTTTTAGGCTTGATCGCTAATATTGTTAGGGTGTTATAAGATTTCTTATTTATATAATAAATAAATTGTATTTTGATTGTATTTTATGTCATTGTATTTTGTTTGTCTTTCTTCCTATTTATATTATAAATGCGAAAGTTTGTTTGCCCAGTTTAACCTATTGTACAGACGACATGGACATCAAGCTACTACAATCTGTCAGATTTCCTCATTAGATTTTCAATTTTATCTCTAAAGTATTAAGGCTCAAGGTTGATTGGGAATATCTGACAGTTTGGGGTAGCTTGGCCTGCTGTCGTCCGTACCTATTGTATTGCAATATTATATTGTACACAAAAATTTCAAAATTTATTTATTGTCCCAATAAATATTTGTATTTGTTTGTTGGTATTTATGGATATATTAGTTAATTTGAAAAAATCGGAACAATCTGCGACTCCCGCATTCCCCTTAAACTTAAGGGCAAAATATATAAAACCATGATCCGACCTGCTGTCTTGTATGGATCAGAATGTTGGGCTACGAAAGGGATGAATGAAAGGCAATTGCATGCAGCCGAGATGAGAATGCTAAGAGGGATGTGTGGTGTTACACGAATGGATAGAATAAGAAATGAGTACATAAGAGGAAGTTTGAAAGTGGCACCGGTAGCTGAAAAGTTGTGTGGAAAGCGGTTGTCATGGTACGGGCATGTGTTACGGAGAAATGAGGAGAATGTCGTGAGGAGAGTTTTAATTATGAATGTTGATGGCTATAAGAGTAGGGGAAGATCAAAGAAACGATGGATGGAATTTGTGAAGGATGATATGGCTAAGAAGGGGGTGACTGCCGAGATGGCTTCTGATAGGGATGTATGGAAGAAAAAGACATGTTGCGCCGACCCCAAATAAATTGGGATAAGGGCATCAGAATGATGATGATGAGATAATTTGAAAAAAAAACATCAATTTTCAGTAAGTTTAGCAGTAGTTTAATTTTGACACTTGATTAATATTCATTGAATTATTTATGTTATTGAGCAGACACATTTTTTGAACATATTGGAGCAATGGATTATCAGCAATGTACCTCAAAATTATTCAAATTGGTGATAAATACGCAATTAGGGTAATAGAGATGTAAATAAAATAAACAAAAGGATTTTAATAACACAACAACTATTAAATTTAAAGTAAAAGTAAAATAAGGGAAGCCGTTTACATAATGTCCTAGGACTTCTTTTTTGATCTGGATGGGAAATCAAAAGATCTCTCCCGCTCTGTGCGGAGCGGAAGGGTGTGTCAGACTTATACTAAATAAAAACCCACCCTTTCACTTGCCTGTGCGCCAGGACCACGGTTTCTTTTTTAACCAACCCTCAACCCTGACCCAGGAGGCATCGGTTTTATAAGAGACGTAGATCTCATGATTCTAAACATGGGCGTACCCAGGTGAGCAGGGGGGCCTAGGCCTGACTGAAGCTAGGTACGCCCATGATTCTAAATATTGTAATACTTATCAGATGTTAAGTTTTTGCTCGTTAAACATTTTATAATGTGTCACTCACAGAACAACGGTTTCCGTCGAGATACATCCATATGCATTTTATGATAATTCTACAGCGTTTAACTGTTAATTTATGTCTCATCACGCATTTATAGAGCGAGCTAATTGTCGTATCTACTTAGTAAAATGATGGTATGTTATCTGACTGATATTATAAACTAGCGGCCGCCAGCGACTTCGTTCGCGTGGTTTAGTTATGCTCCGCTTCTATTGGTCTCAGCGTGATGTTATATAGCCTAAAGCCTTCCTGGATTAATGGGCTATCCAACGCAAAGCGCAAACGCAAAGAATTTTTCAAATCGGACCGTTCCCGAGATTAGCGCGAACAAACAAACATACAAACAAACTCTTCAGCTTTATATATTAGTATAGATTAGTATAGATATAGATGGGAAAGTGTTTGTGTTTGTTTGTTCGTCTTGCACAGCAAAACAGAGCGACTAGTTGACGTGATATTTTATGTAGCGATAGTTGAAGGAATGGAGAGTTACTTGGGCTACTTTTGCCTCTTTCTAAGCCCCCACTTCCTTAGAAGGGGGTAGAAATTTATGTGAGAGAGCGAACAATTGGTTTGCGGACTATTTGTGGCTAGCAAAAATATCGAGAAAATTTTTTTTGCCCGCTTCCAACTCGTTAATAATATCGTCTACAATAGCATATCAAAATAATATTATATCCCGAGTTCTCTTGTGTTTTAAATCAGGAAAGAGGAACCGTGTTACCCCGAGTTTAACGTGAGCATAGCCGCGGGCAAACGATAGTCTTAGACAGAATAATCTGTTCATATTATATTAGAATTTAGATGATGGTGATGATTATAATAATTACAGCTACACACATTATATGTATTAGTTAGGTGTTCACAAAAATTGCGGATTTTTTTTGTGCTATTAGCAACACTGTATGCGATTGGTACGTACGTACCAGACAAGTCCTCCGAGTTACCAGGGGTATAGTATAATTAACATTAGTTATCTCGTTATATCTCTTTTTCTCGGTCATCATCATCAACAACCTTTTTTATCGTCCCACTGCTGGGCACAGTTCTCCTCTCATATAGAGAAGGTCTCGGTGGTAGTCATAACATCGGCTGCCGGCAGAAGTTACCACTTACCAGACGCGATGTGATGTGTGCCGGGTACATTACGCCAAATGTTGTTGTGTCGACTGTCGGAAGTTTGGCTGTGGTTCTCCAGATCAATCTCCCTCTGGCGCAGCATCATTAGTCGTGTTGTTGGGTTTAACATTGCATCACCTCTTCTTCTCCTTCCTATAGTCTTCCTTCCTATTTACTTTTTTTTTAATAGGCGTACGGAGGACGGGTCTGAGCAGTTGTGTTGCGATGTGTGCCGGGTACGATGCGCCAAATGTTGTTGTGTCGGGAGTTTGGTCGTGGAGAGTCTCCAGATCAATCTCCCTCTAGCGCAGCATCGTTTGGTCGTGTTGGTCTTGGGTGTAACATTGCATCACCTCGCTCAACTGCCGTGATCCTTATATTATTCCTAAGTTTTTTAAGTGACTTGTGCGCTTTACCACCAGCAATTGCATCACTGCTTACCTTCAGGCGGGATTGCAGTCAAACACTAGTTTATCATTATTTTAAAAAAAAAAGGCTTAATAAACACTAGTTTACCAGTTAGTAGCTAGCTAGTTTCCAGGTAGTTTGCGCTTTACTATCAACGGCATCAGTCTCTTCATGTAAAATACTGTTATTTAGCTGAATCTGGTTGGAGTAAAAGCTGATCTCAACATAGTTTTTGACATCTAGATGAGATGATACTGAGACTATATTTAAACGTTCTTAATTACGAAAACTGTCTTTCTGAATACATGGAACTAATAATAATAAGCTTTATTACACAAAAATAGGTACAAAAAATTGTGAAGTCCCTGACTCCTGTGCTAGGTGATATACCTGTGGTACAAGAGCTAGTGCCCTCTCCCCATAGGAGATTTAGACGCAGTTAAAACGCAAATGACAAGGCGAGCAGTAAGTAAACCCCTGCCTATCCTTCTGAGGAATTACAGGCATATTGTTATGTAACCAATGTCCTATAAGCCAAACACCAGGATCCTTGTCTCAATATAATCTTAAACGGATCTCACAAGATATCAGATTGAGAAAACTTAGAAACATGCAAATGTGATGGAAATGATCGCAGATTAGTACTGATTGTTATTGTTGAATGATAATGGCGCGTCGGACAATGCGACAGTGATAATGATGTGTGCCTTAATAACCGGCCGGCTTGACTCACTGGACCAGTCGACCTGTGTCCTGCGGGCGAGATGCGCGTCTACATGTACTGTAAGTGCTATCTTCTATTTCCGTCCGACTACAATTTAAGTGTCTTTACGGCTAGAATAAATAGGCTCATAATAAAGTAGTGCGCTTTACCATCAACGATTGCACCACTGCTTACAATCAACTGCTTATAATAGGTATAAGAGAAAAACATGATTCGCGACTCCTTCCCTCCACTGTTTCTTACTTGTAATTTCAGTCTGTTACTTTGGTACCTCAATAGTCCAACAATTAGTCTAAGTGCAATGCTTCGATATCGCCTTCGGGTTGTGGAGGTCAGACGGCAGTTGCTTCAAGGAAAATATCGAACTTTAGCCAAACATCAGCAGTTAGACTGGCAAAGCGGACCCGAGACCCCAAAGCAGAAAAAGTTTTGGATGCGACTGGGATTAGCGCTGTAATGATGATGATGATGATGACTTAGGTACCTTTTGGTTAAACTGGAAAACAAAATTCTCACAATCCACAACAGAAACTTTGGAAGTATTTGATTACATTTGGAACCTCCAATTTTAAAGACACGACGACCTCTTCAATAAGGCTCGGTGACCCCCTATGGGGTCGCGCCTTAAACGTTGAAAACACACTAATACAAATAAAAATCAATGTTTGTGTATTTGTTCTCTAAGCGTTCCGAAACCATTGCAACAAACGTTGGTAGGGTGTTCTTGGGATACCCGTGAGGGTTCCTACATTGCAACGTGGGTTTGACACCTAATTTCTCCTAAGCGGCTGAACGTGTCAGACTCTACTTTAGCATTAGGTAATAAAGGTGATTGTATCAAAGAGGCCCAAGATCGAGATTCGGTGGTAGGCCACAACATCGGCTGCCAGCAAAAGTTACCACCCACCAGACAAAGTCTTGCCGCCAAGCGACTCGTCGTGTTCCGGCATGATATCTGATGAAACTCTACGGAGGACGGGTCTGAGCAGTTTGTTGCGATGTGTGGCGGGTACGTTGCGCCAAATGTTTTTGCGTCGGGAGTTTGGTGTTGAAGGGTCTCCAGATCAATCTCTCTTTGGCGCAGCATCGTTAGTCGTGTTGTATCACCTCGCTCAACTGCCGTCTTCCTTTTTATTTACTCAATTCTTTTTTAATAGACTTACTACTACGACTACGATCCGGACGAAGCGTTTCGCCTCCTCCTTTATACCGCGTACATCGAGGGACTGGAACAATTTGCCAGCGGCGGTGTTTCCGTCGGACTACAATTTGAGTGTCTTCAAGGCTAGAGTGAATAGGCTCTTAATAAACTAGTACGCTTTACCATCAACGATTGCATCTCTGCTCACCATCAGGCGGAATAGCGGTCAAGCAGTAGTTTATAATTATTTAAAAAAAGACAACATTTCTTTAGTTTTTTCACAAATACTTTTCAAGCCAAGAATTTTTTAGTCTATTATTTACTGCACCAATACCTTGCGTTGCCTACAATGCCTTGAATCCGTGTCTACAAGAACAAAACTACTTTCATAACTCCAAGAGGCAAGAGGCAAGCGTATTATTTTAATGACATCAAGCTTAACCACTCCATTCTATGATCTACATAGAAAAACATAATTATATTGTCACAACAATTAATGTACAAGTTGACAATGGGACAAAAAATAGACCAATTATAGGATCGTCTCACGCGAGTACTACAAACATTATATTAAAAACGATGGTTTTACATGTTTTTAGGGTTCAGTACACAATGCGTAAAAACGGAACCCTATACTTAAGGCTCCGGTGTCTCTGTCTGTCACCAGGTTGTATCTCATGAATAGGGTTCCCAGATGTATGGTATACAAGCTGTAAGCGTACAGTCCGCTATTTTCAAGGCCTGTCCGGTAAAAAATAATAAAAAACTGGCCAAGTGCGTGTCGGATTCACGCACAAAGGGTTCCGTACCATTGATTTATAAAATTAAAGGATTTAAGTTATTTGTATAAAAGATTACGCGGTAATAAGCGGTTTACGATTTACGAGGGATTAAAAAAAACTACTTACTAGATCTCGTTCAAAACAATTTTAGTTGGTAGTTTTGATAGTAATGTACATCATATGTTTTTTTTTAAGATTTTTCATTTTCTTATTTTAAAAGTTAGAGGGGGTTTTTTCCACTTTGGAAGCGTCTGTCACGCAAACTATTCGGTTTAGAAAAAAAAATATTTTAGAAACCTCGATATCATTTTTGAAGGCCCATGTATAGATACTTGTTACTTACCACTTACATACTTGTACCACACTTACTTGTACCACATGTTTGTGTTTGACGAAAAATTTTTTTTTTGAGTTTCAGTTCTAAGTATGAGGACCCCCGATATTTATTATTATTTTTTTTTTTTTTGCATCTAAATCTTAATGCGGTTCACAGAATACATCTGCCTACCAAGTTTCAACAGTATAGCTCTTATAGTTTCGGAAAAAAATGGCTGTGACATACGGACGGACAGACGGACAGACAGACATGACGAATCTATAAGGTTTCCGTTTTTTGCCATTTCACTACGGAATCTTAAAAAGTAAATGATCAGACCGGGCAGAGTAATGTCCGGTATTTTGAGGAAAGTCGGTACTACTGGTCACAAGCGCCGACAAAAGTAGGCATATGCTAGGCTCTCACATCACCACTGTACTTATGCAGTTGACTTAGGTACACCCGCTCCCCCAGCGGGCATCGCGGGCCTACCGCACGGTGGGCTTCGCAGCGGCGTGCGCTCTGGCGGGCACCCCGCCTTGGGAGCTCGAGGCGTGGGTGCTCGCCAGAGTGTACGAGTGGACGGCGGGGCGCAGGGCGCTGGGCGAGCGTCCGGCCCCAGAATTGAGGGAGGCCGTCCGGCAGGAGGCGAGGGTCGCTCTTGTCCAGCAGTGGACGCAGGACCTCGCCTCCGCCGTCTTCGGCCGCCGTACCCTCGACGCCATCGGGCCGGTCCTGGAGGACTGGCTCGACAGGCGTCACGGGTTCCTCTCCTTCCGTCTGGTGCAGGTACTCTCCGGTCACGGCTGCTTCGGCAGTTACCTGCACCGGATAGGACGAGAGGAGACACCGTCGTGCCATGGTTGTGGCGCGGCGGAGGACACGGCGGAACACACCCTCGCGGTGTGCCCGTCGTGGGCCGTGCCGCGCCGCGATCTTGTCACGGCGGTTGGAGGGGACCTCTCGCTGCCCGCCATCGTCAGAGAGATGGTGGGGAGCGAGGAAGCTTGGGTGGCGATGGCCTCCTTCTGCGAGGTCGTGATGTCGCAGAAGGAGGCAGCGGAGCGCGAGCGGGAGGAGGATCCCCTCGCTCCGGCACTCCGCAGGCGGCGTAGGGGGAGGAGAAGGCGGGATTTCGCCCGCTTTCTCCCTCCCTGAGGTGAGCGGCGGGCGTGAGGCCGACGCCCGCCTTACATCGCTCACCATGCGGGAGCCACGGCCCCTCCCTAGGAGGGGCAATTGAGGGCCCGCCTTACTAGGCGGGTTTCGCCGGCGGGGGAGAGGTAGCTCAGGCTGCGCTAGTTTCCCACTCCCCCGCCACTATGGCGATGCCGGAGTGCCGCTGTGGGTTTAGTGGGTATTCCCGGCTTCGGCTGGGCGAGTCCCACACACGCCCTTCGGGGTAAGGTGCGTAAATGCATTCCCACAGCGTCAACAAAAAAAAAAAAAAAAATACACCCGCTCCGGCAACACCCCCCTCGTCTCCGTTTGGATTTTCATAGATGGTGTATTTTTGTTGCCGCTAAAGAAAAAATACGAATAACAGAATTAGAATTAAATAATTAAATTATTCAGGGGAGCCCACATACAACAGAAGTGATTGTTATAGATAACGGTACGGAACCCGTCTTGGATGAGACTGACTCGCACTTGGCTGTTTTTTTTTTTTTATTAAAACAATCGTTGAGAAATTCTTGAGTATTGCGATACATTAAGTGAGTAAGCGCCTACCTACCGTTAAAGTTCTTTTGTCAGACATGAAAATAAGTTCTAGAATAAAGTTAACAAACCCAGCACCATAGAAAAAATAACATTGATATAATATTAAACTAAGGTAGATAAGTCACTAGCGCACTGGAAATGAAGCGTACAAAAAAAGGTAAGTCCAGCAAGTCGCTTTAGTTTTCGTCGATTCTATTTAAGCGCAAACGACAAACACTAGCCATCTTTTTCTTCTCTATGGTTTAGATTGCGCCCCATCTCACTCACACTGTGCCAACGTGTGAAATGAACGCAGAATAAAAAAAATGCATGTGTGTGCTGCTACTCCGATCGGCACATTTATTTTGGTTAATTTGTTAGAGCATATCATATCTGTTTAATATTATAGCAATGAAAAATAATAAAAATATTTAAAGTTGTAGACTAAATTGAGCTTTATTGTGTTAAAGTAATTTTTCTAGTCCTTCCTTTTTTTTTTTCGCGAATAAATCGTGAATGCATGATATGTACCTATATTTTTTCTGTTTCTGTCATCGACACATTAAGAAGAAGATCATGAGACAGGGAAGAGTTAAACTAAGGTACTATGGTCCTTGGCGTACAGGCCAATGGAGGAAGGGTGGGTTTTAGACGAGTCAGTAAAAGTCTGACACTCCAAGCCGCCCAGAGCGGGAGAGGTCATTAGATGATTTCCCATCCAATAAAATCACTAATCACATTTTACTTCCACACACAGTTGTAATCGCCGCGCTGGCTGTGCATGCGCAAGCTGTAGAGATCTGTATCCTGGACGCGCCTTACGTCAAGGCGGAGCTGCAGAACAACCCATTGGGAGGATTCAACATACTATTAGAAAGAAGTGAGTGGGACTGTTCTTATGTGTATAAAAATATTTTTTGCCAGATTTATCAGTGACTCACGGCCGCTCGCTACTTCGTTCGCGTGAAGTTAGTTATTTGAACATTATATTTTAATCCTAAAAGAATCGATTTCTATAGATACATTATTACACTTCTAGATCATAATATACAGCATACATTTAAAATGTTTGATATGCTCTCCTCCTATTGGTCATTGCGTGATGTTATATAGCCTTCCTGGATTAATAAGCTATCCAAAACAAAATTATTTTTTTAAATCGGACCAGTAGTTCCTTAGGTCCGTATTACAGAACGTCACTCAAATCTCAAGCTCTACTTAAGTCTCGTTTCAAGCCATTTGATTATTTGAAACTAGTTTTAAGTAATGCTTAAACACAGATCAATGCTTGAGTTTCCTTCTGGAATACGGACCTTAGATTAGCGCGCTCAAATAAACAAACAAACTCTTCAGCTTTACATATTTTTATAGATGACAAAGCACTTTTTTAAAAAAAATCGTGGATTCCATGCGTCATGTATGTGCAGAATATAACTACAATTTTATTTTACCTTTAAATAAATGTTTAAACTGAAGTCTCACTAATTTCTTTCTCCAGGGGGCTTATCAGAAGTCATAGCCGTGGTGGGGCGTCGCACCGGCGCCATCAAGGACGTGGTGCAAGATGGTAACGTGGTCATCCAATTTGCTAACGATACTACCGTGAGGATCACCAGCGAGGAGATTGTGGGGGACCGACACGGGTACATCATCACCTTCACTTGGGAGGCACCTAAGGGAATTGGGTTAGAGGACTGTGTTAATCTTGGTAAGAAGATTGTGCAAATTCATGTTTGTCCAAATGTTTCCTGCTAGGGCAAGAAAATAAACTAACCATTTAATAGATAGTATTGTATGTAAATCAAGCTGTTGTCCAAATGTCCACGATTAAACGCGTATTATACATATAGGTGGGAAAAATGAACATTATGTCTGTTTAGGATATTGCAATTCATGTCCGTTAACGCTTTAGATGAATACCTGATAATGTGTTCTTTTAGGTTCAAACCACTGGTATGGCGGGCCGCAGCAAAAACGTCAGTACTGGCCGATAGAGCGTCTGGTTTTACCGAACTATTCGTACATCACGAAGGAGGCTGACAACTGCGGCGTGGCCGAACCCTATTGGCTCAACTCTGAAGGCATCTTCTACTACTTCGACAAAAAGGTCCCATTATTCGTAGACCAGAATGACTTGGAGAAAAATGCCGCATGCTTCATAGCACAAATAAAATCTCCATACTCCAACAAAAGAGCCAAAACTGACTTGATTTACGCGATAGGGATCTTCGATGATGTGAGACAGGCCCACGAGTATGCCGTCGAAAAGTATTTGGAGAAGCCCACAGGGATTCCTGACGAAAGGATGATCACATACCCCATTTGGTCAACCTGGGCGAGGTATAAACGAAACGTGAACCACGACACAGTGCTGCAATTCGCTGATGAAATCACCAGCAAAGGGTTCCCGAACAGTCAGCTTGAAATTGATGACCTTTGGGAAACCTGCTATGGTTCTCAGACGATAGATGCCAGAAGGTTCCCGAACATGAAGAATACGGTGGATATTTTGAGAACGAAAGGATACAGAGTGACGCTGTGGACACATCCATTTATTAATAAAGGATGCGAGCCGTGGTATTCGGAAGCTAAAGCTAACGGGTGAGTTTGAACAAAAGTCATCATAATCATCATTACAGCCGAAAGATCGCCAGTGCTAGAAGTAGTACCTCTACTTCAACAGTTTCCGTACTTCTCGCATCTAACGAATTCACAGGTTTAAATAAACCTAGTTCGGGTGGTCCTAACATTAGTTTTACATCGTAACATTATAGATTTATATTATGACTAGCGGCCGCCGCCGGCGACTTCGTTCGCGTGGAATTAGTCATGCTCAGTTCCTCAATATGTATGGCTGCGTTTGCTCCCGTTTTCGCAACATTTTTTATTACTTCCCTGCTCCTATTGGTCATAGCGGGATGTTATATAGCCTAAAGCCTTCCTGGATTAATAGGCTATCAAACGCAAAAAGAATTTTTCAAATCGGACCAGTAGTTCCTGAGATTAGCGCGCACAAACAAACAAACAAACAAACTCTTCAGCTTTATATATTAGTATAGATTACCTAGACTACAGTAAGTTAGCTTTTACGATTGTTATTTTTAATAAATTTCATTTCATTAATTTCATTGTGGTTTTCACAAGTAAGTCCTTTCAGCGTTACATCTTCTGGTCCCCAAGTTTCAACGGGTTGTCCAAATAACATGAACTAACGAGCTGACTGAATATTTAGCCGTAAAAGATTTCAGCAAAGCTTTAGCAACATTAATACTCATTTGAAAAAAATATTTTCCTTCTAGCTATCTTGTATCCTCGGAATACGGTTCCGTAGAGACGAGCTGGTGGAACGACAACGGGACGACCACGTCATACATCGATTTCACCAATCCTGATGCGAGGCAGTGGTACCTGGACAGACTGAAATTACTCCAAAATTATTCTGGAGTTGACAGTTTTAAGTTCGATGGTGGAGAGTCCAGCTGGGCGCCACAAGTAAGCAAAACACAGCAATAATTAGTAGTAGTATCAAAATGTCTCCAAAACCTGGAGCACAGGCGAAGAGTAGCCAGCCTGCCGGTGTTCTGATCATTCAGGATGCATTTTAGAGAGTGTGCGAGGAAATTGTATGATTTAGTTTCCCCTTCTCCCTGCCATCATCGGACGACCCGTCGTACGGTGAGTTTCCACCCTTACGTTGTTGACACCACTACGATCCGTACCAACCGTTTCGCCTTGTCTATTATACCGCGTACATCGAGAGACTGGAACAATTTTCCAGCGGTGGTGTTTCCGTCGGACTACAATTTAAGTGTCTTCAAGGCTTGATGAGTAGGCTCTTAATAAACTAGCGCGCTTTACAGGCGGATTGCGGTGAAGCACTAATTTATAAAAAAAAAGAAAACAAAGCTTATCACTATGTTCTTAGCCTTACTTTTTTTATTTAATGTTCTAGATCCCGGTTCTAAAGGGTGATATCAGGGATCAACCAGGTGTAATGACAGCAGACTACGTGAGGACTGTCGCGCAATTCGGACCCCTTGTCGAAGTCAGAGTTGGATACAGGTATGGCGGATGACTGACGATAAACATTCAACTTTACTTGAATTGTATGTATGCGAATAGCTCGATTAGCTCTCCTTATATCGGTTCATGACGGTTCGGTATGCATATATGCGGTAGCTAGATGAGCATTAAACAACAGTCTCCCTCTATCTTGTTAAATCCAAAAACCAGCTAATAGTGCCAATATATTTCCTGCAGAACCCAAGACCTGCCAGTCTTCATCCGCATGATCGACAAGGACACCTACTGGACCTACGAGAACGGTCTCCCGACCCTCATCACCACGTTACTCCAGATGAATATGAACGGGTACCCACTGGTGCTTCCAGACATGATCGGAGGAAACGGTTATAACGAGCCTCCTACCAAGGAGCTGTTCATCAGGTGGCTGCAGGCTAACACCTTCATGCCTAGCATGCAGTTCTCGTATGTCCCCTGGGAGTTTGATAATGAGGTTAGTTGAAATTCACTTCTCAGCGTTAATCCCAGTGGCATCTGAAGCTTTTTCAGCTTTCGAGTCTGGGGCCCGCTTTACCAATCTAACTGCTGATTTTGGCTAAACTTCGATATTTTCCGTGAAGCGACTGCCATCTGACCTTCACAACCAGAAGGCGATATCGAAGCATTGCAGTTAGACCAATGGTTGTTTTGAGGGCCCCAACAACCCGTAACGACTGCAATTAGATGTTCGTATGACAACCGAGATCAACGGCTTAACGTGCTTTGAGAGGCACGACAAGACCAGTTCAAATATTCATATTCAAATATTTGTATGCAACAAATAGTTTTTCACTGCGCGGAGATCGAAACCGCGCCTCCTTGCGCTGCGACCGCGTTCGCTACCGCTACGCCACGGAGGCTGTCTGTTAGTTGGAATTCACTGTCTGCTTTTATTGCGGAGATGGTTCGGGGAGATGCGAGATTGGGGAAACGCCATCAACTTTAAAAAAAAAATGATCGCCTGTGTTAAGTGTGCGTCTCTTTCAAAAACTCATACCTAATTGCCACATACTGGACATCTGTTTATTTCCCTATCAACAGACGGTGGCTATAAGCAAAAGGTACGTGGACCTTCACGCCCAGTACGCCCCGGATATCATCGCAGCGTGCAAACGAGCTGTGAGTGACGGCTCGCCGGTCAACCCGCCCGTGTGGTGGATTGCTCCCAATGATACTGAGGCGCATGATATTTCGGATGGTAAGTGAGATTTGGCTACATTTTTTTTAATGAAGAAACTATATATGGTAGAAACTATCCAGCCGAAAAAGCGTTATCTAAATCAAAAGTCATTTATTCAAGTTAGGCTGGCAATCAGCACTTTTTGAACATTAGGTACAATTACATTCAAGTCAGTCCCCTAAAACGCCCGCCCATCACCGCACGCGTTATGCAACTTTCTGTCTCGTTTCTCATTCTATTCAACAAAGTGTAACTGAATTAACATATCATTATATTATCATGAAAATGGTTTGTTCAGAATCGTTTACTGAATCGATTTCTGTATTTTTAATATAGGTGGACAAAATTGAATGGCGTTAAATAAATTGACTATTACAAATGTGCAACACAAACTGTGCAACCGGTAACATATTTTCAATGGAATTACTTTGACGCGACAATGTCTTATGATTTGGTGGAGCAGGCTGCACGCACGAAAAAACATGGCTCATGCGGCGTAACCTCGCTCTGAGGCGTTACATTTAAGGCTTGAAGTGCAAGCGAGAGCGCGGAACGAGCGAGAAAGAGCACAATCGGCCTCTGCGTTCGGCAGCGTTCGACATCTGTCTCTCATAATGCGTTGTGAGGAAATAATTATCCAATACTCGATAAATTACCCAGTTGTACATAATGTAAAATATCCGTGTAGATTGGAAGGCAATCCCGACATAGCCGGGAAAAAACTAGGCATTTCGAATCAATATAAAATATTTTTTTAATTAAAGTACTATTATATTAATTATTAAACTAAATCAATCATATATATGTAAATGATAATCTAAATTAACAACTATTTATAAAATACAGTACCTGCCACTTGCGACAACTTTTCTAGATCCGTTATGTCGCTCACGGTGAGAACAGCGCGTACTGAGGGTGGAAGCAGCTTGGTCCACATGATGGGCAGTGTACCGTCGGTCTGGCTAGATCCCGCATTTTTCGTAACAGCTGTGAGGGTTTTTGATCTCAGAGTTCCATCTCATCCATCAGCGTCTGCAGCTTCCGGCTCTCGGATTCCTCGTAGACGCTGATGAGTCTGGCCTTTAGGGTTTCGTACTTGTTCTCAGTGGGTGGGTTAGCTATAATGTCACTTGCTTGCTGAAGTGCGTCCAGGCCTAATCGGGCGATAGCTGCTTGATAGCGCGCGTCATCACCTTGCTTCTGTGGCGCCATTACTGCTTCGAAGTGGGTAAACCATAGTCTGGGATACGCCGGCCAAAAGTTTAGACAGCCGTGCTTGTAGTGTGAGCGTGTCGACTCGCCCTCAGTCCTACCTGTGGTGCCTTGCTGGTCGCCATCCTGAATAGACTCTGCTGGTGTAACGTTACATTACCGGGAATATAGCCTCTTGAAATCCTAGTGGTGAGACCCGCTTGTGGGAAGCCACTAGAATGTGCTAATCACGAGTATCCTCACGTCGGTCTTGAATCACGTCGGGCTTGTATACACGACGGGTTGAATTACGTCGGTTAAAATCACGTCGGGGGTTACCAATGTAGCGCAGATAGATCGAACGTTGTGTATTGCACGTAAATACAGGAGTACAATGTATATGACGTGTACAATAACGTGATGTAAGATAACTATTTACAAGAGTGTGAACAGGAACAGAATGTGAATGGAAATGAGAAAAGAATGTGTCTCTTACAGGCTATGCACTAACTTAAATAACTTAGCAAAATGTCTACAATAGTGGGGTAACCAATAGGAAAACCGCTTGCTATGCCGCAGAGATCCTCGGGGTGGCGCGTGCGTCCCCGATGCTGATTCGTTAATCGAGAGAAACCGCGGCGTGTGATTGGTCGGTGTAGAGAGCGCGCCAATTCACAGTTTACGTGCAAGACAGCTCGCTATGGTTCCCACGCTCCCATCGACCGTTGATCGACAGATGTGCTTCCGGAGTTCCGGGGTTAGATTTATAGGCACCCTCGCGCTGGGCGGTCGAGACGCCCGCCATGACTTTCGTGATCCTAGTGTGATTTATAGGAACCCTTCGCAGCGGGTCATAGAACATGTGTAGCAGCTGTCTGGGCAGTGGGCTGCTACACCTTTTACTCTTACAACACAGCTTAATTCCTTTTATTGCCCATGTGAGTGTCTTAGAAGTAGGAATTTTTATTTTCGTAAGTGGAAAACATAAGTCATAAAAGAGTTTAAGCATTTCAATAAATTCATTAAAAGCCTCATTTGGCTTTTAATGAATTTTTCAAAACTCAGACTTTGGATTGTTTGTTTAAACTTTAGAAGGTTCTCCGAACAATAATCGCGATTTAATTTGAACCAATGTGAACTGATAAATGTCTTCTTGACTGGAAATTTCACAAATTGAGCTGTGTGATCAGATGTCGCCAAGTCTATAACTTCACTTTTACTACCCCGTATATTTTGTATAATATTGTCTATGCATGCCCCACTATTTAGTCGAGTTAGCTCACATGTACTTAATTTTAGATTAAAGTTTAGAAGTAAATTTTCAAATTACTTGGTAGGACGGGTCTTTTTAGAATAACTATGTTAAAGACTACAATTCTCTTCTTATTGGATTTGCAGATTTTTTGTACTATGGTATCAAAGTTATTGTAAAATATATTTAAGGAATCAATATTCGTTTTAGGAGATCTGTAAATGCATATTACAGTTACATTATGATCTATAAGCTCGACACTGCAGCATTCCATAGAGCCTGGAAGACAGTAATCATTTAAGTTTATATTACGAAACTTATGTCTGTTGTTTACAAATATAAAAGAACCTCCCTTACGGTTATGTCTACTGGAATGACCTTCAAGTGTGATGTTTGGTACGAATATATGAATATCGTCTCCGCCCTTCATTTTATGTTCTGTAAGACAAACTTTATCTATAAACTTACTCTGTACTGCTAATTCGTGAAGATGATACGCTAATAAATCTGATTTACTGTTTAAGCCGTTAATATTTTGATGTAGGATAGATAAATAACTATAAGTACTAGAAAAAGCTTGGATGTAGTAGGAAAGTTGTGATTATCGTGTGTACCAACTGCTGTAGAATCAGTAGGTGTAACATTATTAATGTCTATACACAGAGATGCGATTTATTTGAAATACTTCTATTTAAAATGCAAATACAAAATGCAAAATAGCTATTTTGTATTCAAATGCTTTTTAGTAAAAAGCATTTTGTATTTTATTTGAAATACCTTTCGAGATATATTTTGTATTTTTAATATTCATTTCAAAATGCAAAATACTTTGTGATAAAATTTAGCCAATATTACCAGTAAAACAAAATGAAATTTATGAGCGAATGACGTCTGTATTGCCACTATTCCATATTTTTACTTCTTCTCCTTCTTCTTTACGATCAAGTATTGAATACTACTTCAACTCTTGATCAATGGCCCCTGTGGAATAGTTACCACAATTTTGCCAACAACACGTGTAACGAATTATAGAATTTTTTTGAAAATTTGATTTCACATTAATGGCGGATATCGCTAATGACAGTTGTAAAAAAACATTTTTTACTTTGGTCAGGTTTTTTGGCGGGAAAGTCAAGCAGAGTGTCACGCTCACTTTTCATTGGACTTTTAAAATTATTTATAGTGTTGTTTGCTAAATAAAAGCGCGTGATTTATGTAGTAAAAAGTGCATTCAGTGAATAATTTATAAAGAACATTGAAATATTGCAGCATAGTGGCCACATAATGACTTTACCCCAAACCCCTCCTATAGTGGGATTTTTAATTCGAGTCAGAAAAATGACAAGGGCAAATGTCACTGATATGAATAAGGGTGACCCGCTACAATAGTGATGTTCGGCAATCAATAGACTTAGACATTTCTTCTTCTTCAGCCTATAGATGTCCACTGCTGAACAAAGGCCTCCCCCAAGGCTTTCCACGATGACCGGTCTTGTGCTGCCCGCATCCATCGGCTTCCCGCGACCTTCATACATCATCGGTCCACCTTATTGTTAGACATTTCATCATCAACCTTTATCGTCCCACTGCTGGGCACAGGTCTCCTCTCATACAGAGAAGGATTGGGCATAATCACCACGCTTGCTCAATGCGGGTTGGCGATTTCAGACTTAAAGTCCAGGTTTCCTCAAGATGTTTTCCTTCACCTTCAGTCATTGGTGTCCAATATATACTTAGAAAGTACATATAACTTTAGAAAAGTTACATTGGTACTTGCCTGACCTGGAATCGAACCCGCGCACTCATACTTGAGAGGCTGGTGTTTTAACCACTAGGCCACCACGACATTTTTACATTTAATCTTGCATTATTTCATTAGGTATCAAAGCGGTTTTTTATTGTAAATATGTAATACATACCGTATTTAACAATATGATTTTAGAAATATGGGCCTTACCAGCATATTAAACTCACTACAAGATTATCACAAGAGCTAGGGAAAAAATGTTTAAAGAGATTCAGAGCAATTAAGAAATAATACTGTTGACGCCATCTATTGGCGTTTATAAATGGAACTGTTGCGCTGTATATCTCCTAGCTGAATCCTTGTCCCCGTAACCTACATCAAGTCATGCACCCGCTGCCCGTGAGATGGCGCTGATCGAAAACAGCGCCTTGATCATGCTAGAAGAATCAGATTTCAGTGTGTCCATTGGAACTCCGCGCGTGCGCATCCCGTACCGCGCGCTATCCGCGTTTCACATCGCTATTTTGGTGTGATCCTAATCGCTGTTTCAAAACCCGCAATCGCATAGTTTTGCTGTGTGAATTTATCGCTGAACGATATAATCATTCGATTATAAGTTGTAACTATCCGCTCAATTGGAGACGTGTCTTTGTGGCTTCAAGAAAGGAAAACGAAGCTGTTAGCGGGGAACTTGATAACCACGTGTGTGTTGTGTTGAGCCTGGGCCGAACCGCGAGGGTGAAGAATTCGTCGAAGAAGGAGTGGACTGATCGAACTCCTACGAGACGACGGAACAGCCCGTCAAGAGAGGTAAGGTGCATGATATTTCCATAACCCATTCCTAGGTTAAGAGTTTACAGCGCGACAGTGACGCCATTTTTTCTTTGTCCTTTACAAATTACAGTCCAGATCGAAGGAAGGTATATTAAACCCCGCGAAGCCATTTGGCTCCTCCAAATACAAATCATTTTATACGTTTTTATTCGTTACTTTTTTATTGATTACCACTCGAATCGGAATCAGTTACATTTATAAATTATGAATCCGCACATTCATCCATGATGTGGTCGAGTTGACACATTTCATCTTCAACTTTTATGGCATGATTGATGTACTTCTTCAATTTTCCGGTGTCAAGTTTTGTTTTTCCTGGCGACGTACTCCATTGCTTGAGCCCAAACTAAGGTCCGTATTACAGAACGTCACTCAAAACTCAAACTTTACTTAAGTCTCGATTCAAGCCACTTGATTGGTTAAAACTAGTTTTATGTAATGTTTAAGCAGAGATCAATGCTTGAGTTTCCTTCTGGAATACGCACCTAACTCTATTAGGTTGAGCTCACAGTGATAGGGGGGCAGACGCAGGATTGTGGCACCGCGATTCAGTGGCCAATTCTTCCACAACATAGCGTTCGTAATTAGTTTTTGTTACAATAAACAGTTTTAATCTACCTACTGAAATTATTTATTTTATCATTATTTAAGACTTTTGTTCCACCCTGTATTTTCATTTATATACATATACGCAATTTGAATTAAAGAGTGCAATCTAGACTAAGTTTTAGTGTGCGTTCGCGCAGCGGAATGTTGTTGAATTTAAAGATTTTAAATATGCAGATATTTAGTGTATGACGTCGTGTAATTGTGTATGGTAAAAAAAATTGTGCATGCAGCCATTGTGGAGAAATTCACCAAAAACTGATTCCGCTGGGCGAACGTTGTCCTGGCGGAACTTTTTTTAATCCATTGACTTTAGAAAAAAGAGATGTGTCCAAAAATTAGTATGTATTTGTGTGTAATTGTGTATGTATGAATAAAATTCGTGCATGCATAGACTTCGGAGAAATTCAAGTTTCCGCTGCGCGAACGTTTGGCCAGTAGCTAGTTTTCATATAAAGCGCTTACATAGAGAGCTGTAGATTTTTACATACGTTGTTTTGAATTTGTGCATATTTGTGTACAAAACAGATTTTGAAAAAATCGTAGGGCTAAAAAGATAAAAATATAAACGTAAAACACGCTTTTTAGGTCATAGTTCTTAAAGTATGCACTTTGGGGTCTAGATTTTCACGTTTATACAAACCTTGTAAGTGTCTTGTTGGTGGTTGTTGTGTGTGTGTGTGTGTGTGTGTGTGTTCTCTTAGTAACACAAATTTAATTCATACATACACAATTACACACAAATACACACAAATTTTTGGACACATCTCTTTTTTCTAAAGTCAATGCATTAAAAAAAGTTCCGCCAGGACAACGTTCGCCCAGCGGAATCAGTTTTTGGTGAATTTCTCCACAATGGCTGCATGCACAAATTTTTTTTACCATACACAATTACACGACGTCATACACTAAATATCTGCATATTTAAAATCTTTAAATTCAACAACATTCCGCTGCGCGAAAGCACACTAAATTTTAAGTGCAAAATCTCGATTTACCACATCACTATTTATTTGGGACGAAAAACCTGCAACACTGGAGTTGTCATTTATCTGACTCGAATTAAAAATCATAATGTAGTCGGCTCACGCGGGAAACGAAAGGAGGTAGGTTAGTTAAGTCAGGATAAGAAGATATATAAATGAAAAAATAGAAAAGGATAAACTTCCTCAAGTCCAGACTGTATGACATACCATGCCTTTGCCTTTTCCGTTTAGAAGTACGGAAAGAAGTGAATCAAAAAAAAATCAACCAAAACGACGAACATTCATTATATCTATAGATAAGAAACTATTTTATTTTGAAAAAAGTATTATGAAAATACCTATTTTGCATTCAGCATTTCAAATACAAAACGCAAAACTATTTGGTATTTTGCATTTGAAATAGTAAATCTGAAACGTATTTTGCATTTTGTATGCTTTTTTAAAACCATTTTGTATATCTCTGTCTATACAGTTAACATCAGGTGTGGTTCAAATTTCTTCTGTTAATTGTTTGAAGCCTATAAATATTATGCTTATCCCATTGTTATTAATTCTTCCTATTCGTTGGTCAAACATTACGCTATCCTAACTAAGATTCAAGTTCGAACATTAAGATTCAAGTTAAAACATTATGATTATGCGTTTGACGTTTCTGTCAATCATGAATACCAACATAACAGCGAAGGGAACTCTTAGGTGAAACGCACTATAGTAAAAAAAACGATTACGAATGTATGAAATACATTGACTGGCCAAGAATATTATAAGAACACTGGATGTTGCGCCAAGAATAAACAACTGAAGCCTAAAAAAATTACCTTGAAACAATTCATTTATGTTTTGCGTCTCTTTCACCAGGGTGACAATATTTTTAATTGCTCTAGGACATTTTGTGAAATTATTTTCATAAATTGAGAAAATTTGGTACAGATGACAGCATATCAATCTACTACAATCTGTCAGATTTCCTTTTTAGATTTTCAACTTTATCTCTACAGCATTAAGGCTCAAGGTTGATTGGGAATATCTGACAGTTTGGGGTAGCTTGACCTGCTGTCGTCGGTACATTAACATTTTAATGTGGTTTCCGACTGTGTTAGCAGAAGTATATCTATGCTTATTAATAATAATCTATTAATATAATTATTCTAAAACTGAAGTTTCTTTGGTTAATCGCGTTAATCTCAGGATCTACGGGTACGATTTGAAAAAATCTTTCACTGTTAGATAGCCCATTTATTGAGGAAAGTTATAACATCACGCTACGACTACCTAATAGAAGCGGACCAGTAAACAAAGATGCGGGTAAATCCACGGGGTACTTACAGCTAGTTTATTATAATGCATTACTAATGTAAACTAATGTACAACGACCGTGTATGTTAGTAGTAATACTTTGATATCTGTCTACGTCCGTCGCTTTAGGTACAGGGTACAGTGCAATTCGTGAGTTATGGCATGATGCCGTGCGTGAAGTTAGCCGCTAGCAACGCTTTAACGCTTGTGTACTCATAAATAAATCAATAGGTAAAAAAAATACCCTTATCTATTGCTGTTGCTATTATCAACTGTTATTGGTATTTATTTTGTCGTAAATTTTACTGTAGTTAACGAAAGGCCAAAAAATCTTATTATGTGTGTGTTTTTATTTTAAGAAAGTCGTATAAAAGATACACAAAGGTTATTTAAATTGAGTTTCTATCCTAACATAGATTCTTTGAAAACTACATAATTGCAGGTAGGCTGTTTATTATGTAAATTTACAATATACCAAACTTCTTAATCTTGACCCAGATACATACATTATTTTAGGTACATTACATAAAAATCTGCTGCTTCGTATATTTGTGTTTAGCTGCTTTTTACTTCTCGCGATTTAGAGGTTGGTCCAACTTGTTTAATTGTTTAAGTAAACTTGTACAGCACTTACCCAGACTGTGGTTTGATTTACATATTTGAAGCTGGCAGGATATGTTAAAAAAACATTTTCATTTAAACAACTTTTATTAATAACAAATCAATTTTTTTATTACACATGTAAAAATAAAACGCTTTTGTGTAATTTCTGCCTTCACCTAATTTCACCCAAAAGCATTTGGGTATGATTTTTAAGTTATGAATGAATTCTTATTTTAAAGAACATATTTGAAATAAATTTTATTATTTCAGTTTCATGTAAATCCATGCAAATGTCATTGATTGGTTGTTTCGGAACAAATAGTTCCTGCAGTAATGGCTGGAATTTTTCTAAAACCGCTAACACCAATTTTGATTGCAAATTGCAAATTTTGCTGGTGTTAAAGTCTTCAAGAGCTATATGTCATTTACCATGAATGTCAATATTGAAATGTCCAACGCTAAGTTATATATATGTAGGTACGTGCAATGTTTTCACTGTATGTGATGGACATGTCCTTCTCAAAGCAGCTGTGTTTTTTTTCCGACATAGAGGAACAAGTATCAGTTTTAGTTTTTATTATTATATCAGGTAAAGCTGAGCACTTGAATGGTGTTGTACATTCCTGTAATTTGAAATACATTGTTATCAACATTGCTGGGTTTGTAAGCAGCACATTTTGACAATCTATTTAACATACCTTAACACTATTACCACAGGAACATAATAGGGTATTTGACTAAAAAAAACTAATTAGTCCGTCAGACAGATTTCCAAAAAATACTAATACTACTACTAAAACACTAAAATTTTATTTAATTTTAATGAAAGCATGTCTATTTAGACATGTATTACCATTATTAGTATAAATCTTATTTTCCAGTAACCTATACTCTCTCATCTCTATGCTAGGTGAAATTAATTACAAGTTTATTCTTTACTTGTGTAAATTGCCAAAGATTTTTGATGTGTCCCCTAAAATAAGTCACATATTCAATGAAATTAGGATCTACATAAAATTCAAACACTTCCTCAAATTTAAAAACATCCATCTTACGGAAATAATATGGTCACTCTTTTGTTCTTTGTTTACAAATATGCAATTTTGACGTTCAAGATGTTATACGTAACAGTTTCAATTATTATACACGATTTAAACATATTGTTACGAATGGACCTTATGTCGATGGCATAAGGTTCAATATCGCGTGACATGCAGTGTGTCATTTTTAAGCCCTATTTCCCCAGATCTAGACATTTTCTAGGTACAATATGAAAACGCATTGCTAGACTTAGGATGGCCTATGGAATGGTACAGGTCTCAAAAATTTTGTCAACAAAGTGTCGACATCGAAATTTCCAGAAACCCGTTTCCGGGAATTACCGTAGGTACTTCCTCGAAGTTAAGCGCTATTATTATTACATCTAGAGGAATCTGGAATGTTCGATCTGCTGACCTATATATAGCGCCGTGACGCCGCCGCAGAGTCACTCTGAATTCGACTAGCGATACGAGAACAAGCGACAGTTAAGAAGCGATCTTAAAGAAGACCTACTGCGACAACTATAACGAGAACTTCGAGTACTACGTGAAGTAACATCTGTAGTGTTATTGTGTGTTTACAACACAGACTTCGTGGACATAAGGGAAGACTTCGGTGCAACGTCAGTGACATTCTACTTGTCATTGCCTACAATCGACTGTACCTTCGTTGCCAATAAACTTCGTAACCCTTAACCGGCATTTTAGTACTGCTAGCCCGTAACAATTGGTGTCAGAAGCGGTATGCCGGTCACGCCAAGGGAAGACGAAAGAGTTCGCACGCGACGACAAGCAGCGATGGATTTGGCGCGTCAAGAGGAAGAATCGCTTGGTGTCCCTGTACGCGTAGAAGATGCGGCCGTCGTAACACCGACGAATGTGAGTGCGCCTAGTACCACCACTATTCCCGGAACCAGCGGATGCGATTTATCGGCGTTACTGGCCCACTTGGCAGCTCAAATAAAAAGTATAGCAGAATCCCAGGCAGAAATAAAACAATCCCAGGCAGAAACCCAGGCAAAAATAGATAAATCCCAGGCAGAAACCCAGGCACAAATCATTAAAAGTGTAGCAGAATCCCAGGCAAAATCCTAGAAATTAGTATTGGAACTTAATGAAAAGTGGGAAACAACCAAAGAAGAGGTTGATGAGCTTAAAATAAAAACAGCACAACAAGATGCCCGTATGGACCAGCAAGACATGCGTATAGACAAACAAGATGCGCGTATGGAGAAACTTGACAATACCATCATGGAGTGTGAGAAAGAAATACAGTTTCTCCATAAAACGGTGCAGAAAGGAGGTATTAAAGGTGTGGTACCTGTACCCAGTGCTTTGCCGACGTTCCAAGTACCTCATTTTGACGGAACAACGTCATGGGTGGCCTTCCGTCTACAGTTTGAAAAGGTCGCAAAAGGCAACAATTGGGACGACGATCAAGCTGTAACCGCCCTTACGCTTGCTCTGCGTGGTGAGGCGGTCCAAATCCTCGAAAATATTTCCGGCGATTGTAATACCCTAGCCTGTTTGTTGGAAGCGTTAGAGTCTAGATATGGGGAAAAACACCTGGAACATGTCTACAGGGCTCAACTCCGCGACCGCACACAGAAAAGCAGTGAGGGTTTGCAACAATGGGCATCGGAAATAGAACGTATTGTTCGGAGGGCGTATGCTTCAACGCCGGGAGTAATTGATGCTACTACGGTGCAAGCTTTTACTGATGGAATTCGAGATGCAGAAGTCAGGGCTGCGGTTCGTCTGGGGCACCATCAGACTCTGAAGGCAGCCTTGACACACGCTCTGGGGGTGGAAGCAGTACGCCAAGACGGCCGACCACACCACCGTATTCGTGAGGTAACCGCACAAATGAAACCCCGACAAGGGCCAACATGCTACGAGTGCGGTGAAATATTCGGATCAATTGTCCCAGGAAGTCTAATGGAAGAAGTACTTCTGGGACACAGGTGGAAGCCGAGGATTTAAACTAGGAACAGCCAGGGCTATGGGGCGAGTACTGGCTGATCGACATGAAGCCCCATTATAACAGTATCACAAGTGGGTGACGGGAACAGTCTTATTATAGAAGGAGAACTGAATGGTAAGTCATGCAGTTTCACATTGGATACTGGTGCATCAAGAACTATTGCACGACCGGAGCTATTTCCTCGGACCATAGCATGGAAAACAGGGTCTTCACAATGCCGATTACAAACCGCCACCGGCCAACCAGTACTCGTCCTTGGTGAAACGAACGTGTCCTTGAAAATGGGTGATAAGACATTCACGCACCCTGTTTTAATAGCAAATATTACAGATGATTGCATAATAGGACTGGATTTTTTGAAGAAACAGCAGTGTGTCCTTAATGTAGCAAAAGGTTTATCCGATACCTTGGGTACTCTAAAGGAAGGCAATTCAAATATCTCCCCTACCTTGACAAGTTGGGCTGCCACAAAATGAGTACCCTGGAAGCTCGAAGGGAAGTCTTGGATTTGAGATTTGCATATAAAGTGACTTAATAACGCCATTGACTGCCCACAATTGGTATGTAGGTTCAACTTTAGAGTACCACGTAGACTACCTCGTAAACCCATAACACCCTTAACTCCACCTCTTCGCCATACAGTGTCTGGTGCTAATTCACCTGTACCTCGCATGTGCAAACTGATCAACGAACGCAGCGACCTGGTTGACGTCCACGCTGACTCAATATCCACATTTGTCAGACGTTATTAGTGTGTTAGTTAAAAAACTTACAAAGAGCACTTAACATGTGGTGTTTGCCTGTAATTGGTTGTGCACTTAGATTTAAGTCAATAATTTGTATGAATTTATAATGTGTGAAATATCTGTAGCAACTGTTGGCGAACCTTAATTAAATAAATAAATAAATAAAAGGAGTATTGAGTTTTCCAGAACAAGAAGTATTTCTTCAAGGTGGAAAACAAGGGTCAGTGTACTGTTTAAGGAGAACGGTATTACCACCAAGATCAGAAACCTTAGTAAATATTAGCCTATCACCAATAGGATGCCGTAAACGTTGCATTATAATAGAAGATTCTGGAGATCACCCAGACTGGATAACAGCAAGGGCACAGATGATGATTTCCGATAAACCAAAAGTACGCATTATCAACGTTAGTAACAAAGAAATAATTCTTGAAAAGAATTGCATGGTGGGTGTGTGCGATCATGTAGCGTCTTTGAGAAAAACAGAGGCGCACGAAAGGGAACTTGATAAGAAGTGGCAGGAACATGTATCGACATTACTCGAAAATTGTAAGGGTAATTTAAACAAGTTCGAAAGTCACAAAGTTAAGCAACTGCTGCATAACTTCCATGACATCTTCTCCAAGACCGTCGGTGACGTGGGAAGGACCGGGCTCGTCAAACACCATATAGATACGGGTGATACACAGCCGATAAGACAGAGACCACGTCGTATCCCCTTTGCAAGAGAAGAGGAAGTCACGGAAATGTTAAGAGATATGGAGAAAAACCGGATTATAGAAGCATCCACCAGCCCTTGGTCATCTCCAGTTGTCCTAGTCAAGAAAAAGGATGGCAGTACAAGGTTGTGCGTTGACTACAGGATGTTGAATGATGCCACGAAAAAGGACAGCTAACGGAGCGCATTTTGGTGGGGTTGCTTGGTGATGCATGCCTGGTCTATCTGGATGACATCATCATTATGGGACGAAGCTTCGAAGAGCACCTACGCAATTTGGAGAAAGTGTTCCAGAAACTGCGTGAAGCAAATTTAAAACTCAGTCCTAGTAAGTGTACACTATTCCAGAAAGAGGTTGGATACTTGGGACACAATATTTCGTCGCAAGGAATTCGAACAGACCCTGAAAAAATAAAAGCCTTGTCGAAGTGGCCTACCCCTCGTAATAAAACTGAGGTACGCTCTTTCTTGGGTTTGTGTGCATATTACCGTCGGTTTGTGAAGAACTTCTCCGAGTTAGCGAAACCGTTGCATCGTTTAACAAAGGAAAAGTGTCAATTTTATTGGAACTTTGACTGCGAACAGGCATTTGTGCTACTGAAAACTTACTTGTGTGAGGCTCCTGTATTAGGTTACCCTAGTAGGGAAGGCCGATTTTTGGTAGACACAGATGCCAGCAATGTTCGTATTGGAGGAGTACTCTCCCAAACACAAGGAGATAGGCAGGTCGCTATCGCATATTTTAGCAAATGCCTTTCCAAGCCAGAAAGAAATTACTGTGTTACCCGCCGAGAACTTCTAGCCGTTGTTAAGACCTTACAACACTTCAAGAAATATTTGATTGGGAGATAGTTTACACTTCGTACCGATCATGCTGCCTTACAGTGGCTCCTTCAGTTCAAAGACCCAGAAGGACAAGTAGCAAGGTGGATAGAGCAGCTGCAAGAATTTGACTTTGTCACTGAACATCGAAAAGGCAAGTCACACAATAATGCTGATGCTTTGTCTAGACGACCTTGCGAAGAATCTTGCCGGCATTGTGCCAAACAGGAAAAGAAAAAGAACGTAAGGATTATCCAGGTAAACGCTTTGGATGAAGACTGGGATAATCAATCATAGGAAGACGCACAAAAAGAAGACAGTGACTTGAAGACAGTAATCGATAGGAAGAAAAGTCGCCAAAGGCCCGCTTGGAGTGAAATATCAGCGCTTAACCCAACAGTAAAAAGTTATTGGGCTCAATGGGACAGCCTGACAATTGATAACGGACTTCTCAAGAGGAAATGGGAATTATCCAGTGGACAGGAGGTCACCTTACAGATAGTTGTTCCCGGTGATAAAGTCGCGTCAGTGCTACGACAGGTGCACGACGGAGTATCCGGTGGACATCTAGGAGTAAAGGAAACCCTGGAGAAGGTGAGAAAAAGTCTATTGGGTGCATTGCCGCGAAGACGTTGAGGACTGGTGTAGAAAATGTGTAGCTTGCGCCTCAGTAAAGGGACCGCAAACGAGAGCCAGAGGTCGGCTGAAAGTGTACAATGTTGGTGCACCATGGGAAAGAGTTGCTGTCGATATAGCTGGGCCATTTCCTATTACTGAAGAAGGAAATAGATATATCATCGTCATGCAAGGCTATTTCAGCAAATGGCCAGAAGCTTTTGCAATACCCAACCAAGAAGCTCATACCGTTGCCAAAAGGCTAGTTCACGATGTGTACTGTCGATTTGGCGTTCCCTTGGAGTTACACTCTGACCAGGGTAGAAACTTCGAGTCTTCACTATTTCAAGAGGTTTGCCAACTACTCGGGATACATAAGACTCGTAAAACACCATATCACCCACAGACAGATGGAATGGTCGAAAGATTCAATCAGACGTTGGAGAATCATTTGGCCAAAGTAGTGGAAGAACATCAAAGGGATTGGGACCAATACATTCCACTCTTCTTAATATCATACCGCTCTGTAACACATGATACCACAAATTGCACACCGGCGAAAGTCAACTTCGGCCGAGAAATTAGACTACCCAAAGATGCACTAACCGGAACACCTCCCGATACTCCTATCCTAGCCGTCGACTATGTGGCTGACCTGCGGCGTAAATTAGATGGAATACTTTTTTTTTTTTTAATAGTTATAAACTAGTGCTTGACTGCAATCCCGCCTGATGGTAAGCAGTGATGCAATCGTTGATGGTAAAGCACACTAGCTTATTAAGCCTATTCACTCAAAAAAACTGAGTGAATAGGAAGGAAGACGGCAGTTGAGCGAGGTGATGCAATGTTTAACCCAACAACACGACCAACGATGCTGCGCCAGAGGATGATCTGGAGAGCCTTCACGACCAAACTCCCGACACAACAACATTAGGCACATCGTACCCGGCACATCGCAACACAACTGCTCAGACCCGTTCTCCGTACGGCTTCACCAGACATCATGCCGGAACACGACGAATCGCTTGGCGGCAAGACTTTGTCTGGTGGGTGGTAACTTACGCCGGCGGCTGATGTTGTTGCCTACCACCGAGAGACATAGCTACATGAGCTAGTGAGAGAGAATGGTCTGAAAACCAGTGAGAAAATGAAGATCCGATACGACCGCAAAGCTAACGTGCCCGGATTTGAAGAGGGAACTTTGGTATGGTTACATAATCCCATTAGGAGAAAAGGAAAGAGTTCAAAATTCCAAGCCAAATGGGAGGGTCCGTACACGATAGTAACCAGAATAAGCGATGTCACCTACCGGATCAAGAAAGAACCTAGAGGGAAACTGAAAATCGTACACGTAGACCGCCTAGCTCGCTATTATGGATCAAATCATGCTCGGGACGAGCATGACTAAGAAAGGGGCAATGTTACGAATGGACCTTATGTCGATGGCATCAGGTTCAATATCGCGTGACATGCAGTGTGTCACTTTTAAGCCCTATTTCCCCAGATCTAGACATTTTCTAGGTACAATATGAAAACGCATTGCTAGACTTAGGATGGCCTATGGAATGGTACAGGTCTCAACAATTTTGTCAACAAAGTGTCGACATCGAAATTTCCAGAAACCCGTTTCCGGGAATTACCGTAGGTACTTCCTCGAAGTTAAGCGCTATTATTATTACATCTAGAGGAATCTGGAATGTTCGATCAGCTGACCTATATATAGCGCCGTGACGCCGGCGCAGAGTCAGTCTGAATTCGACTAGCGATACGAGAACAAGCGACAGTTAAGAAGCGATCTTAAAGAAGACCTACTGCGACAACTATAACGAGAACTTCGAGTACTACGTGAAGTAACATCTGTGTTATTGTGTGTTTACAACACGGACTTCGTGGACATAAGGGAAGACTTCGGTGCAACGTCAGCGACATTCTACTTGTCATTGCCTACAATCGACTGTACCTTCGTTGCCAATAAACTTCGTAACCCTTAACCGGCATTTTAGTACCCCTAGCCCGTAACAATATAAATGCCTGAATGATGACATTAATTAATAGAAAAACATTTTTGACACAGTTTTAAACGAGAAATATAGGCGGATCTTTAAAATATTGGCTTGTATTTATTATGTAGTGATTGTGTGTAATTTAAAAGCTGGTATTTCTGAACTTACCTTTTTTTTATTGGCATCTCGTAGTTGACCATTCGAGGCCGTGATATTACTTAACCCGACTTTCCTGTGGATGCCTTAAGTAAAATTAAATTCTCCAGCCAGGGGCACTTAAAACTAAACTATAATTAAGGCAACTATGCACTAAGGCGGTCCTCCGTGGCGCAGCGGTCAACACGCCTGCCTGCGACGTGGAGGCCCCGGGTTCGATCACCGGCCAGGTCATGATGGAAAAACGATCTTTTTCTGATTGGCCTGGGTCTTGGACGTTTATCTATACAACGTGTAACATAAAGGGTATATACATAACAAAGGCATGGCATCTTTACATGATATCAAACGATATTGAAAGGGTTTTTTAATCCTATCTTTTTATGTTAGGAAGTTATGAGGAAAAACACCGCCTGTGATAGGCTACTACGAGTATCATACTAGTCGCACAGAGATATTGAAGACATTTATCGGATTTTGGTAAGTAACGTGACGGGTAACGAGTAGTTATTAACGTATGTAGTGTGCTGCCACGTTTGTTATGATTTTATTTTAAGAAACACACGAAACCGAAAATTTGGTACCAATTTTTTGAGTATTTTATTTTGAGTTGAAACCCTTCCGATATCGTTTGATATCATCTAAAGATGCCATGCCCTTGGTATGTATATACCCTTTTTGTTACACGTTGTATATGTATCTATTATAAATATTGTGAGATAGAAGAGGAAGACCCTGTGCAAGATGGGAAGATGACGTTATTAAAGTCGCCGGTGAAAATTGGTCTCAAATAGCCAAATCTAGAGAAGACTGGTCATCCTTGGAGGAGGCCTTCACCTGCAGAGGGGTTCTGGCAGAAGAATAAAACCAAAAAACTTTTTCATTTAATATATTGTTAAGTTATTTTTTTATTTTATTATGTTACTTTAACTTTTTTAATTCATTACTATTAACTTCTTACCTTCTGTTCAGAAATAAAAGGCTTTTTTTTTATTTTTTATTTTATCCATACTAATATTATAAATGCGAAAGTAACTCTGTCTGTCTGTCTGTCGGTCTGTCTGTCTGTCTGTCTGTCTGTCTGTCTGTCTGTCTGTCTGTTACGCTTTCCCGCTTAAACCTCTCAACCGATTTTGATGAAATTTGGCACAGACAATCTTTAGACCCTGAGAAAGAACATAGGCTATCTTTTATCCCGGAAAAATTTGATATTCCCGAGGGAAATCTAAAGAGCGCGATATAACCGAACTCCACGCGGGCGAAGCCGCGGGCGGAAAGCTAGTTTTATATAAATATTGTATCGTTGAGTTAGTATCCCATAACACAAGTCTCGAACTTACTTTGGGGTTAGCTCAATCTGTGTGATTTGTCCGTATATATTTATATTTATTTATATTTAAGGGCACCCCCTGTGGGGTACGAACCTCGGCTTAGGGCGTTGCTAGAGAGGGCAGCAAGGGACGGCTGGATCGAAAGGGTTCCTAAGAACCCTACCAAACCACCAATGGTTCAAACCACTAATGGTTTGATGACCGCGACGTTTCCTAGTACTAGCTCTGAGAAGAAACGCCGAAACAAACTCAGAGGTCATTGTTGGGACGTTATAATAACTACTGGCTCAGCTGCGGCGCGGGCTGGCCTTCATCGGGCAAGGGACGGGGAGGGAAATTAACCTGTGGGGCGCGTCACGGAGGACCTCGACGGCGAGGTCGGTATTTCGATTTATTGTATAGGGTGCTGGTGGCCCTGTTGGCCTCTTGGAGGAGGGTTATGGGGTCATCGGGGTCTGTGAGCGCATGCCAAGGGCGGTGAAGTTGGGAGATGGTGGAGGAAGTGTAGTTGGCAGCCGCTGCTATAAGGGGATTGCGGTGCTTGACAGCAGTGTCGAAGAAACGCTTGGACAGGCGTTTCATGAACTGCTGGATGGTGGGGATTTTGAGATCAATATGGAGGACCTCATTTCGAACGAACCAAGGGGCGTTAGTGGCTTTACGGAGGAATCGGTTTTGGACTACCTACTTGCATCCTATGGATATGACGTGGCTTGGCGTGTTCAAAGACTGGACAAGCGTAAGTCATAATCGGGCGTATGCATGCTTTGCACAAGCGCATTTTGCACCTGAGCGATACCTTGCTACGCGAGTTGAGGACGGGCTGGAATCGACCGAGAGCGAAGGCGGCGCGCGAGCGGATCGTATTAATGTGCTCTAAGAAGTTGAGGTTGCGGTTGAGAATCACACCAAGGTTTGGTTCCTCTAGGGGATAGCCTTGCCAGACATGGTGATGGGTCGTGGGGGGGTGGGGACGTTTTGTCGCGGTCTCGTGTGGAGAACCGCTTGGCTTTTATCCGGGTTGTCTTCGATCCTCCATTTCTTAAACCAGTCAGCGAGCTTATTGACCGCGGTTTGAAGATGGAGGCGAATCCGGTCTGGACTGCGTCCAAAGCAGTAGATGGCTGTGTTGTCTGCGAACAGAGCGAGGTGAGCCTTACTGCTTTTCGGGATATCGCTAGTGAACAGCGTGAAAATGAGTGGGGCTAGTACAGAGCCCTGGGGTACACCTGCACGGATGGGGTAGGGGAGGAGAGCGCTCCTTCGATTTTGTAGCGAAAGGAGCGGTTTGACAAAAAGTCCCGTTGGATGAGGACGAGACGGTCAGGCACTCCGAGTTGGTACAGCTTATGGATTAAGCCGTTGTGCCAGACTTTGTCAAACGCTTTCGCTATGTCGAAGTAAACTATGCCTGTATACATACCATGCAGGAACCTTGCCTGAACTTACCTATGAAAGATAACATTTGATGTTGGGTTCCACACACTTCCACAATCTTTAACTACACAATACATAGTAAGGCACTCTAAATTAACTCACAAATCCTCGAATATATTCAGTAAAACGTTTCAAGTGGTAGAAAAGCGATTGACAGAATAGCCATTTCTGTTAATAGCCTTCCAACAGTGTTGCAAGTTTTGAACTCTATACTACATGTGGGTAAACTTTAGACACCTCAATTACTATTGTAAAACTACTTTACAATATCATGTATATATGTGTATTTCATGTATAGGTCGATAGTAAAAATTACATACTCATCTCGTCCGTACTTCTTATAGTTCAGTACTTCTCATACCCATCATGCCAGTTATATCTTTATGGATGACCTGGAACGCTGCAGTGAGCTCAGTGGCGGCGTAGCATAGGTTGGCACCCGGGGCGACTTTCTATTCGAGCACCCTTTTTTTTTTTTGTTAGGATGGGAAGTCATCAAATTACTTCTCCCGCTCTGGGCGGAGCGGAAGGGCGTGTCAGACTTTTACTGACTAAAACCCACCCGTGTTTCTTCGCTTACCTGTGGGATGGCCAAGGCCACGGTTTCTTGTTTAACCAACCCGAAACCCTGACCCAGGAGGCATCGGTCTTCGTGGACCCCGTCACGATGTGCTGACATCTCTTTGACGCGCGCGTGAAACACGACGCGCCGTCGACTCGGGCCTGGTCCTTACCGGGCGGCGAGCTGCCCACTGCTCACCGCCCGCAGGCCCGCGCCTACGGTGGCCGGGAGCTCGATGTTGTCTTCCGTTGCGGCGGCTAGTGGCGTGAGGGCGCTAGGATTCCCGTTGCCTCACTGCCTCCTCCTTTGCCAGCATTACTGCTTCGCAGAAGGAGGCGACGGCCTGCCATGCACTCTCGCTCCGGACCATGGCCTGGACCAGGGTCAGACGCGAGAGATCGCCGCCGATCGCCGCTACGAGGACACGGCGGTGATCTACCCAAGCCGGGCAGACCTCCACCGTATGCTCCACCGACACGGTGATCAGGGCGATCCACACAATGGTGACACCCTGGCGTTTCTTCCCGCCTTATACAGAACAGGAACCTCCCGAAACAACCGTGTCCGGTGAGGACCTGCGTCAGGCGGAAGGTGAGGGCGCCGTGGCGCCTCTCTAGCCACTCCTCAAAGAGGGAACTTACCGCCGCTATTGTGGCGTGCCCAACTATCGAGCACCCTCAAAATAAAACGACAAATATTAAACGTGTTTACGTGACTTTATTTTGCAAAAACACTCAATGACATTATCATCGGAACTCCCTCCGAACCTTGGATTTATGCCCCCAATAACACCTGAGGAAATCCAAACTGCTCTTCGTCGCATGGCGAATCGGAAAGCTGTCGGAGCTCACGGAGTTCCCATTGAGGACTGAAAGGGGATGGGTCCTCGCGGTGTGGGCATGTTAACGAACTTCCTGAACCGCGTGCTCCTGTACGGCAAAATCCAGAACCAATGGAGGCTGAGTATTATCACTGCAGTCTTCAAAGGCAAGGGCTCGGTACAGGAGTGTGGTAATTACCGCGGTGTAAAGGTCATGTCCCACACCATGAAGATCTTTGAGAGGATTTTAGACTCCCGGATCCGGCAGGAGTGTGCTGTCTCGACGTGTCAATGTGGGTTCCGTCCAGGTTACGCAATCATGGAGCCTATCTTCTCCCTTAAGATCACCATGGGGAGATACAGATCGAAGATCACACCTCTGCATATGCTGATCTGGTGGGCACTGAGGTCCAAAGTGGTACCAGAAGCCTATGTTGACATAATTCGAGACATGTCAACACAATCGGAATTGAGGTAATTTCGATTCCGTTGTTAGGACCGCTGTTGCCGCCACTAAACCCTTCCCCATTACCGTCGGAGTTCACCAGGGCTCCGTCCTTAGTTCGTTTCTGTTCAGCGTGATATTGGACGTCTTGTCAGACAGCATCAAGAATTCACATGAGCAACCTCCCTGGCTGTTCATGTATGCTGATGATATCGCGCTGGCAGACGCGGACAGGGAAAGGTTGGTGCGGCGGGTGTATGTGTGGAAGAATTCGCTTGAGAACAGAGGTCTTAAACTCAATGTGGCGAAGACGGTGTACATGGTCAGCAACACGACAGATCCTATGTCTTTGTGCATATTCGGAGACATGGTTGAGTGTACAGACCAGTTTAAATACTTGGGGTCTGTGCTCCACGCATCCGGTGACATTGATTGCGACGTTAAGGCACGTAATTTCGCAGCTTCGCAAAAGTGAGGTGACAGGTGTCATTTGTGACTCCAAAATGCCGGTAAAGCTTAAGGGACAGGTCTATAAGACCATAATTAGACCTGTTCTTTTGTACGGCAGTGAGGCGTGACCTGTGCTTGAGCGAAACAAGCAGGAGCTGCGTGTCACGGAGATGAATATCCTACGGTCGATTTGTGGAGTTATGCGGAAAATCCGCATCAGGAACTCCCGCATCCGTCGCATTCTTCTTGTCCGTGACATAGCAGACAAACTGCAAGAGGGTCGCCTATGCTGGTACGGTCACGTCTTACGAAAACCGAATGTTACGTGGGTAACAAATGTCTTGACATGGGCCGGAACAAGCGAGGTAGATCAAAGAAGTGTTGACTTGACGTTGTTAGAGATGACATGCGTGTCAACAATCTCACCCCACGGGATGCCAGAGATCGTGCGAAATGGAGGAGTAAGTGTAGGAAAGCGGATCCTGGGCTCCAACGCGAAAGCCGCGGATGCAACCGGGATTATACGCTGAGATGATGATGACTCAATGACATTGTCAAAATTTACTTTCGTCTCCTTTTCAATGGACAATATGGATAGACTGGAAAGTCGTGTTTGGCTCATTGTAGATCTTGAGTAAGATTTTGTCACCCCTTGATGCTGGGCACCCGGGGCGGACCGCCCCCACCGCCCCCCCTTTACGCCGCCACTGAGTGAGCTTCTGTATCAAATGTGGCTGGTCTTGGATCGCACCCAACGGGTCTTTCGAGGTCTAACAAACGTGTGAGCACTACGTACTTGCTATTTACCGAGTCCGTTTTGCATTGACTTGATTATGCTCTGGCAGTTGAGAGTATGTCATGCTCACCTTAATATCTCGCTGGTGGTGGCATGTGTATTAGATCATTAACTTCCCTTCAAAGCGTCATGTTCGTAGACGGGCGCCGTCAGTGTGAAGTCTGGTCATTTCTTATCTTAGCTACCACGGCTTCACTTCTAAATTGTTTGTGTTTTCTCTAACGGACGTTTGTAACGTACCTACACGTCTTTCTGCATCGGTCTCATATGGATAAATACAAAAGAATGGTCTAAATAAATAATTTGTAACAATTTTATTTCGAATTTCCTGCTATTTCTTCTCCAGAGAGACGTTTGGAATGGGCCACTAGGTTCAAGTTTCTGACTGACGGACTCATTGAAAATTCAAAAGTAAGTCTTGACGATAGTTTCATTTTCAGCAACCCATATATCATACCATATATGTTTTATTCGGCTTCTTTAAGGTTACTTCCCATCAGGGGTGTTCCAGAGTAACACCGGAAGAGTTTATCAGGCTCCATTGAAATGATCTAGGGAATACAACTGGTTTATATATACCTACCGAATATTGAATCCATAACAGTTTTCTTAAGTACGTCTTCCTCCAGGACAGTGCCTATATGAGAGTGCATTACGTCGTCGTGAAGCTGCTCAATCTGACGGAATTCAATGTTTCTCTCCATGAAGTTGACATAGTTCAATTTCCAGTGGATGGATTACACCAAGACCTCAAGCTGTAGCGACTCTCGGCGTCGGTAGTGCGCTGACTCATGTACACGACTGTATGGTGGCGATCGCCGACGGTCTGCATGAGCATCTCCCAGTAGATGATGCTGCTGGCGGCGATCGAGATTGTTTGATGCGTCAAGTCGACCTGTGATTCATTTTTTGAAACATCTGAGTGAAAATCTCCATCAGTACTCCATTAACAGAAGCGATTTTTTTTTAGATTGTTCAGCTAGATGGTCGGTCGGAAGTGGGGGTAATCCCACTTTTGATAACGGAGTACCATGGTCATTGGAATTCGTAGAAACTATTGTCTCCAACACTAGGGTCAGATGTAGCTGTAGCGCGTAGGTCGTGTTACGTAATTAAAACACAGATAGATCGAACGTTGTGTATTGCACGTAAGTAAAGGAGTACAATGTATATGACGTGTACAATAACTTGATGTAAGATAACTATTTACAAGAGTGTAGACAGGAATAGAGTGTAAATGCGACTCGATATAAGAAAAAAATGTACACGAGTGAAGACAGGAATAGAATGAATCTTACAGGCTATGCACTAACATAAATAAACTAGCAATCTCTAAACAATAGTGGGGTAACCAATAGTAAAACAGCTTGCTGTGCCGCCGAGGTCCTCGGGGTGGCGCGTGCGTTCTGGATGTTGATTCGTTGATCGAGGGAGGCCGCGACGTGTGATTGGTCGGTGTAGAGAGCACGCCAATTCACAGTTCACGTGCAAGCATGGTTTCCACGCTCCCATCGGCCGTTGGTCAACAGATGTGCTTCCGGAGTTTCAGGGTTAGATTTATAGGCACCCTCGCGCTGGGCGGTCGGGACTCGGGACGCCCGCCATGACTTCCGCGATCCTATACTCTGTTTTTTAATCTCGTAGAGTAAATTGACATTACGAGTGTTGGCAGTTTATTGCAATTAGGTGCAATAGTGCCGAAACTTAGCGTTCATAAAATCAAGTATCTTTTTTTACATTAAGTTATCCTTAAATAATGTGTAGGTACTTATTAAAAACGTAATAATACAAAATTAATAATGTAAATTTGACATTTGCATGTGTCAATTTACTCTACGAGATTAAAAAACAGAGAGTAGTGTGATTTAAGTATAGGAACCTTTCACAGCGGGCCATAGAATGTGTGTAGCAGTTGGCTGGGCTGCTACATAGCAAAAATGAATACAACTAATTGTTTTTACGTACAGTTTTATTGTTCTCGCTTAACAGCGATCACAACACAGTAAAATAAACCCGAACATCTCAATTAATTACAGCAATCGTACTTACAAGATATTCTAGTAAAAAACAACATATTCATCAAATTCTCGTTGACAATCTGTATTCACAGCCGCCAGGCAATTCTTTTATGAAAAACGTCATGGTGGCATCTTACAAGTCGTTACACTGCTTTTAGGTACAACAATTTGCAGGTAACAGTAATTAGAGTTACAAACTATAATTTGCTTTAGAAATAGTCTCTCTACTTATTTAAAACTTGCTGTGCCCAACAGGGTCCATAATTGTTTCCAAAATTATCCATACTAATATTATAAATGCGAAAGTATCTCTGTCTGTCTGTCTGTCCTGCTTTCACGCCAAAACTACTGAACCGATTTTGAAGAAATTTGGCAAAGACAAAGAGATTTAAGATGTTTAATGTCTTTGGGCAAAGACAATCATTAGACCCTGAGAAAGGACATACGCTACCTTTTATCCCGGAAAAAATTGATGTTCCCAAGGGAAATCTAAAAAGCGCGATATAACCGAACTGCACGCGGGCGAAGCCGCAGGCGGAAAGCTAGTATTTTTATATTTACCACCTGTAACTGTACATTATGGATTGCAATAAACGATTTGATTTGATTTAACATTGAATTAATTATTCATTGCTTAACAAGTTTAAACATTTATTTAAAACATGCGCCATGCTTTTTCCTTTTTTCAAGAGTCTATAATCCAAATCCATCCAGCGACATGCTTTATAATAATGAAGTCTCTTATTAATCATGAAATGAATTAACTATTGTAACGCGACTACTTACGCCATCTACCTGACTGTGTGCACAACACTATGCCATCTGAGTAAAACAACAGACTACTAGCGACAATTATCATGCAACGTGTGAAGATGATATTCACAACCACATACAAGCATTAGGTGATGAAGACATACACTACTGTCAGTGACGGATTAACCCGTAATCAAATTAAGCAATTGCTTAGGGCATCACGTCTGGGGGGGCACCAGATTGCCTAGGGCATTACGTCTGGGGGGCACCAGAAGAAGCACAAAATGTTCTTCCTTAGGGCATCGCGAATCACGTCTCACTCTCACGTAGGGTTGCCAGATAGGAAGTTACAAAATCCGGGACAGTCGTCGACAAAGAGGAAAAAGAAAAGAACGGCTAAAAAAAAAAAAAGCTCAAGGACGGGGACGGCTAAAAAAAAAAAAAAAAAAAAAAAAAAAAAAAGCTCATTCCAATAGGGGGCCCACAGGCATGGGTTGCTTAGGGCATCAAGTAGTCTTAATCCGTCACTGACTACTGTCGTCGAACCGACTATATAATCGGTCACTCATGAGTCATGGAGGACCGAGGCAATCCCGTCCCTTGTCCGATGTAGGCCAGCCCGCGCCGCAGCTGAGCCAGTAAATATAAATTCCCAACTATGACCTCTGAGTTTGTTTCGGACGTTTCTTCTCAGAGCTAGTACCTACTAGGAAACGCCGCGGTCATCAAACCGAAATAAAAATAAAAATTCTATCCAGCCGTCCCTTGCTGTTCTTCTAGCGACACCCTAAGCCGAGGTTCGTACACCACAGGGGGTGCCCTTAGCGTGTAGACGCTTAGCTTTTAGTAGCCCTGGCTGGAGGCTTTAAATTCACTTAAGGCAGCCACAGGATAGTCCGGTTATGTAGTACCGACCTCTCAAAGTCAACTACGAGATGCCATATTAAAAAACAAAACAAAAGGACCGAGGCCGCACTCGCTACTTAGGAGGCGCAGTGCTCGATAACCCCTCAGTCACCACTGTTGTCATAAGTCAAGCTTGACCTGAGCGGAGGCCCCGTCGCCCTGAGTAATTGCCTAGCTAGGAGGATAGGATAGCGCCGCAGTCCATCCCTAGAACCACAAATAGGTTTCGCCTCAGTGTAACTTTGTTTGCTAAAATCTGTCAAGTGTTTGAAGTAAAGTAAATAAACCCCTATCATCGTTGGTTTTATTCCACCGCCACCACCACATTGGCGCCCAACGTAAATCTTCTGCGACCCGCAACAAATTTTATCGGTGTAGCCACATTTTTACCGGTATACCCACATATTTGCGGATAAACAAGAACATGCCCTGATCTAACTCGAGTTGGTCTCCAAAGCCTAGAGCACAGGCGTAGAGTAGCCAGCCTTTCGGTGTTCTATAGGATGCATTTCGGGAGTGTGCGAGGGAATTGCATGATTTAATTCCCCCATCTCCGTTCCACCAGCGGACGACCCGTCGTACGGCTGGTTTCCACCCTTACGTTGTTAACACCACTACGATCCGGACGAAGCGCTTCGCCTCCTCCTTTATACCGCGTACATCGAGGGACTGGAACAATTTGCCCGCGGCGGTGTTTCCGTCGGATTACAATTTGAGTGTCTTCAAGGCTAGAGTGAATAGGCTCTTAATAAACTAGTGCGCTTTACCATCAATGATTGCGTCACTGCTTACCATCAGGCAGGATTGCGGTCAAGCGCTGGTTTATTATATGTAAAAAAAAAAAATCAAGTCATATAAACAAAATACAGCAAAAGTAGTCACTAATCTGCTGAAAATAAGTATAATAAAAACTTTTTTACAAAAAAACAACCGACTTCTAAAAACCACTACAAAGTGAAAAATAACTAATTTCGGAAGTCGGTGTCTTTGGTTTTTGTATAGGTATTAGTTTTTGAAACCGACTTCCGAAATTAGTTATTTTTCACTTTGTAGTGGTTTTTAGAAGTCGGTTGTTTTTTTGTAAAAAAGTTTTTATTTTATACTTTTTAGTTGTGAAAAGTAGGTACTACGTATTCAGTTACATCCGGTCAGACTGGAAGCTGACGCAAATATAGTTGGGAAATGACGTAATTTTGTTTACTTTAATTTTTACCCGTAATTGAAAGAAATCTCTCGACTGCCTATGGTCTTAATCATCAGATTTAGGTACTGCAGACCATTATTTTAACCCAATGGGTGCAAAGTTCTCATCAATATAAATGAATTAAAACCAAACACAAAGTAGCTACTGCAAACCGTTGAGGAGTTCCTGGAACTGGCCTTTGTCTTCATCATCAGAGCTCTTATGACAGTCACAACCCATCTAGGTGTAAAGTTCTTATCAATACAAATTAATCAAGCCCAAACACAAGGTAGCTGCTGTGAATTGTTGAGGAGTTCCTTCGACTGTCTTCCGGCTCCATCATCAGATCTACTCCAGACCTTTATCAAATTGTAGTGCTTTATATACATAATGAAAATACTAAGAAATGCACTAATCGCCCCTATGATTTTTGAAAGTTCCCCTTGATTTCTCTGGTCTTCCATCATCAGATCCTGATGTCCTTATCATGGGACCACCTTGGCAATGTCTTCTTTCCAACAAAAAAAGAATTATCAAAATCGGTTCATAAACGACGAAGTTATGCGCGAACAAACATAAAAAAAAAAAAAAAAAAGCATATATACGGTCGAATTGAGTAACCTCCTCCTTTTTGAAGTCGGTTAAAAACAAGATATGGTGGTCATGACTCAATAGTCCAAGATCCCAGAGCGATCAGACGTAACTTATTTTCACATGGATGAAACCTTAGGTTCGTAGTAGTGCCTCATGTACTTAGAATACCTGTGTGTTTGTGGAACTTGCCGAGTGACACCTGGGCAGGTACCAGGTGAGAAAGGTAACTAAAAATTAGAGTTATTTTACTTAAATTCTGATGGCTGATATTTATATATACTATGTATAATATTATACTAAACTAGTATCATAAAGTGTCAGACACTTTTCATGGACCAAAACTTTTGTCAGACGCTTTAAAGCTCCATAAAAAATAAATGAACTTTACTTATTTTCACATGTCTGACTTTTACATATGTTATAGAGGTAACTACTACAAAGTTATATTTCATCAGTCAGACAAATTTGACTGACCAAACATCCCTTAAGACAAAAATTATTCGACTGGGAGTGCGTCTTTTTCCGTCTTCCATGGTTTTTTCACTATCACAAATTACTTAATATGAGTAAAAAACAGGGTTCGAATATATATCGTTCGATTATATATATACGAATATAAATTCAAAATATCGGATATTTATGATATAGGTACATATATCCGATATATATCCAAAATCGGATATATATCCGATATTTATATCCATTTTTGAAGACTGCCATTTTATTATCTTATTACTACCTATACGATTGCCACAGGTACATGACAGTTTATTATTATGAATTTATTACAATATAAAAACAACATATTTTTAGTTTTTATTTAACAAAATAAACATAAAATCTTATAGTTCACCAAAATCAACTAAAAATAACTATCTTTTTCTGAGAAAACAAAGTCTATAAATATTAGGGAAACAAAATTAAAATATCTTTAAAATCCTAATATTTGTACTTAGTCGAGTTATAATCAAATAACAAATTAGTCTTTTTCTAGTCAGCTAGAACTGTCAAATCGCCTGTTGACATTCCTAAAGGATTAACACTACACTTCACTTTTAAGGAGTAGGGATGTTTGCAGATGATAGAATTGAAAATTATTTTGGCTCTTTTACGTTACACTATTACTATTGATTGCAGAACCCTATAGAATATGCCAGCAGCGCGTCGGTAAAAGCACTTAGATGCAACATACTATAAATTTTGATATATATCACAAAAAATGGTTTGATATTTATATCAGATATAATTATATCGGATATATATCATGAAATATATCAATTGATATATATCCTTCGAACCCTGGTAAAAAAATACACGGCATAAACAAAAAAAACATGTGCTCTTTACGGATCTAAACTCTATACTACTACGTGACACGTACTAGGCACATACACACACACAGTAGAGTCACAATAGACAGAGAACAGTAAAACATCTTCATATAAACGAGCCGCTCTCGGTTTGAATGTATGCGTGCGCGCCGAGCGCCGTGTCGGTACGCGATTTCACGCACACGCTGGCATAATATAGGATGGTATAAGATGGCGGCAGTACGGGTTGTGCCGCGTGACTGTGAGCACGCGCGTAAATTACATGATCGCTCGCGTTCGTCAACTCTCGCCGGAAACTTACCATAATATTAATTATTACGAGTATCATGACTTCAAAAGGGGGAAAAAGATATTGTAGTGTTTTCGGTTGCCTCGATAACGATTTCGAAAACCCGAACTTATCATTCTTCATAGGAAGTATGATATTCAGTATGTACTTAGGGGTCATCCATAAAGTACGTCACACATAAAGGGGGGAGGGGGGTGTCGACAAAGTGTGACATGGTGTGACAAGGGGTGGGTGGGGTACTATGTTTCGTGATATCACATTTCAAAATCGAATATAGCTAGAGGTAATAATCGCGTTATTTGAAATATTAATTACTAGCTTTCCGCCCGCGGCTTCGCCCGCGTAAAGTTCGGTTATATCGCGCTTTTTAGATTTCCCTCGGGAACATCATATTTTTCCGGGATAAAAAGTAGCCTATGTTCTTTCTCAGGGTCCAAAGATTGTCTGTGCCAAATTTCATTAAAATCGGTTGAGAAGTTTAAGCGGGAAAGCGTAACAGACAGACAGACAGACAGACAGACAGACAGACAGACCGACAGACAGACAGACAGAGTTACTTTCGCATTTATAATATTAGTATGGATTACGAGTATCATGACTTCAAAAGGGGGAAAAAAATATTGTAGTGTTTTCGGGTGCCTCAATAATGATTTCGCAAATCCGGACTTATCATTCTTCATACTTCCTACTGAACCAGAAATGTAAGTACAACTTAAAACTTATTAGAAAATGTGATATATGTATTGTTTGTTTCACAGTTTATTTGCTTTATTAAGAGCGTACCCGAGTCGCATTTTTCCATATAATTGTATTCCCAGATTTACTTCCTGAATACTATGCTTAAAGTTAAGTTTATTTTAAGAAGCCCAGTTTTACTATAAAACAGAGTATTGAGTACGAAATATCTTTTAAGTAAACGTATTTGTCGCGTATAGTGTAATAAGGGCAATTTCACAATAATCAATATTGCAAATGACTATTAATTTTTTTCTATTGTCTTATGTGTTGTTTGATCCAAATATGGCGTCTTAATCATAATATTAAGTTAATAAAATTATAGTAAAATGTGACCGACTGACGCTTAGGGTTGCGTAGAATTTTAGTGATAACATTATAACCTTTAATCCCTCCGACGCGCGCGTCGACAACAGCAACGCGAGGTGCTCTTAATAGCGCGCGGCGCCTTTGTTGCATTTGAGCTAGCTGATGCTATCCGATTATAGACACAAACATTACACAGTACCCATATAAACAATCATTATAATTGTACCTCAGAAACTAATTAGGCTAAAAAGGTTTTGCGGTTTTATTAAAGTAAGGTATCATTTGTTAAATAGTCGCTACCCATACATAATCTTAGCTTTACTAATGTCTAATTTTTCATAAGAACTACATATTTATTGTTTGCGTTCTCATGTTTTATATCATTTAAGCATTAGTTATAAGCTGGTGAATATTATTGTGTTAGTGTTACATTTAAGTACTCATCACTTACAATCTTTTCTGATAAGAACCAGTTATATCGATTTCCCATATCACACATCACTTAAAATTTATCATTATTTACGAGCTTTAGAATATAATTTAGTGTTACACTTAAGTAGTCTTAAAAATTTTCTCAGTATCAAATTTGTAACTTAATATAACAAATGTTATGTGAATAAAGGCTTTTTATTTTTACTTAATTTGTAAATTGGTAAAATATTCAATCATAATATGCTTTTTATTCCATAAATTTAGATCAAAGTGACAACCCTAGGGTTCAACGCAAAAGTAGGCAAATAACTCTGCGGGCGGCCTTAGATAATCTACTGTTCTCTGTCTACTGTGGTAGAGTGGAGCATATGGTAAGTTTATGAAGGGGAACCGAGTTGCTATGGACATCTCACTCGCTGTTCAATGCATGCATAGTGCTTACGCGCTCGCACTCCCAGTCGAATAATTTTTGTCTTAAGGGATGTTTGGTCAGTCAAATTTGTCTGACTGATGAAATATAACTTTGTAGTAGTTACCTCAGTAACATATGTAAACGTCAGACATGTGAAAATAAGTAAAGTTCATTTATTTTTTATGGAGCTTTAAAGCGTCTGACAAAAGTTTTGGTCCATGAAAAATGTCTGACACTTTATGATACTAGTTTAGTATAATATTCTACATAATATATATAAATATCAGCCATCAGAATTTAAGTAAAATAACTCTAATATTTAGTTGCCTTTCTCACCTGGTACCTGCCCAGGTGTCACTCGGCAAGTTCCACAAACACACAGGTATTCTAAGTACATGAGGCACTTCTACGAACCTAAGGTTTCATCCATGTGAAAATAAGTTACGTCTGATCGCTCTGGGATCTTACTCTACAAGAACAATTTACTGAACTTATAACAAAAGTGTCAAACGTGGAAATAGACATTTTAAAAGTTTTGCTGCGTGTACAAAGCGTTACGACGGTGAACGAAATTTTAACAAAGTTGAAGAATTTGTAATCGATATATCAGTTTACAAAAAAATTTAAAAAATCAGCGACGAAGACGAATTGGAAGGTTTAACCTTGCTATTGTCTGGTGCTGCTGCTACGTGGTGGAACGGTGTATAAGGTGATATCAAAAAGTGGACTCAAGCTCTCGACGCCATTAAATCTGCTTTTGCACCGAAAATGCAGCTACATGAAATTTATTTGGAACTATACTCGAAGAAGCAAACAACTGAAACAGTTGACGTGTTTGTATGTGAAAAGCGTGCCTTAATTGCCCAGTTACCTGCAAAGAGAAGAAGGAAGAGGAACACGTGGACTTTGTTTACGGACTTCTCAACATAACCTACAAAAAGGAGATTGCTCGTACACAAGTGAAGACATTTTCAGAACTTCTGGATCGTGGTCGTCATATTGAGAGTCTGCTCAAGGAAGCTGGTGAGGTACCAACTTCGACGCAATCAGAACGTAAGCCGCCCAAAAGATGTTCTTTTTGTGGCAAGAAGAGACATATTTTTGATGTATGTCGCAAAAGGTTGGCTGAACAAAAGCATACGGTGAATCAGAGAAGAAGCCAGTCATCACGTGCTATGGATGTGGAGCACCTAATGTTTACAGAAGCAACTACACTGCCTGTAAAACAAAGAAACGCCACCAAAGCCAGTTGCATTTTATAAAGTAGAAAATAGCCTCAAGATACAAGCCAAAATACCGACGATAAAGGTATACATATAGGGTGAAGAAGGCTATGCCTACTTAAACACTGCTGCCCGTCGCAGTATTGCCAGCATGCAACTATACATATAAGATGTTGTTACGAAAAGGAACACAGTTTGAACAGCAAGTAACTGACATCAAATTAGCAGATGGAACGGTGAAAACATCAAACTTGTTAACAACAACAACTGACATACGTATTGGAGAACGCACACTACCAATAACATTGTCAGTCATACCAGAAGCAGTTGACAACCGCACGCTGTTAGGTATTGAATTCCTAGAACAAGCAGGAGTTATACTCAATGCACCGCAACGCAGTTGGAATTTTATTAATGAACCACAATCAATACATCACTTCATACAACTCAACAATAACGCCATACCAATGACGGCAGTGAAGCGTATGACATTTGAAGAGAAACAGGAGCCAGTGGAAGTGAAGGCACTGCAGTGTCGGAGTTTATCCGTTGGGCTAACGAGCTAGACATGTTGTCACCGTTACCCATAACATCGACAGTATCCGACGTACAAGACAGTCCACCAGTAAACAAACGACCAAAATGGACATTACACAAATTGGACACGCCACCAGGTCCTACCCGTCCACGAGAACCAGCTGACAACCAATCTTGTGTAGATCTACGTGTTATTTATTTACCAATAAACCCTACTACATCTATGTATTCCATTGGTCTTTATTTAAATTAAATCCCGATGAAGGAACCATACTTACAAACAACGAGCAAAAGATGTTCAATGAATTGTTAATTGAGAACAGCGACATCTTTGAGAAAAACACGGAACCAACTCCATTTCCTCAACATAGAATCGACACAGGCGATCGTCCTCCTATCAGTGTTAAGCCCTATAGACTTAAAGATTGTCATCAACAAGGCAAAAACAATTGAGAGAAAAGTTGGATGATATGATAAATGATGACGTTATCGAGGAATGCGATTCCCCATGGTCAGCACCTGTTAGTAATTCTAGTTCTAAAAGGAGACACCGATGTTCGAGTTTGCGTACATTATCGACGGCTCAACGAAATAACTAAACCTGATAGATATCCATTGCCTCGTATCGACGACTTATTATATCAAGCAAAAGCGATGCCATACATGTCAACAATCTGAATACATGTCAAGAAGAAGCTGTGGAACGGGAGAAGGAGATCTCAACTCCCTTCCCGGGCCGCAATAGACGCACCGTGCGCCGAAGAAGGGCGGATAACGCCTTCTCATCGGACATCCTATGAGGATATCCACCCCGAAAAAAAAAACAGTTAAGATGGGATAAGTTAGGATACATAAATTAGGATAAGTTAGTATAGAAACTTACTCAAGAAAAAACTTACTGAAGACTAGGCTGTATGGCGTACTATGCCTTTGCCTTTCCGTTCAGAAGAACGGAAAGAAATGAAACAAAAAAAAACTATTCTATGGTTTACTTAGCGTTAGGGATGTGACATTAATGGAAAATAATCGATTAAATAAAAATCGATTTTTCTTTATTCAATATTAATCGATTTTAATGAAAATAAATAATCGATTTTTGCGAAAAAATCTATTTTTTCTATAATTTAAAATCCCATATGCTTTTCATATTCTAATAATAAACCTAAGACATTCCTGTTAATAATTCATCATATAAAAATATATTAATTAAAAAATAACCAATTCAAACTAAAAAAATAATTATCAGTATCATTAAACGTGTTACTATAATAAAAAACCGGCCAAGTGCGTGTCGGACTTACGCACAAAGGGTTCCGTACCATTGATTTATGAAATTAAAGGATTTAAGTTATATGAAAGATTACGAGGTAATAAGCGGTTTATGATTTACGAGGTATTAAAAAAAACTGGTTACTAGATCTCGTTCAAAACAATTTCCGTTGGTAGTGTGATGAAATCATACACCTCAAGTACAGCTTTAATAACGTTTATTCACTTTTCTCTCCACACAATTAGGTTATACACTTACACACACATACACATACATATTACACAGCAAGATATAATAAATGTAGCACGGAACCGTAAGACATGCTTACAGTTCGACTTCTGGCCAAAGAGACTCGGTCTGTTCAAGCAAATCAATTGCCAACCGAATGTTTCCCGCCTTTAAAGGAAGTGAACACTCAGCCGACCATTCGACCAATCAGAGTAAACAGGAAATATTAAAATTACTTCACTAAAATATATGAAACTAAACATAACGACTTAAACAATAATTATTATAAATAGAGATATAAACGGTATTGATTTATTAATAATTTTACAAATGAATATAATACTATCTTAAACGGATGTATAAACTACATGCAACCACTAGCGCCATCTATCGCTTATGATGAGTCTTATTTCTACTTATTTTACAAAATCATTACTTTCGGCCATCCGACATCGTGCGATCTCCTGACGCACGATCCTACAATATTCTGAATGACCATTACATAACATCAGCCTTACATTTTTACAATCATTACATTCGGCTATTTGTTGATCTCAGATACGATCCCGGTATATGTTTTGTCCGTTATCGTAAATACTTTCAGTACCAGAAGATGAGCAGTTCATTTCATTTATTTTCATTCATAAAAACAATTTACATTGTGTTGAATATCTACTTAAGCAACCTACACACAAATATAAAGAACTGAGAATTATTCATTTACATACATTATAAGCGAAATTTATATATAGTGCCAAACAGTTTTAAATATAATGTCAACCAAAATCAAATACAATTATACAAGTCAAAAACAGTTACTAATTGAATTTCAAAAGTTGTTTACATCATATGTACTAATGTCTAAATAAAATGTCAAATAGTTTTCAATTTAATGTCAAAGCAATTTACAGTATAATGTCAAACAGTTATATGTCAAAAGTTTCTAGATTCAGAAAAAAGAAAAAAAAAATCATTTATTAATTTGTGACCTTAGTTCCGATACATTGTACAAACATTTATCTAATGAAATTAAATTATGATCATGGGAATGAATACTTATTCAAGGTTTTACACGGTCTATTTTAACTCTATTTTTCCGTTTACTAAAACTCGGAATTTCAGCAATTTTATATCGGTCATTACCCAAAACTTGTATAATTTTGTACGGATATGACAAAATATTTTGAAAGTAGCTATAGTATTGCTTTGTAATTGAAATAAGTTCTAGTAATCTTGACCAAATCGCCTTTGTAAATACTAGCAATTATCCTACTGGCATCATAATCAATTTTTTTTTTTTGTCAACGTGGATATTGGTGCTGACCTCGTCTAATGAGGTTCGTGTCTGGTATGGGGTCAGCTTCAACATACAATTTTTTTATATAACCTGTCTTTGAATCTAGTCCTAGTAGTCAATCCAGTGGAGGAACTAATGGAATTATTTATACCCCACTGAATTTTGGTAAAAAGATGTGTGCATGTCCCAGGTCCATCATTATGTTTTGCCAAGCATTCAAAATACTCTGGTTATACCTTTCAACTTGGCCCTTGGCCCTGGGATATGTTACAGCGTATAATGACTTACGCAAACACTCTTGAAAGAAGCTGAAGTTAAAGAGGTACCGCGCTCACATATGTATGTTTCCAAATGATAAACCAGTCATAAAATGTATTTTCAAGAACCTTCGCCTATAGTGAACCTAGTTTTCGTATCCTTTACCACTTCTACAAATATGTGCTTTTTAAATGACTAGCGACCCGCCCCGTCTTGGCACGGGTGCAATGCAGATACTAAATACACTACAGAAAAACTGTGAACGTTGTATAAACAACATATCGGCACACGGCTCCCACGCCGCAATTTCAAATCTGTAATATCTTCGAAAATATTCATTTAAATCATATTATGCATTAGGCGATATAGATCTATAATAAATCAACAATGTATTTAAGGTTATAAATTGGATAAGGAATAATGCTGTATTGGTTAAAATCGCTTCGAAAAATAGCCAGTATTTGTCGTAAAAAGTGAATGCCAAAAAAAATGTAATTGTGGGATATTCATAATAGATAGACATATACCATCGACTTTTTTGTAGACCTTTTCAATGTGTACAATACTTTTATGATAAATCTAGTAGGGTTCAACCTGCGTTTCACTGGAAATGCGCATAAATGTAATTATTTACGACATCACATTAGAAAGCTCGATAATAGCATTTTTCCACGATTTAATGGATGTTATTATACATTAAAACCTTCCTCTTTAGTCACTTTATTTAAAAAAATCGCATCAAAATGGATTACGTAGTCTTAAAGATTTAATCATACTATGTAGTGAAACCTTCAACTATGGTAAGGATGTTGCGCTTTCTACTCTTCACAAATTGGACAAGATGATCAATGACTAATATGAAACAGGGTGCTCACTTTATCTATAGGGTATAATTGTCCAGTCTTTTGCCTAGAAACATCTTTATTGTAAGCACACAGAATACAAGAAAATACTAAAACACTGAATTCAAAAATATTTCTTTATCAACCGCCTTGACTTTGGAAACCAAAACTGAGAATGAATTATGTCAGTAGTTGTAGGAATTCCTTAGTGTCCTACGTCATCTTTATTATAAGTAATGATGACGTTACAATAAGTCATCAAATTTTTGCATGGACCTGTTCTCTTTATTTATGATATGATAAACGATAAGGAATATAGGAGACAGGTCTATCGTCAAGTAAATTATGTTCATTTTAATAGTCATTCTAATCTATAGCACTCAAATGAAACGCAAAACCACGATCACGATACAACTCCAATAGTCCGTAGAGTCCTTAATAGTTCTTTGTTTTGTCGCCAACTTGTGGACCGACTTTAGTTTCAAATTTATCGAGAACGAAACTAGTAATGTTCTTTCGGCCAATATTGCTTATATAAAATTTCTTTTTCTTCATAAGGTATCGTTTTGGCAATTACAGTGTTTTAGGCAAAGCTAGAAATATATTCAGAAAGATTTGACAGAACAAGGTAACATATTTACCAGCATTTGTACTACAATTACACTGATGTATGTGAATTATATTCTTAATAACCTTCTATATAAATGACTCCAGAACATGAACCTAAAGCAGAGACTCAACTTTCAACGATTTCGAATTTGTTTCTGGCTGTTAGGTACTATTTACTAAGTGGATGTGGTTTGACAAAGTATTAGTTTTTTTTTTTTTGCGCAACTCTAGGGCTCAGTCCTGCATCGTCGGTGCATTTACAAACATCTAAACCCACTCCCATAAACATCCATCCGCTCAGAAATCGAACCCGCGACATGCAGCGCAGCAGTCAATCGCTCAACCACTGTGCCAACAGTGCAGTCGCGTCAGTAAGTTTTTCGGGAATTCAAATCACTGGCTTTACTACGCAGCCCAGGAGGTTTGTAAAAGAATATCGAACTATCGTCTTTATACACAGATACTAATAGTAATCCAGTAGAATTTTGAACAACTAGTGAAGTTGTCAGCATAAAGTCATCATTAACAATCAGTACCTCTATACTTGATTCAATTTTATCAATTTTAAGGTTCTATCAAATTAATCAAATCAATTTTACCAAAGTGCCTATTTACTTCGCTAACCTATTATGTTCAGTGTATATGTGTTTATTTATGTATGTATGATTTTGGATATGTATGTATCTGTGGTATTTTAGTGTAATCTATTTATAATGTATACACCAAAGACAGTCCCATCTATCGTTGAGGAGAATCTGTCCATTCCTTGGTGGCCCGGAAGAAATTACATTAGCGGTAAGTCCGCCCAATGTATATATATATATATAAATATCTATATATATTTTTTTTAACAAATTTTTAATCATTGTATGTTTTTGGTGTACATACAATAAAGTGTATACAGGAGCGTGGAGTTTTGATAGAGTTATGGAGGGATTAAGACTATTTGCGTCAGATTCACACAAGACTGCACTCGCTGCCAACTCAAAATCTACGCACTCTAAAAGCTCGGTGGATCTTTTAGACTTGTTTATGCAACTTTTTATTTCGAGTACTAAGTATATTATCGTTTACTCTGTGACACTTCACAAGAGGTTCGGGGCATTTGATCTAATGGCGTCCTTTACTACGAAAGTTAAAACAAGTCATTGAGCTATCATTTGACGTTAATGTTGTGGAATGATCACGTCGTTATTTTTTTTGTGTGTCAGTTTCCGAAGAAACACGCTGGGAACTCAGAAAATTTTAACAAGTCTTCCGGTTCATTACAATTTAAAGCTGGAGCTCCTTGAAAAACATTTAAAAGATTCAGTACCTCATTTTTTTCTTTTTTCTCCCGAGATTCTCTTCTGCATAGTTGTCCTGCTTAAAGATGAAGAGGTCGAAATAGAGATTCTGTGCTCCCTTTATGATCGCTTCTTTGCCTCTGCCTTGTTCGACACAGGATCTACCCGGCTTTCCTTCTGCAATTTCACACCATCAGATTCCATTGGGTACTAGAAATCGGAAAAATCAGAAATCATAAAATCAAATTATTGCAAACGAAAACTTTTGAAAGTATACTTAGCTTCTATCTTATCTTCTTCTAACTATCTTTGGCATACATAGCCTCATTTTGGCACACATGGCCTCATTTTGCCACACTTGGCCTCATTTTGGCACACATGGCCTCATTTTGGCACACATGGCCTCATTTTGGCACACATGGCCTCATTTTGGCACACATGGCCTCATTTTGGCACACATGGCCTCATTTTGGCACACATGGCCTCATTTTGGCACACATGGCCTCATTTTGGCACGCATGGCCTCATTATAAATAAATAAATAAATAAATTTCGGCACACATGGCCTCATTTTGGCACACATGGCCTCATTTTGGCACGCATGGCCTCATTATAAATAAATAAATAAATAAATTTCGGCACACATGGCCTCATTATAAATAAATAAATAAATAAATTTCGGCACACATGGCCTCATTCTAGAACACTTGGCTTCACTTTAGTACACTTGGCTTTACTTTTAACACTCTTGGCTTCACTTTTAACACTTTTGGCTTCACTTTAACGTACTTGGATTTACTTTAGCCCACTTAGCCTTACTTTAAGCAATTTTAAACTATTTTTATTTTCACTATAAATGTAGGTAATCCCACTTCTGAGATGTGATGAAATCATACACCTCAAGTACAGCTTTAATAACGTTTATTCACTTTTCTCTCCACACAATTAGGTTATACACTTACACACACATACACATACATATTACACAGCAAGATATAATAAATGTAGCACGGAACCGTAAGACATGCTTACAGTTCGACTTCTGGCCAAAGAGACTCGGTCTGTTCAAGCAAATCAATTGCCAACCGAATGTTTCCCGCCTTTAAAGGAAGTGAACACTCAGCCGACCATTCGACCAATCAGAGTAAACAGGAAATATTAAAATTACTTCACTAAAATATATGAAACTAAACATAACGACTTAAACAATAATTATTATAAATAGAGATATAAACGGTATTGATTTATTAATAATTTTACAAATGAATATAATACTATCTTAAACGGATGTATAAAATACATGCAACCACTAGCGCCATCTATCGCTTATGATGAGTCTTATTTCTACTTATTTTACAAAATCATTACAGTAGTTTTTATAGTAATGTACATCATATGTTTTTTTTTAAGATTTATCATTTTCTTATTTTGGAAGTTAGAGTGGGGGGGCTGAAGTTATTTTGAAAGAAAAGAAGTTTATTAATTATCAAGCTGTTTTTTTAATGTTCTAGAATTGAGCACTGTTTCCGTAACACTTTTAACATAGACACTCATAGACATTGTGTATAGATCATAGACTACAAATATCTACGGGCTACCACCTTGACAATAAACAAATCTGCACCAACCTTAAAATATGTATGGACATTGATATATATATTGTAACACCCCTCCTCAATGTCATACATTTACCAAACATAACATATCTTAAACATAATATACTTAACATAACTACTGCACTTCAGTCAGTTTGAAATAAAGGTTTGTCAACAACCAACAAATACATTAGCTTTAGTTTACATTACCTACTCCACATTCTTTCAGAAGTAAATCCGATATCCCTTTACATTATCATCATAACCCACCATCAACCCTTTGTTACCTTTCTTATCCCATTTCTTTCTTTGTTCCTGTGGGATATGAACATACACCTCGGAGCCAAAGACTTTTAACTGGTGAATGTCAAACTTCTTATTTGTCCATACTTCAAACGGAGATTTTCCATTTTCATGACTTTTCCCAGTTCTGTTCAAGACAAATACTGCAGTACTTATTGCTTCTGCCCACAATTTCTTTGGAAGGCTTTGTTCATGTAACATTGTCCGTGCTGCTTCCACCAGTGTTCTAATTTCTCTTTCTGCCTTCCCGTTTTGTTCTGGTGTGTAGGGTACTGATGTTTGGTGTAATAACCCACGTTTCGAAAACAAACTTTTCACTTCCTTATTCACAAACTCAGTACCATTGTCAGATCTGAATACCTTCACTTTACTCCCTGTAATGTTTTCCGCTTTATTGACAAAGTCCTCGATACAATGCTTGATTTCATCTTTTGTTTTGACAAAATACACAGTCTTATAGTTGGAATAGTCGTCTTTCAGTATGACAAAATATCTTGACCCGCCAACAGAAACTTCCTCCATGGGGCCACACGTATCAGCATGGATCAGATCGCATGCCCTTGTAGTAACGTTATCGCTTTTACTGAATGGCAAACGGTGGATCTTCCCAACTAAACAACTCTCACACTCGGGTTTAGTTGTTTGTTTGACATCAACATTGTGTTTCTGAAGAATATCTTTTACGTATGTAAAGTTTTGATGCGCTAGTTTTCTATGCCACTCGTTTAAATCCGTTTGTAACACTGTTGCACTGCTTGCAATCTCGTATTCATTGTATTTATACCGCATTTCTAAATAATATGAATCACCGATTCTCTCCGCATTTGCACAAATTTTGTTTTCTTTATAAAATTTACATAACCTCTCATCTGTCACTAAGGTGTAATCTTTGTCTGTGGCGCGAATGACCGAGAACAAATTGTTGTTCAAGTCAGGAACGAACAGAACGTTGTTTATGACCGTATCAATCCATTCGGTCCCGTTCGAAACTTTTACCGCCACCTGTCCGTAGCCGAGGACACTAATTTTTGCACCGTTACCGACGATCACTGATTGTTCCTTTGAGCTTGTAAACGATGTAAATAACGTGCGGTTCCTGCACATATGCTCAGTAGCACCAGAGTCCACTAGCCATTTTGATATATGCTGTTCATGACCCGAAGTAGACACTACGAATGCATTACTCTTTGTTTTATTTACTTTTTGGTATACGCCCCTTTAGGTAAACGTATATACACATCTTCTTTAATATCCCCATATAAGAAAGCCCCTGTTACATCCATCTGATAAATAGGCACATTTAATTTAGTGGCTACTGCAACAAATAATCTAAATGTGGACAACTTGGCAACGGGAGCATAAATGTCACACCACTCAAATGACTCCTGTTGTTCAAAGCCTCGGGCAACAAGCCTAGCTTTATACTGTACATTTTATCTGTGCCAGTAATTTTTGTATACAAACATGAGTCACACTTTGATCTAACAAATCCTTCTTTAATTATTACTGTATTAAATTTTTCATTCCAACACTTAGGGGAGCGCTTTAATCCATATAAAGACTTCTTTAATTTAACTATATTATTATTTGCGCTATCGTCACTGCCACTTTTATTATTTCTACAATCACTTTGAAAATGTCCCGTTTTGCCACATTTATAACACTTTAGTTGTCTTTTATTTTTCGCCATGAACGCAGAAGACGAAGTTTGCTCAGACTCTTCTAACTTTCCTTTCACCCTTTCTTCTTCAATCAGTAAAGGAGCCACCAAATTATCTATAGTTTGCTTATTATCAGGCGCCGACTCCCACGCCGATACAAAATGTTTATATTCGTCTGGCAACGACATTAACACCTTCGTGATAAAGAATTTATCGGAGATATCTTCGCCCATTTGTTTTAAATTATTACGCATCTCTTGAATCTTGGATAAGAAAACTGCCATATCACTGCCCTTTTCGTATTTATACTGAAAGAATCTTTGCTGTACCATGTGTATACTAGTCTCTGTTTTCTGTTCGTAAACGCTCTGAAGTTTGCGCCACATTTCAGCAGAACTTGTGCATGTGATGATGTGTAGCATAGCCTCTTCAGCCATCCGTGTAACCAACAGCGTTTGTGCCTTAGCATCTTTTCCTTCCCAAATGGTTATTTCAGCCGCCGTTTCAGGTTTTACACATTTTCCCTCCACAACATCCAACAAACCTTGTCCCCTCAACAATACCATAGTTTGAAATTTCCAAACATTCCAGTTTCTAGAACCTTCCAGCTTGATCACGTTCACACTGTTACTCTCCATATTCCTGCCTTGTTCGCTCACTACTTGGGAGTTTTAAAGAACAAGTTTTCCCTTCGCTGACTAGGTACGACAAAAGACGCCGTAGATGCCGCGTTGCCGTGAGACTTAACCTCACTTTCTTTTTCTGCAGAGTCACTGCTAACTTCGAACCTTTTCTTGAAAATAACTAGCTCGCGGTGCAGAATTATGTGCCTGGGCCCATAACCTGAAGTTATTTTGAAAGAAAAGAAGTTTATTAATTATCAAGCTGTTTTTTTAATGTTCTAGAATTGAGCACTGTTTCCGTAACACTTTTAACATAGACACTCAAAGACATTGTGTATAGATCATAGACTACAAATATCTACGGGCTACCACCTTGACAATAAACAAATCTGCACCAACCTTAAAATATGTATGGACATTGATATATAATAATGTAACAGGGGCAACTTTTTTCCACTTTGGAAGCGTCTGTCACGCAAACTATTCGGTTTAGAAAAAAAATATTTTAGAAACCTCGATATCATTTTTGAAGACCTATCCACAGATACCCCACACGTATGTGTTTGACGAAAAAAACATTTTTGAGTTTCAGTTCTAAGTATGGGGAGCCCCCAATATACTATTAATTTATACAATATAAATTATTAAACAATATAATATTAATAGATTAAAATAAAAATATCAGCATAGAAAAATAAGCATAAAAAAATCCGAATAAAAAAAAATTATAATTGAAAATAAATTTGAAACCTCCTGTTTTAAATCAAAATAGTAGTCGTCATGTATAAATAAATTGCGACGTTGCCGTCTTTCAAGTTCGCGTGTACAGTGTGTTTCTTTTACATGTCAATTTAAAAATTTTATTGAATATTTTCATATTGGAAAAAAATTTAAAACATTTTGTTTTCGAATGGAAATATTTTTTTAGCATGTATGTATGCTATACTATTTCGGGTTAACGGGAACGCCCTCTGTTAGTTAACATACTGTATATATTTTATAATTTTGCATCAAAATCGTAATGCGGTTCACAGAATACATCTACCTACCAAGTTTTAACAGTATAGCTCTTATAGTTTCGGAAAAAAAAAATGGCTGTGACATACGGACGGACGGACGGACAGACAGACATGACGAATCTATAAGGGTTTCGTTATTTTGCCATTTGGCTACGGAACCCTAATAAAAAAAAAAATTAACAACCCAACAAAATGGCAATCTTAGTAACTCAGAAACTGAAATATAAATTTAAAAAAAAGTCACAAATATCCAATCTTATTTTACATTTGACTGGTATTAAAATAAAAAACTTAAAAATTAAACGACGACGTTATGGTATCAAAAACAAAAATATAATATTTTCGCCAGCGGGTTTTAGGTCTTTTTCGGTTCGAAGACATTTTTATTGTTGACCAACAACCACAGAGTACTATAATATAAAACCAACAACTACAGTGTGAGTGTGTGTATAGTGATATCTGATCGATAGCTTTTCATTATTAGTCTTGTAAGTAATAATGAACTTACGTCGAGTTTTTTATTCGGCGCATAGATGGTGCTATTTATAAAAATCGATTTTATACCATGATTTATTTAATCGATTTAAAAAAAATCGATTAATATGAATTTGAAAATCGATTATAAAAATCGATTATACGAAAAAAATAATCGATTAAAAGAAAAATCGATTATTTTTTAACATCGCTACTTAGCGTCATAGACTCTTTAGTCTTTGGTTCGTAACGTAGTGATTACGTTACTGTGTTAATAACGAGGCATTAAAACAAGAAGTCCGTATTATTAACGATGCAGTCAAACGAGAAGTCCTCATTACCAACAATGCAGTCAAACGAGAAGTCCTCATTACCAACAATGCAGTCAAGCGAGAACTCCTCATTACCAACAATGCAGTCAAACGAGAAGTCCTCATTACCAAAAATGCAGTCAAGCGAGAACTCCTCATTACCAACAATGCAGTCAAACGAGAAGCCCTCATTACCAACGAGGCAGCCAAAGTTGTCCGCAGTATTAAAGAGACAGGAAGTCGTGAAGGCTTTATTTTCAAACGAGATCCCTGCATTACCAAAAAGGGAGTCAGGGTTGGCCGAAATGTTAGAGAGCCCGGCATCCGTGAAGGTTTTATTAGCGTTGCGGTCAAAGATGAAGAATCATAACCCTGCATTACCCATGAGGGTTTCAAAGTTGGAAGCAATGTTACTGAGGCATGAAGCCGTGAAGGCTTTAGAAGCGATGCGGTCAAAGGAGGAATCCTCATTACCAACACAGTCAAACGAGAACCCTGCATTACCAATAAGGCAGTCAAAGTTGGCCGCAATATTAAAGAGGCAGGAAGCCATAATGGAATCGGTATTGTTAAGGAGGCAGGTAAGCATGAAGTCCTTATTATTAACAATGCAGTCAAACACGGAGTCCTCACTATTAATGATGCAGGCAAACAAGAATTCCTCTTTATTAACGAGGCAGTTAAAGAAGGAGTCCTTAATATGAACGAGGTAATCAAACAAGATGTCCTGGGTAATTCCATGAAAAACACTACAACAACATATTTTTTCAATTACTGTTTTTAAATTAAAATGTGTCATAACCACTTGACCGTCCCAATGTGACAGCTGGGAATGTGTTGTACGTCCGAGCGCACAATCGGTATCAAGCCGTGCGGAGCGCTCGTAAATCCCCATTATTTTCTTCTTATTTTTTAGCAGAAGTCTATTTAAGTACTAAATATGAACTATTTTTCCTTCAGAAATTATTTTGTCATGTTTTAAGAAATTATATCAAACAAAAACTTGACGAAAATCCGGCACACAATGAGCAATTATTTCATTGTCCACTTTAACACTCGTAAAGACAACTTATCAGACATTGGATACTAAGTATCCATACTAATATTATAAATGCGAAAGTAACTCTGTCTGTCTGTCTGTCTGTCTGTCTGTTACGCTTTCCCGCTTAAACCTCTCAACCGATTTTGATGAAATTTGGCACAGACAATCTTTAGACCATGAGAAAGAACATAGGCTACCTTTTATCCCGGAAAAATTGATGTTCCCGAAGGAAACCTAAAAAGCGCGATATAACCGAACTCCACGCGGGCGAAGCCGCGGGCGGAAAGCTAGTTTATACATATTTAGAAAGAACATATCTTATTTTAATATGTAACACTAATAAGAGTCCCATAATAAAAAATAATTTATTACTCTCATTTTAATTGCAGAACTCACTGCCACTGTACAAAACTGCAGTCACCATTTATAAACAAACTTTTTTGCGATAATCTTAAAACCCCATATTTTAATAATATATCATTATTTTTGGATTAGTATTTAATTTTTAATTTTTTTTACATATTTTAGTTATGTTACTATGAACGATTAATGGTTGATAAATTTAATCAAAATTGGATACACTGAAAAAAGAAAACTATTGTTAGATTGGCATTATGCTTCCCGCCATTCGAAAAGAGCGGTTTTCAACAGCTGTTGCATGTAATATTATTTCGTAACTTTAAATATTCTTTCCATTTATTTAACTTTTAACTTATGTCTCCTACCTGTAACAACTGTTACAAAAAAATGCATTTGTTTGTTTGGCGATTAAGTTATTGCACGCATTATAAAATGCTTTTAAGAAAGTAAGGATATGATTGGTAACTACTTAGGTTTGCTATTTATTTGAAGATTGGCCTTTTTGTTTGTGAAATTTTGGCCGGTAACAGTGAGTAACACCCGTTACGTAACAGGTACTATCAACTGTAGAAGTCCACTCCCACCTTAAAGACTACTGTCGCCTGCGCTAAACCGGCCACGCACACTACCGCATTATTTTCTTATCGCAGTCTTAGTCTTTCTTTAAAGTAATGCAAAATTTCGTTACTTCATTTGAAGTTAAGTTAGCGGCCGCACTTAACAATGGTGCTATCATAAGCGAGCGATTGTGGGTTCGATCCTTAATAAAGGCAATTCTTTTTGTTGTTTCATATAGTTTAAAATTATGATAATTGATTTGTATTTTAAAGTAAAAATGTTTGCAAATAATATTTAAGCGAATAGGAAAATTTATTGAATATTTATATCAAAAAAAGGTTTTTATTATATGTTTTAGTTTACTATAGAGGTAATATAATAAAAAATATATAAAAATAAAACAATAAGCATATTATAATGCAATATGTTATAAAGTTATATATTATTCGGTATAGATATATTTATACTAACAAATGAAACAAACGTTGAAACGGCAGCATTGTAATATTTTATTTAAAAGTAATCCTTGACAAACTTATGATATTGTTATGGTAAAAAATACAAAAAACATTTTTGGTTGTTAGATATAGTTACACATATTACTGTCACTTAGCTAAATTACTTTACGAGATGGTTTAGAGTCCGTTATTAAGATATATAATGGTATATATTTAAAACACTTTGTAGGACACTTCTGCACTGTGATTGTTATAGTTTTTTTTTTTTTTTTTTTTTGTTTAACTCGATATAAGACTCCAGTCTCGCCTGTTTATTTTTAAACCACAAATGCAACTTCCCTTCTTCGCAGGATTAAAAGGTTTATTCATCGGTAAATATTGTCGTTTCGTTTCACTTGTCTCGACAGCTACCTTCGTCCTCCAACCTCTTGACCTTGACCTCCAACGGCTTACAGTATTAAATAATAATAAAAACAACTAACACAAAAGCCGGTTTCATATGATATTTGAGATATATTGCTGCATATGTCTGCATATTGATTAAAAAAGTAAAACTAATAACACAAACTGGTAACTATACCGGCTGTTAGGCGAAACACACTTCTTCTTGAAACCAGTGGTTTGGTTTCACTTGCAGAACGTAACGTCAATGAAAAAAATACTTTTTTTTTTTTTTTAGGAAAATCTCCATTTTTCCACGAAGTTAATTCACCCTAGCGTATTATTAAACAGGCGGCCCGACAACGGATAATTTGCACGCCACAGAGTACATTGAACATAGGAGCGCGCTGCGTGCCGCACCCACACCACACGCATATCCCCGCCCCCCCGGCGGCCCCTCTTCAGTCTCGCGCAGCGTCGGCTATCGATCGCACGTGTACGCTAGATCGCAGCGCAGCCGCAGCGCATTATGACCCGCGACCGCCGCCCGCGTGTGTTAAGTGAGTAGTGCGTGGTAATCATGTCGTACACAAACGTACAGTGGACCGAAATGGTTCGGCTTTACGCCGTGGCTGGTAATAACCTGAACGAGGCCCGAAGAATGTACGCAGAGTTATTCCCTGGACAACCTGTGCCAAGCCGAGAAACGATGTTGGCGGCTACTCAAAGATTACGTACCTATGGCCAATTTACCGTTCCTGCCCATGCTCAAGGGCGTGGCAACCAGCAGCTGCCAGTTGACCTTCAGGAACGCATACTGGATTTCTTCGCGGAGAACCCAGAGGAGAGTACGAGGCGAGCGGCCTGTATTTTTAATGTTTCCCACTGGACTGTATGGAAACTTCTACATATGGATGGCCAACATCCATATCATTTTCAGCCAGTTCAAGAGTTACATGAAAATGATCACATACCGCGGACGACATTTTCACAATGGCTAATCGGAAATTTTGATAACGTTTCCATTTTATTCACGGATGAAGCAATGTTCACAAGGTCGGGCATTTACAATGTTCATAATGAACATTACTGGAGCCGGGTAAATGAACACCGAATAAGGCAAAACAGTTTCCAGCATCGTTTTTCCGTAAACGTTTGGGCGGGAATTCTGGATGGACAACTTCTCGGACCCTATTTTATTGACGGTCATTTAAATGCACAGTCATACATGGCCATTTTAAGACATGTGTTCGACAGAATGTTGGAAAATGTGCCCCTGGGTTCCTTGAGAAATCTCCACTACCAGCATGACGGGGCACCTGCACATTTTCATCGGCAAGTCAGAGCTATGCTGGATGAGGAGTTTCCTGGGCGATGGATTGGCCGTGGAGGGCCAGTGGCGTGGCCCGCGCGCTCGCCAGATCTTACACCTCTGGACTTTTATCTTTGGGGGGAAATGAAGCGCCGGGTGTATGCCACTGAATTCCATAATACGTCGGAACTGAAAAGGCGAATTCGTAGTGCATTTAGAGACATAAAAAACGACACTGTTGTTCTTCCTAGAGTTTTACGGCCAGCCTCGGACAGAAACTTTTTAAAATTTTTGAAAGAAAAATGGTTTATTTATTTATAAATTCAGATAAACATTTTTATAATTAAGGAAACCACCTATAGTTTTAGAGTCAAGCGTTTTTAGCCTTACAGGCTATATGTTCACCAACCAACAATAGTTAAGTAATATTATTTGTCTTATTGTAGCTAATAATAGTTATTGTAGGTAGCGGAATATTTTTTGTGAAGTAGTGATTCAGATTTTTTCAAATCTACCGTCATCTTCTTATAATGACTCTAATGTAGAAATCTTAAAAGAAAGTATCATCTTTAAGTTGCGGATCGGTATTTTTAGATATTTTTGTTGTCAGCATTCAAAACTCACCAATAAACATTTAAAAAATATTTTGTAAGTTATTAGATTTGAACTCGAACCACCTTGAACGCCTATCAAGGCGGAAACCGCTAGGCCATTAAAACACTTACTGTGGACGTTGAAATTAGTAAGTAGTACCTAACAATCATAAGCGGGCAGCAAGTTGTCAAAGTCTATGAGTGTGTATCAAACTTTATTATAGAAGAAGTTCGTAACTACAACTAGTATTGCTTGGCCATAGTTTTGTGAGATTGCTTTTGGGGTGCTTTGGGGTCCCACCTCCATCTCTGGGACCCAAGACAACCCCACCTGCCAGACGGTGCACCTGCTGACTCACGAACGGGGTTCTGACGCCGGCTTTCCCCTCGGGGTTGGGTGGTCAGACGGCAGTCGCACTCGTAAAAGCCAAACAAGCCATTCAATCATGAAGAGGTTACATAAGAATGCGCATGTCACAGCTAGGGCGCCGCCGCAAAACGGCGCGCAGGAGCCTCGCCCGACTCCTGTGACCTGTGGGCTAGGGCTACCGTGTCAGAGGCGGACACGGCTGAAGAAGCGAGCCCAAACTATGAAAATCCGATTCGCGTCGTGGAACGTTGGCACGCTAACTGGACGCGCGAGAGAGCTGGCCGAAACTCTCCACAGGCGGAGGGTGGCCGTGGCGTTCCTGCAGGAGACTCGGTGGAAAGGCAGCAGATCCCGGCTTATTGGGAATGGCTACAAGCTGATCTACACGGGTGCACCTAGTGGGAGAAATGGGGTCGCCGTGGTGTTGTCTAACGAGCTCCAGGATGACATCTTGGAGGTGAATCGCATCAGCGACCGGCTAGTGTCGGTGCGGGTGCTTGTCAATGGGGTTATAACTCACTTGATAAGTGCCTACGCTCCACAGGCCGGGTGCGGTGAAGCCGAAAGGACGTTGTTCTGGACCCAGCTCGAAGGATTGCTTCGCGGGATTCCGTTATCCCAGGGAATCGTTCTGGGTGGGTCATGTGGGTGAGAGGTGTGGCGAGTTTGAGCGTGTTCACGGTGGCTTTGGGTACGGTAGCCGCAACGCGGAAGGAGACAGCATTCTCCGAATGTGTGCGGCCGCGGACCTTGCAATCGTGAACACCTACTTCAAAAAGAAGCTGGGGCACCTTGTCACCTACCGGAGCGGGCGAAGCGCTACCCAGATTGATTTTCTACCAACTAGGAGGCACCACATCGGCAAAGTAGCCAACTGCAAAGTCATACCCGGTGAGAGTCTCACTGCACAACACCGTCTCCTTGTCATGGACCTCTGCGTAAAGGCTTAACGTAGACGTGTAGAGGACTGTCGGCGCCAGATCCGGTGGTGGCTGCTTGATGAAAACAGGTCCCAGGATTTTGCGTCGGTTATTGACGACAAGTGCGACGGTACCGACGGAGAACCTGTGCAAGACCACTGGGACAGGATCCAGGCAGCTATTACGGGGGCGGCGCGGGTGGGACGACACAGTCCAGAGGGAGACTAAGGTGAAGAAAGCCCTCTTCAAAACGTGGCAAGCGACCAGATCTCCTGAAGATCGCGACGCATACAAGGTTGCCAAACGTGCCACCAAAAGAGCTGTAGCCAGAGCCAGACGAGACCACTTGCAACCTCTCTACGAGAAGTTGGAATCGTCTGAGGGGCAAAAGCTCATTTACAATTGGCACGTTCCAGGGTCAAAGCGGCACAGGATATATCCAAGTGCCGTTGTGTAAAAGACCCTAATGGCAACCTGCTATGCGAGGACCTCGCGGTGAAGGAGAGATGGCGCTCGTACTTTCACGAGCTGCTGAACAAGCAGCACCAAGAGGTGCAGACACCATAACTCCCTCCGAACCTTGGACTAGTGCCTCTGATAACGCCTGAGGAAGTCCAAACGGCTCTTCGTCGTATGGGGAATTGGAAAGTTGTCGGGAGCTGATGGAGTCCCCATTGAGGCCTGGAAGGCGATGGGTCCTCGCGGTGTGGGCATGTTAACCAACTTTTTAAATCGCGTGCTCCTGACCGGCAAAATCCCGAGCCAATGGAGGCTGAGTATCATTACTCCAGTCTTTAAAGGCAAGGGCTCGGTTCAGGAGTGTGGCAGGATCGCGGTATCAAGGTCATGTCCCACACCATGAAGATCTTTGAGAGGATCATAGACTCCCGAATCCGGCAGGAGTGTGCTGTCTCGGGGTGTCAATATGGGTTTCGACCAGGGTACGGAAACATGGACCCTATCTTCGCACTAGGGATCACCATGGAGAGATACAGATCGAAGAACACGCCTCTGCATATGCTCTTTCTAGATATGCAGAAGGCCTTCGACTGTGTCCCTCGCGGGGTGATCTGGTGGGCACTGAGGTCTAAAGGGGTACCTGAAGCCTATGTTGACATAATTCGAGACATGTACCTCAATTCCGATTCCGTTGTTAGGACCGCTGTTGGCGACACTAAACCCTTCCCCATCACCGTCGGAGTCCACCAGGGATCCGTCCTTAGTCCGTTTTTGTTCAGCGTTATATTAGACGTCTTGTCGGACAGCATCAAGGACTCACATGAGCAGCCTCCCTGGCTACTCATGTGTGCTGACGATATCGCGCTGGCGGACGCGGACAGGGAACGGTTGGTGCGGCGTGTGAATGCGTGGAAGGACTCGCTTGAGAACGGAGGTCTGAAACTCAACGTGGCGAAGACCGTATACTTGGCCAGCAACACGACAGACCCCATGTCTGTGCGCATAGGCGGAGACATGGTCGAGTGCACGGACCAGTTTAAATACTTGGGGTCTGTGCTTCACGCATCCGGCGACATTGATTGCGACGTCAAGGCACGTATTTCCGCAGCTTGGGCGAAATGGCGTGAGGTGACAGGTGTCATTTGTGACCCCAAAATGCCGGTTAAGCTTAAGGGGCAGGTCTATAAAACCATCATTAGACCTGTTCTCCTGTATGGCAGTGAGGCGTGGCCTGTGCTTGAGCGACACAAGCAGGAGCTGCGTGTCACGGAAATGAATATGCTGCGGTGGATGTGTGGAGTTACGCGGAAAGACCGCATCCGGAACTCCCGCATCCGGGGCAGCCTTCGTGTCCGTGACATTGCAGACAAACTGCAGGAGGGTCGCCTACGCTGGTACGGCCACGTCTTACGCAAACCGGCATGTTACGTGGGTAACAAATGTCTTGCCATGGCGCCTCCGCCGGGCCGGAACAAGCGGGGTAGACCAAAGAAGTGCTGGCTTGACGTTGTAAGAGATGACATGCGTGCCAACAAGCTCATACCACAGGATGCTAAAGATCGTGCGAAATGGAGGAGAATGTGCAGGAAAGCGGACCCCGGGCTCCAACGCGAAAGCCGCGGATGCAACCGGGATAAACGCTGAGATGATGATGAGTTTTGTGAGATTGCAACTCGACTTTTGGTCTTGACTGTACATAACCAAATTTTGACATGCCTTAATAAGAACTAATAAAAACTTAGTAGAATAGAATAGTTCTTTATTTGCGTAGAAAGTAGGTACAAAATACAGATGTTACGTTTTTAGAAGATCCCTGACTACCTTAACCTTTTGAACGCCAATCACTTCTATACAAGTTCGAGATTTTCGTGCCCTCAGCGCCACTACTTGATTAGAAGTAATCACAGTATAAAATAAATTTACGACTTTTACAAGACCTTTTATTTTGTTTTTATGGAAATTTGCCCTGTTATCAACCATATTTTTAACTTTTTCACGCATAATAAGTTTTTATTTGTTTAATTTTCAATAGAAACAAAAACGCCAGAAAATATTTTAATGCCCCCAGCGCCAATTACTTGATATCAAGTAAGCCAGTGATGGGACACGACGAAGACCTCGCTATATTTCATCTCGTCGAAATGATCATAAATATTATTATTGCAAGAAAATAACGTAAATATATAATATTTTATAAATATTGTACACTTTAAACTAGGTTTTATTCACCTTAATCAAGAATTAATAGGTTTTCTAATCATTGTCGATAGTGAAACCCCGTTTGAAAAACCCATCCCTACAAAGTTAGTTAGTTAGCGGTCCGTACACGCCACCGACGTGTATAGAAGGAAATCTGTGACGTCATAAGCGGACGGGTTTCAAGGTCATAGTGACCTTGTGCATTTTAGTGTAGTGCAATGTTTACATCTTGAGTTGGCGCACGTGTCCTTCTAAAAAAATTGCGACTGAATATGACGAATTATTGCGAGTTGTTCAAGTCTGAATCAGAATTTTGAAATAGTTCGTCGTCTTGACATTCCGTTAAGTCGTCAACTTCCGTTTCAGGAATTTTCTTCAGTTTTCTATTAGTTTCTACAAACCAGAAAAATAATTGCGAGTACCTATTTAGCGACACCATTAAAAAAAAGGTCTTGTGTAAAACAGACACTTACCCTCCATTTTATTTTATTTTTTAAAACGTAGAAAACCACGTATTTAGCTTCTATTAATTGTATTTGTTGTAAGTAAACGAAATAAATTATGCAGGAATCGGTTCAGTTTATGCACGTGTAACTCGACCACAGTGAATATAAAATATATACCATAGAAATCTAGACATCCCTAGAACAGAAAGGATTTTGACGTGCCTTGAGCGCCAACTACTTGATATGAAGTAGAAGGATTACATTTGGAGACAAATAGGGATGTGCCTTGTAGAACACACGTCTAATAAATTTAAAATTCTTTTCTTTATTGTGGGGAATATATCCAGGTTTTCATATTGTTTTTTTTTTATGAAATAAAATAAAATATGAAATTACGATTACAGTTTTTATTTAGCTTCGTAAATTGGTGAATAAACATTATTTTATATGTATAATATTATTTGTCGATAGGACACTAATCCCATCCCTACGTTTTACTATACATACGTTATACATTTGTAGTGTGGCGCAGGAGGACACATCGCGTATTATATAGATGGGCGTTCAAAAGGTTAACTAAGGCATGCAAACAAAAGCAAAAATTAATGAATATCCAATAACAATAGACGATCTCATTCTACACATTATAAATACACACTGTCAAAGGAAATTAAAAACACACACAATTCATTACATCAAGTCAAAAAAATAAATAAAAAAAAGAATGCCCGGTTTATGGTCAATAGGCACAGTTCAGATCTACAAGTCATACAGAGATGTCACATTATCAATATAAATTCTCATCTGACAGATATTCGCTAATAGAGTAATAACATTTGTCTATTAGTAAAATTGACAATTTCTTTTTGAATAATGACAATGTCTCGTTTTTTATTAAGTCGGGTAGTTTGTTAAAAATAATCGGGCCCATACATATACTACTTTTTTTTAATAGGGCGGTAACAGAGCTACCAACAATAAGCAAATTTTCATATTGTCTCCTAATTAGCCGGTTCCTATTTGCGGACACTTTATTTTTTTTTTTTTTTAATAATTATAAACTAGTGCTTGACTGCAATCCCGCCTGATAGTAAGCAGCGATGCAATCGTTGAGTGTAAAGCGCACTAGTTTATTAAGCCTATTCACTTAAAAAACTTAGGAATAGGAAGGATGACGGCAGTTGAGCGAGGTGATGCAATGTTAAACCCAAGACCAACACGACCAAACGATGCTGCGCTAGAGGGAGATTGATCTGGAGACTCTCCACGACCAAATTCCCGAGACAACAACATTTGGCGCATCGTACCCGCCACACATCGCAACACAACTGCTCAGACCCGTCCTCCGTACGGCTACACCAGACACCATGCCGGAACACGACGAATCGCTTGGCGGCAAGACTTTGTCTGGTGGGTGGTAACTTCCGCCTGCAGCCGATGTTATGGCCTACCACCGAGAGACTTTATTAAAAAGATGCATATTACATTTTACAAAAACAGCCAGTTCAAAAATATACAGTGACGGAAATGTTAATATCTTTAGGGACCTAAATACAGGTACGCAGCTATCTGTTACTATTAGATTGCACATTGCCCTTATGCATCGTTTTTGAGCCTTGAACACCTGTTCCTTCAGACTACAATTTCCCCAGAATATTATGCCGAATCTCAAGACCGACGCGACCAAACCGTGGTATGCTATTAACCTTGTGGCGATATTTACTTTTTTAGATAAGTTAAAGAGTACATACGCAACTGTACTCAGTTTTTTCATACCACTTCTGCTTGTGGCTTCCAAGTTAATTGGCTGTCTATCATTATGCCAAGGAATTTTGTAACTAGTACTTGGTCAACTTTTTGTCCATTGAAGTGTAAATGCAAGTCTTCTGGTGAAATTCGCTGATAAAAATGCATTACATGCATAGTCTTTTGTATATTGATTACTAAATTATTGTCGTCAAGCCAGGGTATTATATTTATCAAAGTATTATTTATGTCATGTTCATAGGTTTTTTTGTCAATAGATTTACTTAAGGTAAATCATTAATATAGACCAAAAATAATAAAGGGTCCAGCACACTGCCCTGTGGTACGCCATATCTAATAACTCTAGCCTTAGATAGGTATTTTTCTTCACCCTTGGTTTTTAGACATATCCTAGAAATTTCTGTGTGCTGCTTGCGATTTTTAAGGTATGATTTTATAAGACTAAGTACATTTCCTTTGATGCCTATGATGTATAGTTTTTTTTAAAGAATGTCATGATCAACACAATCAAAAGCCACGACATATCTGTAAAAATAGCACATACTGATACCTTTTTATCTACACTTTGCAATATGACATTTAGTAAATCATAAACGACTGTATTTATGCCTTTATTCTTTCTGAAACCCTTTTGTTCCGAACTTAAAATATTATATTTGGATATGTTTTTTTTTTTTTATTAGTTATAAACTCGTGCTTGACTGCAATCCCGCCTGATGGTAAGCAGTGATGCAATCGTTGATGGTAAAACGCACTAGCTTATTAAGCCTATTCACTCATTTTTTGAGTGAAAAAGTTTATTCACACAAAAAGACTGAGTGAATAGGAAGGAAGACGGCAGTTGAGCGAGGTGATGCAATGTTTAACCCAACAACACGGCCAACGATGCTGCGCCAGAGGATGATCTGGAGACCCTCCACGACCAAACTCCCGACACAACAACATTAGGCACATCGTACCCGGTACACATCGCAACACAACTGCATGCCGTCAGCAGACCCGTCCTCCGTACGGGATTATTATATACGGGATAGACATACATTTATTGACTCATAAATTATTTTTTCCATAACTTTGGAAAAAATGGGTAATAAAGCAATTGGTCTATAATTTGCTAGATCTTCTTTATTGTTTTTTTTTTTAAAGTGGCTTTACTATAACTGTTTTTAAACTATCCGGAAATACCCCAGTACTGATACATAAATTGAAAATATGACACAAATGCAAACCAATGTCGTCTGATACGAGTTTTATAACCCTTGTTGATAATACCGTCATAACCAGTGCTACGTTTGTTTTTAAGTAATTGTATTACTCTCATAATATCCCAACTCAATGTTCATGCATCCAGTAGTACCGTACTGGGTGCATGAACATTGAGTTGGGATTATATATCAGATTCATAGTGTCCGGTAGTTTCGTCATATTATTCAGTGTCTGGTCAATAAAATAGCCATTAAAAGCATTTGCAATGTCTGTCGGGTTAGTAACGGTAGTATTGTGTATTTTAATTTGGGAAATAGGCTCAGTGATTAGAAATGTATTATCTATAACTTGCCATGATGCTTTCTTTTATTACTTGATGTGTTAATGAAATAGTTGTTTTGTGCTAATTTAATAATTTTCCGAAACCTGCGCGAATAATTTCTAAAGTTATTTTTATTACTACTCGATGGTTCGCGCCTGTATTTCCATAGTAATTTTCTTTGTTTCCTACTACATACTCTGATACCAGTTGAAACCCATTTATTTTTTTTATTAGACTTAACTATTATTAATTTGAAAGGAAAGCAAAGATCGTATAACATGCAAAATTGCTCCAGAAAATAATCGTAGGTATGCTTCATTAGGATCTTCAGTCTCATAGATTTCAGAGAATGAAAGGCATTTTAGGTATTTTCTTAATCTATTTAAATTTTCGCTAGATAGGTCACGTTTTTTAATACGCCAAGAGTTTATTACACATGATTTAGCAACCTTTACTTCTAATACCTGAGCAGTATGGTCTGATAACGCAAAGTCCAAGACCTGTGACTTACACTTCAACTGACAACTACGGGTAAAATTGTCTAGATAGGTATTGCTGGATAGCCTGGTGGGTTGCCGCAATTCTAACTTAAGATTGTAGCCCAAAAGAAAGCATTCAAAGTCCAAAGTTGCGCTATTACGTTTTTATGTATCTATGTTGAAGTCCCCACACATAACAATTTTTTTATCTTGTTTGATACTTAACATATTCATAATAATGCCCAGTTTTTTATAAAAAAAAAACATTTATATTGTTGGACCTCGGTGGCCTATACAATTAAATTCTGATTAGTCAATTCTATACCACAGCATTCGATGACATTAGGTATAGAATGCCGTGATATACCTAAGAGCTCTTTGTGCTCAAGATAGTTTTTGATAGGGATACACGCTCCTCCTCGCTTCTGAGAATGCCTTGTGTATATTGCAGCTAGCTTGTAATTAGTTAAATTCAAAAGTTTCTCGTGTCCGGTCATAACAAAGTGTTCCGTGATACAAATTATATCTATATCTTTCTTTTCTCGCGATAGTTCCTGAAGATGGACAGTAAGTAAGTCAGACGTGTTTAGTAGTTCTGCAATATTCTGATGTAGTATATTTAATTTATTAATAGACGAAAAAAGTCATTGTCATTCGATGAGTCACTTATAGGAGTATCTATAGGATAGTTTTTGATGTCTATAATCAGACGATCAAAGATACTATTGAATATGCATTTTGTTCCCTGTCTGTTTAGTTTGCCGGTGTGATTTGAGAACATATCCAAGGAGAGGTTACTGTTTGTGTCAAAGAAATATGCATAATTGTTGTTCTGTATATCCATGTAAAGCAAGTTGTTAAACATTTCTACCCTAGAATTATGAATTAGTGCCCCTCTTATGTAGGTAGGGCAGCATATTATTATATTTGTGTGGGTAAATTCTATAACCACTGTAATCAATTGGAGGTAATATCCAGCGTTCCTGAAATCTTTATCGCCTATCATTAATAAGCAATAGTCGTCAATAGTGAGATTCTTCACTTTCTCGCTAATATTCGTCACCATTTCCTGCAATCCACATCCTGATAAAACATAATAGCAATACTCGAATAGCTGGCTAAATGTATTTTCCATAGTCTCTAAGGCGCCGATGTAGTTGTAATTACTGAGGATGTGTAATTTCCGCTTTGGGCATACTTTTTTCGGCATGCAGTTGTTGCTGGGTTCTTTGGTTTTACGTATCACCTGCCTTACATTTTTGGTATGTACATCATTGCTTGCACTGTTAATTGTGAACGCTTGAGTTTGAGTTTGGACTTTTTTGTTTTTCTTTAGTTCATTTATTGATGGCGAATTTGTTTTGGTTTTTTTAGCAGGTGCAGGGCTGTAAGTAATTCTTTTGTTACATTTTTTTAAATTATGAATCTCTAAAGAAAGAGACTCGATTTCTTGATGAGCGCTACTTAGTTCAAGCTCGAGTTTGTTTATTTGTTCTTTTAATTTAAGTAACCTCCTCTTCATTTCTGTTGATGGAAATGTCGGGTAGGCTGTTGGTTGTATTATCTAGGGTTTCGTTCAATGTATTGGAATCTGATACAGTTCTTGCGCGACGGAACGTAATGTTTACGAGGAAGTTCATCTTAAGTGTTGTCTATGCGGCTAATAATATAATCTATATTAAAATAATGTAGGTACTTGTACTTTTAAAAATCCAAATATTCCAAAAAGACGACTCGAGCGGAGGATTCGAACCCGAGTCACACGGCGACACAAGATACAATGTAGGCCGCTTAAGTAATTTGCCACAATGACATGTACTCTTTGCGCCAAAATTGTTTAGGGTCTTCGGTACAAAAAAAGTTCGTTACAAAACCAGTGACTTTTAAACGATTTGAATTTTTTTAATGTTTTTTTTTTTTTTTACTCTGAGCCTTTGACAACTCGACAGGTCTCTGACACTAACTGTTTCAATTCAGCATAAACGCCCACAATTTAACTTAGTAACGTGATTTATTGGCGGGCCCCAAAATAATAATTATGCCTGATCCTGATTAATAATAATAATGTAGTATGGTGTACTTTGCTTAGGTTGTGCTAGCTTTTCCTTTAGATTGACGATGTCTTCAGCGAAAAATAGAATGAAGAAAAACGTAGACAAAACCTGAAAAAAATCTGTAAAACATGCAGAACACCATGCAAAAAGAAAGAGAGGGGGACAGAAAACGAAGAAGAAATTATAAAGAAAAAATTGTACAAGATCCAAACTTAAAAGCTTAAAACCAGAAAAAAAACTAGAGATCGCGTTAGGACATTCAGAGATAAAAATATTTTAATGTTTTAGTCAAAATACTCGCTCTGAAAACAAAAAGAAAAAAAGAGTACAGACCCGCAGGGATGTGCCAAATTTGTCCATGCGAAGGAGCAGATTTTATTATTTTCCCAAAAATATTAATGTAAATTAGCAGTAGATATGATTAGGTATTTCACTGCTATTGTTATTAAAATACCTTTATTGGTACAAATAGTTTTAATTTCGTACTCGTAACACCCGTTACGTTCAGCTGTAACACCCGTAACAGTTTTTTTTTTTTTAATAAAAAATCATGTTTGTATTTTTGTTTTAATACAAGTGGACTACGACTTCGAATTATTTACTAACGTAAAGTAAAGAAATTCGCAGAGTTTTGCTTTCATTTCGGTTAAGCCCGAAAGCTTAGACAAAATCGTGTAACGCCCGTTACGCACATGTCTTGTCTTTAATTTCTTTGCAGCTGTTTGTAACTGTCCAATTTATTACAGATACCGGTAAATAGTCCTAGATAGAAGATGTAAAACTTAATTGTTTTCTTATTGCAACATTAATTAATTGTTGAATAGAAGTGTACGACCTGTAACACCCGTTACATGGAATGACCCTCCTCTTTATCATAATCAGCCGATAGCAGTCCACATCCGGGCATACGCCTCTCTTGCACTCCAATCAACTCAATGTTCGGTAACTCTGATCTCTCTCTCACTCTGCTGCTGCCAACCATTCTGTAAATCTTCGATCCACCTGTCTTGAGGACGTCCCGCATCACCTACGTCTATCTTCCACCATTCTCTGTTAAGATGAATAACTTTTCCTTTTTCAGTATACCTCCTCGGGGAGACGATCCTTGTTGCGCCGGTGGTAGAGCGCGGCGCCCGCGCTCGGGACGTGTACTTGCCGCGCGGGAGCTGGCTGGAGCAGGGCGACCCCGCGCGGCTGGTGCAGGGCGGGGCTTGGCTGCGGGACTACCCGGCGCCCTTGGACACCTTGCCTTATTTTGTTAAAGTACTATAATCTACACACGCCCACGGAAAAAGTAGAGTATTCAAATACCATTCAGTATCGCAAATACCACAATACTTATACAAGTTTTGTAATTAATTAGTAAACCCCTGAACACAATAATAAATATAAGTAAATATGTCTATTTATGATATAATTATTATTATATATATTAAGATAGCCATATACCCCCCCGTATTCATAAACGCTGCTTAAAGTTACTACTAGCAATTAGCGATTCTTTAACCAAAATTTTTGACCTGTTAATGTCACTTTATCCTTTATGAATAAACACCAAAGGGGTTTATTAGTAAACGATGATTGAAGTTAAGTGACGTCCAAACGTCTTAAATGTATGTTTAAACGATCACTAATCACTAGTTAACTATAAGCAGCGTTTATAAATAAGGGGGATAAGATAATAATATTAATAAGATATAATTAATGAAATAGTGTAGGTAGTTACAATAAGTAAAAAAAAAACAAAAAAAAACAAACAAAAAAACAAAAATGACGACAAAATATAAACAAAAAAAAAAAACAACAAAAAAAGCATTAGTCTTAAGTAGTAATAATAAAATAGTTGTACTAATAATAAATCCATACCGGCACAAGTCATACGGATCCACAAACCAGTATGTACTGTACTGTATTTTGCACTTTATGACATTAGTTAAAAAGTGTATTATTTAAATGACAAACATCGGAAAACGGTCTACGCTTTTGTGGCGCAGAGCATAACGAGTAAAAGAAAATGTTGATTGTGAGACTATTAATAATTAAAAAGTAACTCATCTTTACACTTCAAATAAATCTTTCTTTATATTACTTTACTTAAATTACTTAATTAAATACCATACAATATCGCAAATACCACAACTATTTATTTCATATAATTTTAAGACAATATGCACAAAATTATAAAACTAAATAAATACAAATTACTAAATAAAGCTATTATCCTAATTAAAATTATTAATATAAAACTAAATAAATACAAATTACTAAATAAAGCTATTATCCTAATTAAAATTATTAATATAAAACTAAATAAATACAAATTACTAAATAAAGCTATTATCCTAATTAAAATTATTAATATAAAACTAAATAAATACAAATTACTTAATAAAGCTATTATCCTAATTAAAATTATTAATAAATTACAATACAGCATCAAAAAATTTTTCGTCATCGCTGTCGATTGGCAATGTACCCAAGAGACTGGCAGCATTGCTGTGTTGAATGGCAATACTTAGCCTCAGGCCAAGGTAAAAGCCAGCCATTGGGTCACGGGAAGTGTCAACAAGCCGTTTATTTCATTTATTTTTTAAGATAACAGATCCACTGTGTTAGCACAGTATAAAAATCATACAGTAGTTCGACGCCTTTGATCTCGTGTAAAATGCCGACATCGTCTACCGTCTAACTGGTCTAGCAGTTGTCGGCAACCTGCGGCCCACGGGCCGCATGCGCACGGCCCCTTTCCTTGCGGCCCGCGACTGTTTTGTAAAATAAACTACAATTCTAAAAATGATAAAATGAAAGATATTTGAATGCAACTGCATAATCAGTTCAGTGACAGACTTAGCGACTTTGAGAATGAAGAAGTTTACAAATCCTTTTTCGTGTGACATTGAGTGGTCACGAAGTCCGAGTGACCAACTCATTTACAAATGAACGGGATTGATCTTTAATCTAATGACATTCTCAAAAGCTCCTTTTATGAGATCAATGATCGTGTTAAATTCTATGGCTGTTTGCCAACTGATTTTGACGATTTCAAAAGGTTTTCTCAAAAGTTTATTACAATTTAAAAAAGTAAGTACTTATGCGAGCAAACATTTTATATCCTTTTTTTTTGGGATGGGAAATTATCAAATGACTTCTCCCGCTATGGGCGAAACGGAAGGGCGTGTCAGACTTTTACTGACTAAAACCCACTCGTGACTCGTGTTTCTTCACTTGCCTTTGCGACGGCCAGGGCCATGGTTTCTGTTTTAACCAACCCGCAACGCTGACCTAGGAGGCATCGGTCTTCGTGAACCCCGTCAAGATGTGCTGACATTTCTTTGTGGCGCGCGTGAAACACAACGCGCCATCGATTCGGGCCTGGTCCTTACCGGGCGGCGAGCTGCTCACCGCCCGCAGGTCCGCGCCTACGGTGGCCAGGGGTTCGATGTTGTCTCCCGACCAGGGGCGTCTCCTTTAGCGGCTAGTGTCGTCAGGGCGCTGGGATTCAACCTCCTTCACGCGCGCCGCCTCTTCCTTTGCCAGAATCACTGCTTCGCGAACCACGCGGCCTGCCACGCACTCTCGCTCCGGACCATGGCCTGGACCAGGGCCGAACGCGAGAGAAAGCCGCCGATCGCCGCCACGAGGACACGGTCGTGCACTACCCAAGCCGGGCAGACCTATTGAAAGAAAGAAGAGGGAAAGAGGCTATCGAACGAAACAAAGGCTCCAAAGTGTTCGCACGAGATTTGTCTGTTGAACAGAGCCTACTTGTGAAGCGAACTGGGGATGGTAGGATCGTCACTTCCAAGCCCGAGCTTTTGGGTGAGATTGAGAAGTTCTACGAAGAGTTATACACATCAACACACGCCACCTGTTGTAAGCCTGACTAATGATCCTAGAGCCAGACTAACCCGACACTACACCGACGATATCCCGGACGTCAGCCTGTAGGAGATTAGTATGACCCTGAAACAGCTCAAGAACGATAAGGCGGCTGGAGATGATGGAATTACGGCTGAGCTTCTGAAAGCGGGTGGCAAACCGGTTCATAAAGCGCTTCAGAAGCTATTTAATTCCATCATTCTTAAAGGCGAAATGCCCAAGGCGTGACACAGGAGCGTGGTGGTGTTGTTTTTCAAAAAAGGTGACAATACCCTCCTGAAAAACTACAGACCGATATCCCTCCTGAGCCATGTCTATAAGCTGTTTTCTAGGGTCATCACGAATCGTCTCGCTCGCAGGTTCGACGACTTCCAGCCTCCCGAACAAGCAGGATTCCGAAAAGGCTTTAGCACCATAGACCATATACATACGCTGCGGCAAGTTATGCAGAAGTCCGAGGAGTATAACAAACCACTATGCTTGGCGTTTGTGGACTATGAGAAGGCCTTCGATTCGATTGAGACTTGGGCGGTGCTACAGTCTCTCCAGCGGTGCCAAATTGACCATCGATACATTGAGGTGATAAAGTGTTTGTACAAAAACGTCACCATGACAGTCCGTCTCCAGGATCAGGACTCGAAACCGATCCAACTCCAGCGTGGAGTGAGACAAGATGTCATATCTCCCAAATTGTTCACTGCTGCGTTGGAACAGGTCTTGCAAGCTTCTGGACTGGAAAGGACTTGGCATCAACATCAACGGCGAGTACATCACTAATCTCCGTTTTGCAGATGATATCGTGGTCATGGCTGAGACCCTGGAAGACTTGGGCAAAATGCTCAATGACCTCAGCAGAGCTTCCCAACAAATGGGTCTAAAGATGAACATGGATATGACGAAGATCATGTCGAACTCTCATGTCGCACCCACTCCAATTCAAGTTGGTTGCTCTGCACTCGAAGTTGTTGACGAGTATATATACCTGGGACAAACAGTCCAACTAGGTAAGTCCAACTTCGAGAAAGAGGTGTCTCGTCGAATCCAGCTCGGCTGGGCAGCGTTCGGGAAGCTACGCTACATCTTCTCGTCGTCCAAGATACCACAGTGTTTCAAGACTAAAGTCTTTGACCAGTGTGTATTGCTAGTGATGGCTTACCGAACTGAACTTGTTCCTTCGCCTTTGTGTCAGTGTTCTACATCGAACTGTGAATTTGAACAGTCCGCACATCACATCTTGTGGGAGTGTATTCTTTGGCAGAATGAACGCAATATTATGTTGGATAGTGTACAAGTTACATCCGGAGTTGTTTATTATACGGACCTTGTAGAAACTAGAACTAATTTCCGTTCGTTCAGGCGCTTTTGCCATACCTATTATTGGAATCAATTGTAACAGCACATACCTACTTAGGACCCATTAACTTAATCAAATTTTATTCCGTGGTGCTTGGCAATCTGAGCTTCTCCCAGTTGCAATAATGTCCCTTTGTGCCGATTGGCCTAGTTCCGTTCTGTCTCCTGCTTATTATGGAGGGAAGTGGAAAAAATATCTTTTTTCTTACTCCTCCGCTATTCTTTTCTGATTAATTTCGTTGCGGGACCCAAGTCAGTTGAATCGTTTCTCCGGGACTCGTCGAGCTTCATTGCTCGGCGTTTTTCTGGCGGTCTCCACTGTTGATTCTGGCTTTCAGGAGTTGCAGTGGGTTGGGAACAGTGTGGCGGGTTTTTTACCGAACTGAAACGTGGTCGCTCACAATGGGCCTCATACGAAGGCTCAGAGTCACACAAAGGGCTATGCTCAGAGTTTCTCTGCGTGATCGAATCGATCGTGGAGATCCGCAGAAGAACCAAAGTCACCGACATGCGAGTCGCTAAACTTAAGTGGCACTGGGCAGGGCACATTGCTCGTAGAACCGATGGCCGATGGGGCAGTAACGTTCTGGAGTGGCGGCCACGTACTGGAAGACGCAGCGTAGGAAGGCCCCCAACAAGGTGGACCGATGACCTAGTGAAGGTCGCGGGAAGCCGATGGATGCGGGCAGCACAAGACCGGTCGGCGTGGAAAGCCTTGGGGGAGGCCTTTGTCCAACAGTGGACATATATAGGCTGAAGAAGAATATAATAATGAAAACAATTTTTAACCCGCTCTTTACTCTGTTAAGGAGTTGAATAAGACAACAAAATATAGATGAGGCGTATACAAAGGGATTTCAACATTTAAATGATACAGACTTGATAACTAGATACTGTGACACTTAATGTACTATATATTGTATAAGTGAAGTTTAAATTAATATATAATTCAGTTGTCAGTGGAACATCACGGTTCGGAAAAGTTCACGGCTTGAATTCTGCTCGTGACAGTTGTTTTTTAAATTATCATCGTTTTATCCAGCTTAGATAAGTGTAGTCAATGAAAAAGAAATATTTCAGAAATTATAACAGTAAGTGATGTCGATAAAGTATGTCATATTTCATCTCACCAGTACAATATGGCAAATTTGGCGTCTGATTCATGACATCATTGTCACTGGCCTGTATGTATACCTACTGTATTGTATATTATGGAACATACCCTACATTTTTAATACTTGAAAGTGAAAAAATTACAAAACGTTACAAAACTCAGTTAATCATTATTGAATAGAATATAATAAAATTTTGTTATACGCCAAAAAGTAACATGACATTAACATTAATTAATCTATGGTTACAATATATAGTATCCAATTTAAATAAACATAAACACACGTTAGCCCTTGATGATATGTCCCGAACTACTAACATCGTTTTGTTCGCTGTTCGGAATCCGCTTACCCGCGTCTCGCCCCTCACACCCCGCACGATTGCTCTGTCTAGACGTCTTCGTTGTATGACTGTATGATTTTTAGACTGTGGTGTTAATAACAATAATCTTAATCTATGTTAGTACCTAATCAATACAAACCTACACACAATTGACACACTCCACTCCTGCTCAGTATGCTCATCGATCTCACAACACATAGAGTTCAATGTTTTCGATTATAGTGGAGAAATCGGCCTGTAGTTACTTCTGTCAGATATATCAGCAGTTACATTTTTCATTATTGGCACAACCACAGTTCTCATTAGATTAGATGGTAAATATGAGTGCCGTATATAAAAGGTATAAAACATGGCTAACACCCTATACAGGTGAACTCCCCCATGCTGCAGGTGCTCAACACTGAGCCCGTCATGACCCGGTGATTTTCCTCTTTTCATGTTTTTAATAATGTCAGCCACATCCTTACTTGAAAAACGAATAGAAAGTCGTTCTGGGTGGGGATTTGAACGGTCATGTGGGTGAGAAGTGTGACGGGTTTGATCGTGTTCACGGTGGCTTTGGGTACGGTAGCCGCAACGCGGAAGGGAACAATATTCTCCGAACGTGTGCCGCCGCTGACCTTGCAATCGTGAACACCTACTTCAAAAAGAAACCGGAGCACCTTGTCACCTACTGGAGCGGACGGAGTGCTACTCAGATCGACTTTCTACTAACTAGGAGGCACCACATCGGCAAAGTAGCCAACTGCAAAGTCATACCCGGTGAGAATCTCACTGCACAACACCGTCTCCTTGTCATGGATCTCTGCGTAAAGGCCCAACGCAGACGTATGGAGCACTGCCCGCGCCAGATCCGGTGGTGGCTGCTGGATAAAAACAGGTCCCAGGATTTTGTGTCGGTTATTGGCGACAAGTGCGCCGGTACCGATGGGTAGCCTGTTCAAGAAAACTAGAACAGGATCCAGGCAGCTATTACTGGGGCGGCGCGGGTGGTGCTCGGCGTCTCAAAGGGCGGCCACAAACGTGACAAGGAGACCTGGTGGTGGGACGACACAGTCCAGAGGGAGACTAAGGTAAAGAAAGCCCTCTTCAAAACGTGGCAAGCGACCGGATCCCCTGAAGATCGCCACGCATACAAAGTTGTCAAACGTGCCACTAAAAGAGCTGTAGCCAGAGCCAGACGAGACCACTTGCAACCGCTCTACGAGAACTTGGAATCGTCTGAGGGGCAAAAGCTCATTTACAAGTTGGCACGTTCTAGGGTCAAAGCGGCACAGGACATGTCCAAGTGCCGCTGTGTAAAAGACCCTGTTGACAACCTACTATGCGAAGACCTCGCGGTGAAGGAAAGATGGCGCTCATACTTCCACGAGCTGCTGAATAAGCAGCACCAAGAGGTGCAGACACCGGAACTCCCGTTAACGCATGAGGAAGTCCATACGGCTCTTCATCGCATGGCGAATCGGAAAATTGTCGAAGCTGATGGAGTCCCCATTGAGGCCTGAAAGGCGATGGGTCCTTGCGGTGTGGTCATGTTAACTAGCTTTTTGAACAGCTTGCTCCTGACCGGCAAAATCCCGAGCCAATGGAGACTGAGTATTATTCCTCCACTCTTCAAAGGCAAGGGCTTGGTACAGGAGTGTGGCAACTATCGCGGTATGAAGGTCATGTCCCACACCATGAAGATTTTTGAGAGAATTATAGACTCCCGGATCCGGCAGGAGTGTGCTGTCTCGGAGTGTCAATATGGGTTTCGTCCAGGGTACGGAACCATGGATCCTATCTTCGCACTAAGGATCGCCATGGAGAGATACAGATCGAAGAACACGCCTCTGCATATGCTGTTTCTAGATATGCAGAAGGCCGCGGCGTTTCCTAGTACTAGCTCTGAGAAGAAACGTCCGAAACAAACTCAGTGGTTATAGTTGGGAAGTTATATTTACTGGCTCAGCTGCGGCGCGGGCTGGCCTTCATCGGACAAGGGACGGGGGGGGCTACTACGTTGAACGCGTCGCGATGGACCTCGGCGGCGAGGTCTGTAGGTCGGTCTTTTATGTGTTGTGCTGGTGGCCCTATTGGCCTCTTGGAGGAGGGTTATGGGGTTATCGGGATCTGATCTCTGCGCATCTCTAACATGTTTGTTCTAATCATAGACACATTTAGCATTAGTCTGTTTCCTAGGTAAGAGACTGCGACTGTTTACCGAAGCCAGGCTTAATACATAAACGATTTTTATAAATATTAAACCTGAACACACAATAATAATAATAGGATAAGTAAATATGTCTATTTATGATACATTAATATATATATACTAGGATATAATATATTTATAAGTATTAAATTAGAAATATGATATAAATAAAGAAATAAAACAAAAAGAAAAGTACAAAAATAGTAGTGTTAAGTACATAATAAACTAGTTGTGATGGGATTTATTTAGATATAATTTTATTCTTGAATAAATCAGTAGTATAAGATATTTTAGTTTATCAAAATTAGTTTTAAAATGAAGTGTATCAACTGCAAACAGAAGGTATGCAATTCTTCGTAAGACACGACGGCAAAATAATAAAGCGCAGGCCACACCGCCAGCTGACGGGCGAAGCGGACGGCATCGTTTCACCTTTTTTCATACTTAGGGTCACCGACAACTAATGAGCTATGCTATGACAGCAATGCGAGCGACGAGAGCGAAGCTAACGAAATAGCCGTCTTGTTAGCTTCGCTCGCCCGCCCTCCCCATTTCGAATATTCGGACTAGTCGACGCTTGTCTTCCGAATGGCAGTGTAGCTATCCTCTCGCTCTCCCTTCCGCACCCCGCCCCGTCCGCTCAGCACGCCAGTTTTCGGTGTGAACCCTAGTTTGGCTCGCCAATATTTCGCGTAGTTTCCTTCGTTCGTTTCGCGCGCTCCGTCCGTCAGCTGGCGGTGTCGCCTGCGCTTAAGAGGCCGCAGACAAAACATACCTATTGCCAAACAAGGTCTCTGAATATGTCAGAGAGTACTGTCCGGCACTGCCCAGACTGGTTCACTAGTGAGGCAGTCTGGGCGTCCATCAGGATTTCCCACTCGAGTAAAAGAAAATGTTGATTGTGAAGACTATTAATAATTAAAAATACAACACTTAAAATAAATCTTTATTTATATTACATTACTTAATTAACAGTAATATCTTTAACAAGTCCTTCCCCTAATATTCTGAAGTCTTCCACTAAAGCCTTGATGTTCACTTTGTATTTTATCTCACCCTTCGAAGTGTATGGCTTGAGCGCGTTCGCGTTTGTTAACTGAAAAGAAATACAAAAATAATTATTATTCTAGTTGTCACTCGCGATTTCACTTTCATAGAAATTTTTCATTAGCTGGTGTATAGTGTTTAGGGCTGATCTTTTGATCCGTATTTAAACTCGACCAAATGTTAAAAGTAATGGTAGAAATAAAAAAGAAATAACCATAGCTTTTTTATAATTATAAACTAGCGCTTGACCGCAATCCCACCTGATAGTAAGCAGTGATGCGATCGTTGATAGTAATAAAGCGTGCTAGTTTATTAAGGGCCTATTCACTCAAAAAGACTGGGTGAATAGGAAGGAAGACGGTAGTTGAGCGAGGTGATGCAATGTTAATAAACCGAACAACACGACCAACGACGCTGCGTCAGAGGGAGATTGAACTGGACACCCTCCACGACCAAACTCCCGACACAACAACATTTGGCGCATCGTACCCGGCACACTTCACAACACAACTGCTCAGCCTCGTCCTCTGTACAGCTTCGCCAGGCAAGACTTTGTCTGGAGGGTGATAACTTATGCTTACAGCCGATGTTATGGCCTACCACTGAGAAAGCTTACGATTAGATTATTACGAAGAGAAGAGCCTGCAATTGGTTGAGTATATAACTTTTAACTTAAACGTTTAAAGTGCCTGTTCAGCCGTAGACTACATTTGTAGCTTTATCCGAAGCCGATTAGGAGAAAATACAATCAATACCATTTGTTTTTTTAGACGAGAAATAATTATTCACTGACACTTTGCATTGCAGCATTTGCATCAAATAAAACTTTAATTGTTTGTATTTAGGATGACTGATGTTGATTTTTCGAGTACAAATTTAAAAGACTGATTGTTAACTCTGTTTAGATTATTAAAATGTTATTACCTAAGTAATTTCTGGTACAATAAGACTGGTTTTTTTAGTTTCATAATTTCCTTTAGTACAAAGTAGAAATTGCTTTATATAATAAATAAATACTTTCATTTCCCATAAATAAGTCTTTTATTTTTCTTTTATGTATAATAATATTTAAAATTTCAAAATACATTAGATATCCTTCCTGCTCTTTTATTAAAAGTAGAAGAACTATCACTAAATACCTGGTCCTAAACAATTTTCCGGCCTGATTTACGTGAATCCGGCCGGATTGAAAATTATACCGGGTGACAATCCCTAACTGTAATTACCTGAAACTCCCTGTCCTCTCTGATGTCAGGTTTCCACAGCACAGCGATCACTTCTCCTCCATATAGGTCGTGGAAAAACAGCGCGAATTCGCCGTATGCACTCTGAAATTAAAGATATGATATAATAAAATACGAATAATGTTAGAAACAAAAGTTTAGAAACATAATTACAATATAAAAGCAATAACAAAATTATAATAAATTTTATTTGTCAGATCAGTCAATCAGTATAGGAGTCTTGGGCGGCAAAATTAGCCCAAATAATAATAATAAAAAAACTTATAATTATATGCAGAAAACTTATATAACTATATGGAAGAAAGCGACTTAGTGGTGCAGAGTATAAAAAGAAGAACGAGGACAGATAATTATCCGTAAAACGCTATAAAATGGTCAATTTTCTTAAAAGTGGAAGAAAAAGCAGTGTTGTAGGACCAGGAACTTCAACCACATGCACTGATAACTACCATCTAATCTAAAAAAAAAAAATAAACATATTTGAACTCTGTGGCCCAACAACAAGTGTCGCCTGTAGAACAATCTGCTTTTGAAAAAACGGATAATTATGATTTTGACAACGAGGCGGCCGAGGAGTCATCATAACTATTGAAGATCCGTCTTCGAATCTGATCCGTCAAGTACAAGTAATGACCAAGTGCCAACAACAGTAAATCTAAACAAAGATCCAGCTTTATGGGAAACTAGCTTTCCGCCCGCGGCTTCGCCCGCGTGGAGGTCGGTTATATCGCGCTTTTTAGATTTCCCTCGGGAACATCAATTTTTTCCGGGATTAAAGGTAGCCTATGTTCTTTCTCAGGGTCTAAAGATTGTCTGTGCCAAATTTCATCAAAATCGGTTGAGAGGTTTAAGCGGGAAAGCGTAACAGACAGACAGAGTTACTTTCGCATTTATAATATTAGTATGGATGAACGATACCTTATGGGAGATTATCGCAAGGTTCGGCTTCGATGAAAACAAATCTTGTGACTTATCTAAAAGTGAGAAAATATATGCCGATTAGCGTGAAAATGAAAAATAATGAAATGAAAGACCGAAATATCTGTATAATGGGACCTGTTTGGCATTCGATCCATTGGATCATAAGACTCAGTTCGAAAACGAATAGAGCAAGATCCTAGGGCCCCCAGACGTTACTTATTTTCTCACAAAAAATATATACGAGATAAAGTAGTGTTAGTACCTATTTTGATTGTTGCACACACTTAAAGTGGAGTGTGGAGGCTTTGGACTAGGAGGATTTAATGACTGGAAAAAGGCAGAACACTGACTAGCTCAGCATGATAACTCGGCACGTCATAAATCTTAGTTTGAAACTAAAAGAGAAGCGATTAATGGCCGACTCTACAATTTACTACAGGTCCAAATTGACGAAGAATTACTTATTGAAGAAATGTTCTCAAGAGAGCGGTTGCTGTAGTGAATTCGATCCTTTTGTAGACATTGAACGATTTGGGAATCAAGTGTTGAGGTTGAATTTTATTGTCTCTGGCTAATGACAATTATAAAGAAATTAAATTTTTGAGTTTAGAAGATTCACTAGACAGGAGAAAATGTTTTATTGTTTTCGGTAGTATCTTTAGTAGCAAGACTGCAGTCAAAGAAAAATGTTGATATAATATTGTAATGTTTTTTTATCGAGTTTTTGGTGTTTGAAAGTGTGGTTTAAAAGAATAAAATAATGAAGTGTTTATAATGGTCTATTAATTTATTTTTGAAGTTATTTAAAATGTAAAGGATCCCAGAAGATACTGTCTGCATTCAAATTACTATTTCATCATAACTACAATACCAAGGACCAGGCAGTACCAATTAATCATCGAAAACCGTTTGCGATGAGTATATATATATTCCCTTGATGGGTCATAAAGTCTTAAAACAGAATTCAGACGAGATACGAAGAGCGAAATATTTTTCTCTAATAATCGATTATAAAAATAAAAGGGTAATGTATCCCGAGGAGTATACCAAACCACCATGCTTAGCGTTTGTAGACTATGAGAAAGCCTTCGATTCGATCGAGACTTGGGCGGTAATAGTCTCTCCAGCGGTGCCAAATTGACTAGCTATACATTGAGGTGATAAAGTGTTTGTAAAAAAACGCTACCATGTCAGTCATTTTCCACGAATAGGACTCGAAACCGATCCAAATATAGTGTGGAATGAGACAAGGAGATGTCATATCTCCCAAATTGTTCACTGCTGCGTTGGAAGATGTCTTGAAGCTCCTGGACTGGACAGGACTTGGCATCAACGGCGAGTACATCACTAATCTCCGTTTTGCAGATCATAAAGTGGTCATAGCGGAGACCCTGGAAGACTTGGACAAAATGCTCAATTACCTACCTCAGCAGATTTTCTCAACAAGTGGGTCTAAAGATGAACATGTGTAAGGAGAAGATCATGTCGCACGAGTATATATACCTGGGAGAAACAGTCCAACTTCGAAAACGAAGTGTCTCGTCGAATCCAACTCGGCTGGGCAGCGTCCGGGAAGCTACGCTACATCTACTCGTCGTCTAAGATACCACAGTGTCTCAAGACTAATGTCTTTGACCGGTGTGTGTTGCCAGTGATGACTTACGGAACTGAATCGTGGTTGCTCGCAATGGGCCTCATACGAAGGCTCAGTCTCACAAAGGGCGATGGAAAGGGTTGTGTTCGGAGTTTTGAATACGATTCGAATCAGAAATGAGGAGATCCGCAGAAGAACCAAAATTACCGACGTAGCTCTTCGTATCGCTAAAATTAAGTGGCAGTGGGCGGGGCACATTGCTCGTAGAGCCGATGGCCGATGGGGCAGTAAGGGGCCACATACCGGAAGACGCAGCTTAGGGAGGCCCCCAACAAGGTGGACCGATGAACTATTAAAGTTCGCGGGAACCCGATGGATGCGGGCAGCACAAGACCGGTCATCGTGGAAAGCCTTGGGGGAGGCCATTGTCCAACAGTGGACCTCTATAGGCTGAAGAAGAAGAATCATCGATTCAACACCAGATATAGCACACGTATATCAACCTATCCTTGTCATTAGATACGTTTTAGAAGCAGGCGAACCGTGTGAAAGATTTCTGAAGTTTTTGTCGTCAGTGGGACATAAAGCTGACGAAATGCATTCTGTCATTATTGCGGAACTCGAAACACTGGGCATAAATATTAAAGACTGTCGTGGACAATCATATGATAATGCCGCGAACATTTCTGGTATGTACAATGGCTTGCAGGCAAAAATTTGAAACCAAGCACCGTTTGCACTTTTCGTGCCTTGTTCTGCCCATTCTTTGAATTTAGAGGCAACTGCGATTGCTGAATGTACAGAAGCTCGTCTTTTTTTCATGATGGTTTTTTTTTGTAAACTCGACACAACGCTGGCTTAAATGAATGAGTGAAATCGGCAAAGGCAAAATCTCGAAAAGAGTGAATCTGACACACACACAAGAGAATATCTAGGACCAAGGTTAGGTTGTAAATGGCTCGAACAGCCCTTTTCTTTAAAACAAATATGGTATTGATGTCCGCACAAGTTCCCCAGAGAAGATACCCATAAGTCATAAGACTATGAAAATAACTAAAATAAACAATTCTGGCTGTATCCACATCAGTTATCTCACTCACCCTCAACTCGTCCAAGTACTTGTTGACTGGATGGAACTCAACGACAGGTATGAGTTGTTCGGTGATGGAGGTGACGTCGGGCAGTTGTCGCAGTGCGGGAACACTGTCGACGCGCTCGGCCGAGTGCGGCACCAGGGAGCTGTGCAGGTGCAGCAGGACGTCGTAGCCTACGTACGACGGGATGAACATACCCTGGAAAACAAAATACAAGAGTCCCGGTAACTCATAAGAATCTGTGAATTTACTTGTGGTTCATTAGAATGTGGCCATTTATTTTATACTAGCTGTTGCCCGTGACTCCGTCCGCGTGGAATTCAGTTTACAGCGCGCGGTGGTTCCCGTAAATTAAAAAGAACTCAGTTGATATAAAATAAGCGCCTGTTAAAATAATGGGAGCAATATGTAACACGTCCGCGTTAGCCCCCGTTTTCGCAACATTTTTTTGTTACTGCTCTGCTCCTATTGGTCAGAGCGGGATGTTATATAGCCTATGTCCTTTCTCGGGCTCTAGACTATCTGTGTACCAAATTTCATTACAATTGGTTCAGTAGTTTTGGCGTGAAAGCCAGACAGACAGAGATACTTTCGCATTTATAATATTCCAGATGGGGTCGCGGTCAAACACTAGTTTAAAATCCATACGATTTTAAACTAGTGTTTGACCGCGACCCCATCTGGTGAGAGTTTCGCCAATTAATTAAACATCTTGCGAATTCAATTTATTTTAAATTGTTTTTTGAAATGTATTGTTTGTCCGGCTGTTTTCCCATTTAGGTCAGGCCACGTGCCATACTTACCAGTATATTCTCCTTGTACCCCTCCATGAGGTTGTCCCCCAGGTAGGAGAGCGCGGAGCGTGCGAGCGCGCGGACCCGCGTCAGGACGTGTGTGGAGGGCCCGGCGCGGGTCCACGCGGAGGGCGCGGGTCCGTCGTACGCGGTCACGATACGCATGCAGGGGGCCGACTCTGGCTCGGCGGCGAACTTCTGCTCCAGTTGCGTTATTTCTTCATCTAAAATGGAGGTAGCTTATAGTTATATATTACTAGCTTTCCGCCCGCGGCTTCGTCTGCGTGGAGTTCGGTTATATCGCGCTTTTTATATTTCCCTCGGGAATATCATTTTTTTTCGGGATAAAAGGTAGCCTATGTCATTTCTCAGGGTCTAAAGATTGTCTGTACCAAATTTCATCAAAATCGGTTGAGAGGTTTAAGCGGGAAAGCGTAACAGACAGAGTTACTTTCGCATTTATAATATTAGTATGGATGTGTTTTAAACTATATTGAACCAGTTTCTTGAACGACTCGCGGTTTCACCCGTTTAAGTCTCCATTCCGTGAAAATAACTATTTACAAGAAAGCATTATACCTAAATTTATTAGTTAAGTTAATAAATAAACTTACGCGACATATCTTCATTAAAATCCAGCACGATCATTTCTCTCTGCCAGTCAAAGTCCACTAAAAGCTTCAACACCCTCACAAAGCCGAGGGTGGGCGAGGCTGGGGGTTGAGTGGGCGAGGACTTCATGAACACAGTGGCCACCACCAGCTCCGCCGCCGTGTCGGGCAAGTGGGGAGGGGACAGGAGATGTGCTGACAACCAGCGCTTGAACAAGCACACGGTGGGGCCGAACGACGGATGCTTTTGGTGTAAGCTGTGGAAAATTATCATATTTTAATTTAATTAGTCACAGAGAGCAATGGTAGCTTAGTGGTATTGGCCGCTACTTATAAGTTGCAGGTCGTAGGTTCGAACCCCGCCAGGCGCTTTACTTTGTGTAAATTATTTCATCACCACTGCTCTCAAAACGGTAAAGGTATACGTGAGGAAACCGGCATGTCCTAGAGCCCAAAAACTTGGAAGACATTTGACATTGCCAACCCGCACTGGGCCCGCCTGGTAGATTACGGCCCACTCCCTCTCATAGAGAGGCCTGTGGCCCAATAGTGGAAACAATATAGTCACAATTTCACTTTTTATCTATTTCATTTCTCGTAATTTAGATGGATGAGTTTTGAAACTATGGACTAGTTATCTGAAATAAGTAATTATTATTAGTGTGGGCCAAGTGCGGGTTGGTGGCTGTCACATGTCTTCAAATTTTTGATACTAGTACATCGTTTCATAGTTTCCTTCACCCTTTTGTGAGCAGTGGTAATGGACCATTTAAAGGACGTATGCAGTTGCACTCTGCACGTTTTGACGCACACTGTTGCTGGGTTGGTGGAAATAATAATAATAATCATTTATTTCGGACAGTAGGTATCCATACTCGGTTAGTACTACAAAAATCTAACTAAGACTTCGTTTCATCTAACTGGACGCGTTCTTCACTTATTTTCCACTTATCCGGCTCGAAGGACCATTAAATGTGCTACCATATTCCATATCTCCATGTTGAAATATTATGAAACCAAGTTCATCAACTTACCCATGCAGCGCCCCCCTCAACCGTGGCATGAGCACAGTATCACACTGCAAACTAATACTTTCTTCAGTCTCCTTGTATTTGACCACTCCATTGTGCATCTCCCTCTTCAGTAGCGTTATCTCTTTCGGATGCGCGATCTCTAGCCGAAACACCAGACCGTTCTTCAGTACGTCGATATGTGTGGCGTAAGCCTGGGTTGGTATGGAGTATTGCTTGGTAAGACGTTCTGCTATTTGAAGGTGAAAGGCTGCTTTGAGGCATCTGAACGCCTGAATATCGCCTGGCCATTTGCCGCTGTGACCTGAACGTAGAAGGAATTTGAAAAGGATGAAATCTGAGTCAGTCTACTTTTCGGTCGATATTAACCTTACTTAATGAACACAATGTTGACAAATTGTAAATGTATGTATTTGGAAAATATAAATAAAAACAAGATAGAAGAAGATAATCCATTTGGAATAAGATTAGACACTTAATCAAACCTTTTTCTACAGTTGTTGAATTCAATGGTTTTACTGCCATTATTAGAAATAGATGCCTAATAAATGCCTATGCCTGATAAAGCGTGTTCGCGGCAACTCCAACAGTATGCTACAAAGAGTCCCGGGTCTATTTATCTATATACAATATGTAAAGAAAACCCTGTCCGACCCATAAGAATAATAAAGGTTAGGTAAACACTTGACCAAATGTAATATAAAATTTTACATAATCATCATAGTAACAATACTAATGAATTTTGAAATAATCCTTTTTTCCCGGGAATTAATTCCAATTTCCCCGAAATTTGTTAATTTTTAAAAAAGTGACAACGCCGGTATTATTATAAGCGAATAGCGACGCGACCACGTCACAGGTGCCGCGTGCCCTGCTCCCCGCCGCCCGCGGAAGGGGTTGCTTATCGCACATGTGTTAAGTTACCTCTTTTTGCGAAATAATATTTATTTTTTTAGGGTTTTTTTTAAGTTTAGCCTTTGTGGGCATTAGTAGAATCAGTTATCGATACCTAACAATACCTTCACGGAACGGACAGGGTTTCCTTTACATATTGTATATAAAAATCAATGCCACTTTCTTTGTAGTTTTATAAATCAAGAACGGACTCACCTATCCAAACCATATATTTAGGCTTTGTTTTGACTAATTAGTAGATAGTTTATGTGAAGTTTGAACAGAATCGGCCGAGCGGTTCTTCATTTATCACATTTTTTGTAACAAATGAATTCAATGAACGGTGGATCATCATCACATCTACAATATGTTAAGAAAACCCTGTCCGATCCGTGAAGGTATTGTTAGGTACCGATAACTGATTCTACTAATGCCTACAAAACCTGGCTAAACTTAAAAAAAAAACCCCTAAAAATAAATAACTTAAATAAAATAAATAGGTAATTTCATGGCAACGCAGGCACAGTTCATAACCTCAGTTGACCTCATGCATGTAGGTAGGTATAGGTAATTTATTCACGTTTATCGAGTCTCGAAAGAAATAATGATACTTAGGCAGCTCGTGAAAAGAACTTTTTTTAAGTAGGAAGGTCGTCTGACTCTCCAAATGTATCATTTCATTCGATGAGCATAATGGCTGTGGCGGAGATGTTGTTCCATATTTCGTTCACTAATAACGATACAGGCCCAGCTGGCACCGTCGCACGAGATTAGCACGGACATGCACACAAATAAAAATCAAGTGGTGTCAAATCCGCACGACATGATCACACAATACACGAATAGTCTTCACTAGAGCGATGTTTACGCGCAACTGATAATTTAAAGTAAAAATGATTTTTATTTTATAAAATTGTACCTACGCTGGCTGGCCGCGCGGCATCCCTTGAGTAAATAGGGATGTGTAAGTAATCAAAATATTGATTTTCGATGGAAACAATTTACTCGTCTATTTTTGTTATCGATTTAGTATTGTAGTTTCTCATTCTCATTCTAGATTCAACATCGCATGGAATTGTTTAGAACTTTTACAAAACTTAAATTAGTTAGGTACACTGCTGTAAATGAAAATCATGCCAAATTTTTAATTTCAGTTTCTGTCTCAAAATCGATGATATTGACCGTTAAAATATATGTAAAACTTTACTAAAATTGTGTTTCATAAGTCCTTCTCGTTTCTGTTTACTAATACTTGTGTTATAATAATGTTATTAGTAATTAATCGATAAACAAACAAAAAGTACTTTTACCATTGGGTAATCTGTGTTTTTAACAAATCATTCAACCAGATACAAGTTTCGATTAATAGCGAAAAAAAAACGTTATTGCGCAAAAATTAGTGCATCACTAGTTGTGCGGGACGAATAGTTTTAAATAGTGTATAGAAACTAATTCCGAATAGTGTATTGTTATAATATTACTTAGAATAGAACATTTGTGCGCAAGAATTTAGAAAGCGTAAGATGGACGATCGTTTATTGTGATGAAGGATCGTCATTCAATGGTTATACACATCTGGCAAGGCAACAATTATGAAAGGAACGACTATGAACATTTAGCAAAGTATAAATGACAAAGATAAACGTTATAAAGTGCTCCCTTGTTATAAACTGCAACAGACATGAATAAAATTGTAAGAGAATGTCCCGCATCTGGCTGATTGTAACAACGCCAAAAAGGTTCCATAAAACAATCCCTTGGGACAGTAGCCATAAAACGAACCCTTGTAATAAGCATTATAAACTGGATACCCTCAGGTTTAGGATGCAGCCCAGGAACGTGCATAAGACAATGGCTGGTGAAACCCGATGCTCTCGTCGCTTCCCACGGTTTGCGCCCTTGTCGTAGTATAAATAGGCCCCACGCCTGAGCAGCAAGACACATTCGTCTTCACCATTGAGGAGTCAACAACACAGTAACAAGACACATTCGTCTTCGCCCTTGAGGAGTCAACAGTAACAGCTACAGCAAGACACATTCGTCTTCGACATCGAGGAGTCAATACAGTAACAAGTCACATTCGTCTTCGCCCTTGAGGAGTCAACATTCGTCTTCGCCCTTGAGGAGTCAACAGTAACAGTTATAGCAAGACACATTCATCTTCGCCGTTGAGGAGTCTCAACAGTAACAGTTACAAGACACATTCGTCTTCGCCGTTGAGGAGTCTCAACAATAACAGTTACAAGACACATTCCTCTTCGCCATTGAGGATTCTCAACAGTAACAGTTACAAGACACATTCGTCTTCGCCCTTGAGGAGTCAACAGTAACAGCTACAGTGAGAAGACATTCATCTTCGACGTTGAGGAATCAACAGCTACAGTCAAGATCAACAGCAAGATCTCTACAGGATCAACAGTCAAGAAGAAATAGTCAAGAATCAATAGTAGTGTAAGTTAACTAGTGACCCCGTTAATATTATGGAAGAATATACGAAGTAAGTCAACGCATCGAAGTCTCACTTATTACCACCAACCCAGCAACAGAGTGTGCATCAGAACGTGCAGAGTGCAAACGCATACATCCACTTAATGGTCCTGCATGTCTGTCCCGCACACTAGTTATTTCTTTTACGTCGCCGACAAAGCTCACGCGCGACGCCGCCAAAGAAATAAATAATCTAACAAAACAATAAAAGGAAAGCCGACAATTATACCGCCTAAAATGGTGTTGTAATTTTTTTTAAAACACCAAATTTTGGGGAAGTTAGCGTAAATTCGCGGGGAAAAAAGATAGTTTCAAAATTGATTAGTATTGTTACTATGATGATTATGCAAAATTTTATTTGGTCATGTGATTGCCTAACCTTTATTATCGTTATGGGTCGGACAGGGTTTTCTTTACATATTGTATATATATATATATAAAAATCAATGCCACTTTCTTTGTAATTTTATAATCCACCAAAACTGTGTAATGCCACCAGATTGGCAGTGAAAAACTTATTGCCAAATTTAATTAAAGCTACGATCTTAACCGGTAAATCAAAAGAAGTTTGTTTGATACCGCGTATCCCTATGATCTCAACTGATATGCCGTTTGAGTTCAAACGATTACAATATCCTGTGCGTTTATCATATGTTATGTCCATCAACAAAGCCCAAGGGCAAACATTTCACGTTTGTGGTCTGAATTTGGAGGAGTCATGTTTTTCAAATGGGCAACTTTATGTTGCCTTGTCGAGAGTCGGTACCCCAGTCATTTGTTAAATAATCTAAATGTTTTGGATTAAGTTTTAAAATTGCTAGCAATTTCAAAATATTTTATGTTTGAATAAATAATTTTGATGATCCAATTTGTTTTTATTATTTCACTTTATACGTAGCAAAGCATGTATCGAGCCGCTAGTAATAATAAATTTATTAGACCAAAAAATAAACACGTTACATAATTTGTCTTAGAGGTAGTTAAAATGATGCCTAAGAGACAATCAGTAACAATTGTGTCTAATTATTAGCATCTGCTGTCGATCTAGGTTTATAGCCTGTTTCTAGTCCTCAGACTGGGTATGCAAGTATGAGCTTAATAACTAAAGGAAACAGTATATTAAAATACTAGCTTTCGCCCGCGGCTCCGCCCGCGTGGACTAATATTTTTCGTATCCCACGGGAACTGCATATTTTTCCGGGATAAAAAGTAGCCTATGTGTTATTCCAGACTATTATCTACCCCTGTGCCAAATTTCAACCAAATCCATTCAGTAGTTTTTACGTGAAAGAGTAACAAACATCCATACATCCATACTTACAAACTTTCGCCTTTATAATATTAGTAGGATGAACATAATTATGATTTAAAAAAAAGAAAGGAATGTTGAAATTTTGATGTCCTAAGTGTGTAAGGTAAAAGGTGAGTGGTATGTGAGAGGCTGTTTTTTTAATATTAATATAATTACAAACTAGTGCTTGACTACATTCCTATTCACTCAAAAAAAAACTCAGTGAATAGGAAGGAAGACGACAGTTGAGCGAGGTGATGCAAAGTTAAGCTCAACAACACGACCAACGATGCTGTACCAGAGGGAGATCGATCTGAAGACCCTCCACGACCAAACTCCCGAGATAACAACATTTAGCGCATTGTACCACAACACATCGCACCACAACTGCTCATGCCCGTCCTCCGTACGGTTTCACCAGACATCATTTTTTTTTTTTTTTATAAATTTCAAACTAGCGCTTGACTGCAATCCTGCCTGATAGTAAGCAGTGATGCAATCGTTGATGGTAAAGCGCGCTAGTTTGTTAAGCCTACTCACTCAAAAGAACTGAGTAAATAGGAAGGAAGACGGCAGTTGAGCGCGGTGATGCAATGTTATACCCAACAACACGACTAACGATGCTGCGCCAGAGGGATATTGATCTGGAGGCCCTCCACAACCAAACTCCCGACACAACAACATTTCACGCATCGTACCCGGCACGTACATCGCAACACAACTGCTCAGACCCGTCCTCCGTACGGCTTCACCAGACATCATGCCGGAACACGATGAATCGCTTGACGGCAAGAGTGTCTGATCGGATTTTGTGTGTAAGGTAATTCAGTAGTAATTTCTATTATTTTCACTTACCAAGTTCCAATACAGCTTTACACACGGGAGTATACTCCGGCAGGGTGGCTAACCCATCTCTCTCATTGTCTTTGACCAGACACGAGCTGGCGCGTTGCCACGAGTGTTGTGGAGCCCGACGGGGCAGCGCCGGGAGCGCCGCGCTGTAGCTGAAGATCGGCGACACGCCTGGGCAAATCAATACTCTTCACAATATTTTACAAAGGGTCACACAATGGACGGTCTTATCGCTAAGAGCGATCTTTTACAGACAACCTGTGGATAGAATACCAAGGAGAAGGAGAGATAAATAAATACCTATACAATATGTAAAGAAAACCCTGTCCGATCCGTGAAGGTATTGTTAGGTACAGATAACTGATTCTACCAAGAGCTACAAAGCCAGGCTAAAATTAAAAAAACACATAGAAAAATAAATACTATTTCGCAAAAGGAGGTAACTTAATACATGTGCGTTAGGCAATACATGTGTGGGCGAAAGGGGGCAGGGCACGCGGTACGCGCGAACATCGCTCAAAATAATATTGTCGAAAATGGTGTTATCACTTTTTTAAAAATGCCAAATTTTGAGGAAGATGGAATTAATTCGGGTAAAAAAAAAAACAAAATTAATTAGTATTGTTACTATGGTGATTATGTAAAATTTCATATTTTATTTGGTCATGTGTTTACCTAACCTTTATTATCCTTATGGGTCGGACGGGGTTTTCTTTACATAATATTGTATGTCATACTAACAATGATAAAGATATCATATTTCCAAAACAGATAATGCTTTTTTACGATTATTACACAACTAACTACATAATATTTACATAAGGTGCTTAATTGCATGATCATAATAATATAAGCATGATCTTGGTGGTCAGTTTCTGATGTTAATCAGAATTTCATACGATGAAGCGCTACTACAATAAATCGATTGTTTCACACGCGGTGTGGCAGGTAGCGCCGCCCTGTTAAAACCACATCATCCAGATCTTACACTATTTAGTTGAGATACAACGATGTATAGAGGTATGAGAAAAATATGTAAAGTTCATCCTCCATAGAAAAAGGAGGATCCTTCGACCAAACCGGCATTGCGTCCAGTAGACAACTGCTTGATGAATCATTTTGGGCTGTGGTATACATTCTAGTTGCGCGGTAAACTCTACTTATGAGAATCAGGATTTTGCGTATGATGCATTGTTCGCGTGCGACGTTGTAGATTGGTTTATTGTATTAAAAAAGATTACTGTAGAAGAAAGACCAGGACTCAGCTAAACTCCACCATTTTTGTGATTCTACACTGCTCGTTTTTAATAATCGGAATAATCATGAGTGATAGCTGTTCAAATTTCAGAGTTCAAATCAAAAGTAACTTGTTTAAACTAGGCTGAGAATCAGTATATTTTAACGTTAATTCTATATAAGACAGTCCCCCAAAATGCCTGCCTTCGCCACTTTCTAGTGCTTTCGCTGGGAAGAAGTGCGGAACAAACTCCCCCGACTTTATACAATACTATGTATAGTAACTAAAGTTGTACATGCAACACGCATACAACAATGTTGTACAGCTCTACTTGCCACATGCACCAAAAGATCTCATCATCATCAACCTTTTTATCGTCCCACTGCTGGGCACAGGCCTACTCTCATACAGAGAAGGAATGAGCGTAATCACCACGCTTGCTCAATGCGGGTTGGCGATTTCAGACTTACAAGTCCAGGTTTCCTCAAGATGTTTTGCTTCACCTTCAGTCATTGGTGTCCAAGATATACTTAGAAAGTAAGTACATATAACTTTAGAAAAGTTATATTGGTACTTGCCTGACCTGGAATCCAAAGAATGAATGCCAAAAGATGTATGTCAATTTAAATAGCGCATTCTTATTTAAACAGCTTATATTATGTAGTGCCCGGCCCACTGCCACTTAAGTGCTGCAATTTTTCGGGTTATGTCGGTTACTCGCGTTCTTCTGCGGATCTCCTCATTTCTGATTTGATCACACAGTGAAACTCCAAGCATAACCCTCTCCATTGTCCTTTCTGCTATGTCCAGCAGTGGACGTCTTTCGGCTGAAATGATTATGAAGATGATATTGTGGAGGCATGAGAAACAGTGTGTAAAGTTCACGCATCCTCCATAGAAAAGAGAGGATCCTACGACAAGACGGGTGTTATGTCTGGTGGGTACTTGCCCAATGGTTGAAATTGGGAAGTTGTATGTATGCTATTTGCACGGTAAACTCTGATTGTGAGATGTAGAATTTGTGTGACGTCAGTATGACGCGTTATATCCATGTGGCGTTAGTGTTTGTAGTACCGCTACAATATTATGTAGTACTTACCATAGACTGCACTAATGTCGAGCGGCAGTTGTACCAGTTGTCTGAGGTCACGTCGCAGAGCGTCGAACGCTTGTAGAGCGGTCAGCGAGCTGTCGTCAACATACAGCACTCGCTCACTTGCCCACTGTTTGCGAGCCAGCACGCTGTCCAGCTGGTCCGATATGTGGAACAGCTCCGACGGCTTTATGTCTGTGGAAGGCAGGCTTTATAGTGCGATTTTTTTTAAATTATAAACTAGTACTTGACCGCAATCCCGCCTGATGGTAAGCAGTGATGCAATCGTTGACGGTAAAGCGCTCTATTTTATTAAGAGCCTATTCAATCAAAAAAAGAAACTGAGTGAATAGGAAGAAAGACAACAGTTTACTGAGGTGATGCAATGTTAAACCCAACACCACGACCAACAATGCTGCGCCAGAGGGAGATTGATGTGGAGACCCTCCACGATCAAACTCCCGACACCACAACATTTGGCGCATCGTACCCGGCACACATCGCAACACAACTGCTCAGACCCGTCCTCCGTACGGCTTCACCAGACATCATGCCGGAACACGACGAATCGCTTGGCGGCAAGAGTTTCTCTGGTGGGTCGTAACTTTTGCTGGCAGTCGATATTATGGCCTACCACTGAGAAAAGGATTTGTAAAGTCTGTACTAAGGTCCATATTACAAAACGTCATTCAAAACTCAAGCTCTACTTAAGTTTCGTTTCAAGCCCTTTGATTGGTTGAAACTAGTTTTAAGTAATGATTACGCACCTAAGTCTCCTACCATCTCACTCCAACTTTATGACCGAGCCTGCCGAGAAAGTTGGCGTGTACTACATACATATAAATGCTGTATTAAAGCAATAACTCATTCACATACCAAATTTCAAGTTCATGAGATAGTCGACTATTTGCTTGGTGACAGTACGTCTCTCTGTCATGCTCTCTCCCTCCCACACACACGTCTCTGTTATAGACCCGTCTTGGAACCGACGGAGCTCGGATTTGTCACCCCAGAAGGCTCTGCAATGGAATGTTTTATATACTTACACACTGGTGAGAAATGGCACAAGAAAAGATTATTTATTTATTTAAGGCACACAACAACACAAACATGGTTATATAACATTTTTTTTCTCGTTTTTGGCAACTGAGCCGGTTTCGACTATTCTGCCAGTGTCACGTGGTGACGGCAGCATATTTAACATTGTAAAGGTCTTATTCTAGTGTTAGTGTCAACAACAGACGTGCACAACATTCGCGTAAAAATAAAACTTACGTTATGAAAATTAATATTCTAAATTACGAAATGACCAACAATAACAATAAATTGAATATAAGATGTCAAAAAAATATAATAATAAGATTTAAATCTAGTCAATAATAATTGAGAATTTAAGAAGAATTTTAGAAGATTATAGTATGTTCTAAAAGTATCTGAGGATAATATAAACAAATGGATCAGAAAACCTTGTCACTTTGTAGTTTCATTTATGTACTAATGGGGAAGAAAACGCAAAGCTATTTGCAGATGTCGCTGATAGCGTTTGACTCATAACAATTAGCTGTCAGTCGTATCACGTTTTATGTTGAGTTTATTTTTTGTGTTTGACGAGTTTTTTTTTAGGTAAAGGAGAGCAATGTATTGTACATGGACTGTTTCAAGTTAAAAAAGAAGTTAAAAGTCTAGAGGAGCTTCAGTAAAAGGACGAAAAGCTGATCTAATTACCAGGCAAATAACAATGCCCAGACTTTAAACTGAATGCAGACTTATTAGTGTTTTAAGTTACATTAATTTTGTATTAGGTTTAATATTTCTTTAGTTATATTTAAGTAAATATAAATGTACTTATTATTGCCACATTTTGAAAGTTTCAACCCTATTAACCTAAAATTATTATCCAGACTTGAATTGTATGACAGAAATTTTTACTTCTTTACTTCCTCAAGAACAAGAAATTCAAGAGAATTTTTTTTTTTTTTTTTTATTGATTTACCGCCCCCAGATAGCTATAAAGACACAAGCAAGCAACCTTGAGCTTTAATGCTTTAAATATAAAGTTGAAAATCTAATTTAAAAAATTCACAGAATGTAGTAGGTTCATGTGTTGTCGTCTATACTTCATTACATACTTTTGGCACATACCTTAGAATTATTAGAGACAAAATGGTTTAATTTTAAAGACATTTTCTATTAAATAGTATTTAATATAAAATTAGGAAAAATAAAACACGTGAAAACTTACCTAAATTCTTCTGCTTCAGGTAAATTGGCAGGAGGTCCTTTCTCCACTACGTTAATTGAATTTTCTGGATTCCACACAAATCCAAAGGACAGTTTTTCTTCAAATCTAAAATAAGATATCACGGATTTAATAAAACAAAAATAAAATCACGGACCTTTGCCATTGAAAAACAGTCGTATAGAAGAAAACAGAATAATAGTTTTTAGTTCTGACTTCTAGTGTCTAGTCAGGATCTAAGCAAAGCCTAAGCTTTATACTAATGATTAGACATATTATGATTAGAAATACATAGAATAAAATGAAATTGAAATGTCTGTTTTTAATGTCAAAAATCAGTTTTTTACTAAATGTATATGAAGGTATTATACCTTTAACAAAAAACAATTGTTCAACAGACAAAGTCTGTCTTTCTGCAGTGTCTGTCTATTTGTTTCCACTAATCTCCGAAACGGTTGGAACGATTTTGATGGGACTTAAGGTAGCAAATAGCTGAGGCTATAATAACTTTTGTATTCGAGTAAGAAATGCGTTCCGCGCAAAAAAACTCCATGAAATCAAATTTGTTTTCCCACATGCACGCGAAAAACGTCACAAGCAAAGCATTGCAAAAAAGTTTTTTTTTATAATTATAAATAAGTGTCGACTGCAATCCCGCCTGATGGTAAGCAGTGATGCACTCGTTGATGGTAAAGCGCGCTAGTTTATTAATAGCCTATTCACTCTAAAAAACTGAGCGAATAGGAATGAAGACGGCAGTTGAGCGAGATGATGCGATGAAATCCAACAGCACGACCAACGATGCTGCGCCAGAGGGAGAATGATCTGGAGGCCCTCCACAAGCAAACTCCCGACACAACAACATTTGGCGCATCGAACCTGGCACACTTCGCAACACAACTACTCAAACCCGTCCTCCGTACGGTTTCACCAGACATCATGCCGAAACATGACGAATCGCTTGGCGGCAAGACTTTGTCTGGTGGGTGGTAACTTCTGTCGGTAGCCGATGTTATGGCCTACCACCGAGTTCTAATTGTTCTCCAAATTCTTTCACTCACCCTTTCCTAGCCTTATCTAAACTCCTCTTAACTGGCCAACAGAAGTCAGCCTCGACTAACTGCTGGATCAGTTCCACTCGGTTGCCCAACCCTTTAGTCAAGAGGGAGTGGATGACGTCAGTGATAAGAAATAGCTGTTCTATACCATGGTTGATTTGTGACTCCTTCGGCGTTTTAGATAGCACTGACTTTTTTATCTGTTTGAGGTTTTTGAATCTGAAATAAATATATTTTGGTTTGATTAAAAATAAATAAAAATACTTATTATACTTCTTATTTTTTGCTGTTAATCATGGTCTCGAAAATTAGAAATAGATCCATTCTTTCTAACCATCATATAAGTTGATATTTCCTTGTCTTCTTCGTGGGCTACTACATAGACAATTAGATGAAATGTCTGATATTAAGAATAAAATGCTGGAACTTTTCCAGAGAAATGACAAATATTCCAGGGCCCTTTTTATAAATTAGAAACTAGTGCTTCACCGCAATCCCGCCTGATGGTTACGCGCTAATTTATTACGAGCCTATTCACTCGAGCCTTGAAGACACTTAAATTATTGTAGTCCGACGGAAACGCCGCCGCTGGCAAACTATTTCAGTCCCTCGATGTACGCGGCATAAAAGACGAGGCGAAAAGCTTCGTTCGGATTGTTGTGGTGTCAACAACGTAAGGGTGGAAACTCTCCGCATGACGGGTTGTCCGATGGTGGAACAGAGATGGGGGAATTAAATCATGCAATTTCCTCGCTAATTCGCTCTTCATTTCAAATACTTGTATTTAGCTGTATTCAACAAACAAGGGAAGAAGCTGAACGGTGAATGCGAATCCCACACCAACACCATACGCAGGCACCACAACAGCCCAGTGGTTTTATGCGGTAAGAGTTCGACATACCTCTCTGTCACCCTCATGACAGAGAAAGTCCAGATGGAATTCCAGAATTCAATAAAAAAAAATAATTACCTCAATATATGATCAAACTTCATCAAAGGCTGTACTGGAACCATAAACAGTGGTAGAAAGCTGTTAATCTTTCCATTATCCAATATATCCACTGCTAATGCACACTCTCTCTTCAACGCATTATAAGTGCCTCTACACATCTGCCAAAAAATATTGTAGTAGCCTGTTCGGTCAATGAAGACTACAGGAAAGTATTTGTGGAAGACTTCGAGAGAGGGGGAAGTGTCTGTACCTTTATGTAGGGATATGCCTTTCGTATCTAGGTCTGATGTTTCTGTAATGTAATAGGTTTGATTATGCATTTCTTTACACATTAATATTTGAATATTAAACAATTTCATTACTTTTGTAGGGGATTGGAAGTTTCTAAAGAGAGATGGGAGCTTTTTGGGCCTCAGAGCGATAACATAAGCTTATAATAATCATAACACATCGATTGCCAGCCTCTGTGGCGTAGCGGTAGCGGACGCGGCCGCTGCGCAAGATGGCGCGGGTTCGATCCCCGCACAGTGCAAATGTTTGTATGCACGAATATGAATATTTGCACTGGTCTGGTCGTGCCTCGGAAAGCACGTTAAGCCGTTGGTCCCATGTTGGTCCCCGTTGTTGCCATACGAACATGTAGTGGCAGTCGTTAAAGGGTTGTTGGAGCCCTCAAAAAGTCCAACAATTGGTCAGCTGCAATGCTTCGATGTCGCCTTCGGGTTGTGGAGGTCAGACGGCAGTCGCTTCACGGAAAATGTCGAAGTTTAGCCATATCAGCAGTTAGACTGGTAAAAGCGGACCTCAGACTCCAAAGCTGAAAAAGCTTCGGATGCGACTGGGATAAACGCTGAGATGATGATGATGATAATAATCATAACACATGCTTGTGGTTACAAAATGTTGTACAAAGATGCGTAAACTATGGTCAGAAAAGATTGTAGACCGTCTGGGGTAAAAAATTTCGTCAATTATGAAAAAAAATCTGCAATCTGGTCAAAATATAAATGGAAATACTACTTTTTAAAAAATAGTCAAACAGTGTTTCTAATCATGTACTGAATCCATGATAACAGATGCACATCAAAGTACCTGTCAATATGGATTCAATCCCAGGCAACATACTATACTTACAAAAATTAGAACCTTCAAAAGGAGTCCTTCAGAGGAGGAGAATATAGAGACTTTCTAAGAAAATATGTATAATAAATAAAGAATTTATGCGTCTTTTTAATGCAAGAGGTTTGAATTACTTATATATATAGAGAAACTTATATATATATATATTATATATAGGTATATATACACCGTGGAATTGTAATGGTTGTTTTCCCGCAGCGAAACGGTTTTGTCTTAGTAATACAATCGTTTCATCAATAAATAATTAGAAACATGAAATGGCAGATTTAACAAGTGATAAAAAAAACTCGAAAGTGAGCACGAACTAATAGTAACCTCCTGATATCTATAGCTGAATGGCGGGGGCCATTGACCCGCGTGCTTCAACTATTATCCATTCATACTTTTACGGGCTTAGGACCATCATAAATACTTTTTAGCTGAATTTACTGAACACGAAAATAAAATTATTATCTAAGATAATTGTTTGTAATTTTTGCGCGCAGACTACTTTATGTCGTATTACCACAGTCGAGAGCTTATTTTACTTTGAACATTTATAAAGCGGCATCGTCCTAGTTTTTTTGAATGCTAGTTGGAGCGGTAGTTTTTTGTATTGGTACATTTAAGCTATTTTATACCGTATTAACGCACATGACAGATTTTTTTTGTTTGAACATTTTTTTCTTTTGTCGGCATGGCGGTGAATTTTTGAATTGTTGCCTACAAGCTGTTTTATGCCGTATAACTACGCGCGGGAGCTTATTATGGTTTGAACATTAAATGCATTCCTTTCCTTTGAGGCCGTTTGCATGTACATTCCGAGTAGTACGGGTAGTACCTACAAGTTGTATCTAGCGTAACTAACTTTTCTCACTTTTTCGAGTTGATGTTTTTTTTTTTTATTATTTTATAACACAAACATTTTTATTTTTGTCTTTTACTCTATTCATCGAAAGTACTCCTTAAAGCAAATCGTTCTGCCGCGGGAAAACAACCATTAAAATTCCAGCGTGTATATAGACAGAGAAACAATTTCTATAGAAACATGATCTAAAATATAAAAATAAAAACAACATACTCAACGCTATCCAAATATTCCTCACAATTTGATAACTGCTCATAATATTGTTTATCCTCTTTGTCTGCACAAAGTATACAATCAATAGAGCCACAACATGTCCGGACACACTCAGATTCCTTTGACGTAACCAGATTTTTAGCAATGTAACTGCTTGCTTCAGATTTTCACTTTTTTGCAAAGTTTCAATCAGTAATTCTTGATTCACGGATGCAGTTAAGTCTGATAACACGCTGCTATTGTAATAAGGTGTTGGAGGACCAACTTCAATATTGTTTTCTGTGTTTTCATTAAACAACCATGCCTCCCTCAAGTTGTTACGTTCCGGGCTAAACCGGTGTACCTTGTAGGCATCGCTTTCACATACCAAGTTAATACGGACTGACAAATGGTTACCTAGCTTGCCTGTAGGCTTGAAGTCTAGTACAGGCTTACTTTCAGAACCATAGGTGTATGAGTAGTGTAATTCTTCAACTGATTCATATTTAGATAAATGTGCCGCAATATAAGCCAGATAGGCTGCTCTTTTCTTATGATATCTGTAGTTAACCGAGTCATTCTTTGTATATGTTTCGCTGGGAACTGTTATTTGTAAGTCAACCCTCAATTTTGAGTTGATTGCACACTTTAATGCATAGGACCCAACAACTTCAACATTGGAGAATTTGTGAAATGTAAAAACACACTTTGTTTTACTCAACTGCTCGTTAATTGGTAATTTCACCTTGAGTTTCTTCGCAAGAGTTTGTTCAGACAAGTCGTATTCCGTATCATCTTTAGGTATAGACAATAAGTGACTTTTTAACTCATTGAAAAACTCAACGAACCTTTTTTCGGTTTTCTCTTTTACTTTTACTTCTTCGATTATTTCATCCACTTGTAAGCGGAATAGGTTAGAATTGAAAAGGTTTTCTGTCTCCTGTAGTCTGTTTAATTCGTTTGCTGTTGGCTGACGATATAAACTTTTGGTCCTTATGCGTTTTGGCCCATCTTTATTTTCGTCTTCGGCAGATCGTTTTCCGTTCTCATTAATAACTGGAACCTCTCCGCTCTCTTCAGAAATAGATACTGTTGTGTCCTTAAACGTAAAATCACAGTAAATAACACATGTTTTATGTAAAGAACTTACCAACTTCATAACACATCGAAATTTATCAAAACTAATACCGCTTGTACAGTTATTCGTAACAAAAAAACTGTTTAGATAACTTACTCGCTTCACCATGGTAAATAATTCACCGGCAATACATAGAAAACATTAAAATTAAACAAAGTTATTGATAAGTAATAGGTTAGAAAAGTATAAACAACGTGTGGTGCGACCTGCTGTTGTCTAATCTCCCGTCATCTCCCGTCAATTTTGTCTGTTTGACCAGTGTGACCAACCTTAAATTAAAGATCCTGCCTCGCTTAAACAAGAAAACTGACAAATCCTGCCAAAATCAAAAGCACAAAATGCCAAAATAATGCCAATATATTCTAAAAGTTTAAAATAAATAAACACATTATTTTTTGAAGTTTTTTTCTAAAACTAGCTGCGCCACACGGTTTCACACACGTTTTTTTCTTTTAAATGCCCCGCTCCTATTCGTCGCAACGTGATGCTATATGGCCTAAAGCCTTCCTCGCTGAATGGGCTATCAAACGAAAACAAGAATTTTTCAAATCGGACCAGTGGTTCCTGAGATTCAAACAAACTAATAAACTCTTCAGCTTTATATGTATAGATAATTGATCTTGAAGTTTAAAAGTGAACTGAATGAAATTACACATTCCTATTAGCATCGTATTCTTCTGGATCACTCTCTTTATACATCGCTTTTGTCATTCACTAATGCCCTGTTTAACAAGTAAAATAGAGGCTACATGTTTATTAATAAATCTGTTCCGCTTTTTTGTTTTATCAGATTGATTTTCGAGAATATCCTTTCACAAGCAGCATTCGACTTGTTTTCGAACCATTACCTCTTATGGTATTAATTTCTTAACCATAGTTTAGTTTTTACATTTTGGCATTAGTATTTCCTTCTAGAAACTTATTTTTTTTTATTTATTTATTCTAAATTATTTTTTATTTTATTTGACATAAGAATTTTGTTCTAGATACATTTTTAGAACAGTCTTTTCTTTTGACATTTCTTTTTAGGATTTCTATTATTTTATTTATTTTGTATTGTTCCTAACAACAAATTGCTCTGTTCTCTGGTTGTAACTGACGATTCGAAAGTACAAGCACTTTCTAAGCCTACTTGAATAAAGTATTATTTGAATTTGAATTGGATACTGCATCCCCTACTCTTTTTGTGGGCTGTAGCGGCTAGCGGCTACAAGTACATTGTTAATATTGCCAAAAGGGCCAAATCCTGCCAGATATCTAAAACGTCAAACAAAAGTGCCAGAGAGTAAAATAAAGGGCCAAACCTGCCAAAAAGGCAGGATCCTGCCACATTTGGTCACACTGTGTTTGACAAATTCAATTATCAAGTTGACATTGACAACTACGGTCCGTTTCAATTTCATTCTCGAAAATCCTTCATGATTTTCTTAATTCAGTTAATGAAAGTTTTTCAAACCTCTTGCATTAAAAAGACTCTCCTTTAACCGCAAAGAATTTGATACCTTTGAGTTACCTCAAGCGCCAAGTCACTTTAGATACAAGTTTAAACAGTGTTGGAATACATAGTATCGATGCATAAATTCTTTATTTATCAACAATATTAACTTTTAATCTAGTCATACAGAGAGGCTTTTTAAAATATAGGTAATACACTTGAACGCAATAACTCTACGAAATCTGTTGTTATTAATGATAATAAAGGTAATTTGTAAATGATAAAAAAACACAATACGTACTAGATATCTTTTAAATATTAAATAATTCCAGCCTATGAATATATTATTTAAATGGTTAATATCCATGATCAACCTTAGTAGGTATATTAAAAACAAACACTATTTCTTGTCAAATTAAATAACAAATTAAACTGATCAAATCAACATCCCTTATATATATCCCTTTCTTTCGGTGGTAGGCAACAACATCAGCCGCCGGCATAAGTTACCACCCACCAGACAAAGTCTTGCCGCCAAGCGATTCGTCGTGTTCCGGCATGATGTGTGGTGAAGCCGTACAGAGGACGGGTCTGAGCAGTTGTGTTGCGATGTGTACCGGGTACGATGTGCCTAATGTTGTTGTGTCGGGAGTTTGGTCGTGGAGGGTCTCCAGATCATCCTCTGGCGCAGCATAGTTGGTCGTGCTGTTGGGTTAAACATTGCATCACCTCGCTCAACTGCCGTCTTCCTTCCTATTCACTCAGTTTTTTTGAGTGAATGGGCTTAATAAGCTAGTGCGTTTTACCATCAACGATTGCATCACCGCTTACGATCAGGCGGGATTGCAGTCAAGCACTAGTTTATAACTAATAAAAATATATGTTTAAATATTTATAAAACGGTAGTGTATATTTAACTAGCTGCCGCCAGCGACTTCGTTCGCGTGGAATTAGTTATGCTCCGCTCCCATTGGTCGCAGCGTGATGTTATATAGCCTAAAGCCTTCCTGGATTCATGGACTATCCAAAGCAAAAAGAATTTTTCAAATCGGACCAGTAGTACGTACGCACAAACAAACACAAACTCTTCTGCTTTATATATTAGTATAGATTTAGCCGATAAACTGTACCGTTCAAGCTGTAGTCTAATCGTGCTGATTTCTAGTTGCCTGTATGACTCCCATAACGCACGTTTTGAGTACTAAGTACGATCCTTGTCACCAGTACTACTGCCTTAACCTTTTGAACGCCAATCACTTTTATACAAGTTCGAGATTTTCGTGCCCTCAGCGCCACTACTTGATTAGAAGTAATCACAGTATAAAATAAATTTACGACTTTTACAAGAACTTTTATTTTGTTTTTATAGAAAATTGCCCTGTTATCAGTCATATTTTTAACTTTTTCACACATAATAAGTTCTTATTTGTTTTATTTTCAATAGAAACAAAAACGCCAAAAAATATTTTTAATGCCCCCAGCGCCAATTACTTGATATCAAGTAAGCCAGTGATGGGACACGATGAAGACCTCGCTATATTTCATCTCGTCGAAATGATCACAAATACTATTATTGCAAGAAAATGACATGAATAAATAATATTTTATAAATAATGTAAACTATAAACTAGGTTTTATTCACCTTAATCAAGAATAATTAGGTTTTCCAATCATTATCGATAGTGAAACACCGTTTGAAAAACCCATCCCTACTAAGTTAGTTAGTTATCAGTACGCACACGCAACCGACGTGTATAGAAGTAAATCTGTGACGTCATCAAATCAGCGGACGGGTTTCAAGGTCATAGTGACTTTGTGCATTTTAGTGTAGTGCAATGTTTACATCTTGACTTTGCGCACGTGTACTTACAAAAAAAAAAAATGGGACTGTGATTATGACGAATTATTGCCAGTTGTTCAAGTCTGAACCAGAATTTTGAAATAGTTCGTCGTCTTGACATTCTGTTTATTCGTTAATTTCCGTTTCAGGAATGTACTTCCGTTTTCTATTAATTTCTACAAACAAGAAAAATCATTGCGAGTATTTTGCGACACCATTAAAAAAGATTTGTAACATTTGCGTAAAACCGCCACCATCCATTTTAATAAAAAACACGTATCTAGCTTCTATTGGTTGTAAGTAAATAAAATAAATTATGCAGGTATCGGTTGAGTTTATGCACGTGTAACTCGACCACAGTGAATATAAATACCATAGTAATCCAGACATCCTTATATCAGAAAGGATTTTGATGTGCCTCGAGCGCCAACTACTTGATATGAAGTAAAAGGATAACATTTGGAGACAAATAGGGATGTGCCTTCCAAGAATACACGTCTAATAAATTTACAATTCCTTTCTTTATTTTGGGAAATATATCCAGGTTTTCATATTGATCTTTTTATGAAATAAAATATGAAAATCAGTTACAGTTTTTATTTTAGCTTCGTAAATTGGTGAATAAACATTAATTTCAACTTATGATATTATTTGTCGATAAGACATTAATCCCATCCCTACGTTTTACTATAGATCAGTGTTCTGTGCTATAGATACGTTATACATTTGTAGCGTGGCGCAGGAGGACACATCGCGTATTATATAGTTGGGCGTCAAAGAGTAGGTATAGTAAGTATATAATTAATGGGCGTTCAAAAGGCCAGACCATTACCTACCTTCAGTTTCTATACTTTAAGTAGTCACGACCTCTCAAGGTCAAATACGAGATGCTAATTAAAAAAAAAAAAAAACTATACTTATGTAGATAGAATACTCTTTTATTAAGTAGGTATACCTATTTTTTTTTCTGTCATACCATATAAATTACAGGACACAAAAATGATGATTTTGCAAAGGCCGACACAATGGGCGGTCTTATCGTAAAGAGCGAGCACAGGATACGAAGACTAGTAGCAGTAGTAAAACAATTTATTTGATAATAAATAAAACTCGAGGGAAAAATTCAAAGATTTTATTTTTAAAAGTGGTTTTTGGTGCTTTTTCACCTTTCATGAAATTACGAGATGTTAGACGAAATAAATAGGTTATAAATCTTCAAAATAAATATGTTAATGTTGAGTTGGTATTCCATGGTTGAAATGACCGGATACTTTCATTACAATAAAAATATATTTACAATACCTATATGTTTGGTAACATTGCTCTCAATTATAACGAAATAAATACTATGATTGCATAGCAATACTGTATGTAAAACTATATCATGAAATCTACTACTTATCTAGGGATACAGCAAGCTTTGGTGGTGCTGCTATTTTTTGACAAAATACAATTACATTGTATTTAGGCCCTATATTAAACGCCATGCTGGAGGCATTTTTTAAGGATTCCTCTTTCAGGGCAAAGGAACTATGTAAATTTAGAGATGATGGCGTTAGTGAACTCGCTGCATTTCCCGGTGCCGCCGAGGTCTCCAGTGAGGTGTTTGCCCTCCTTCAGTACTGCGTAGCAGGCGCTCTGAATGCGGTCAGCGTGGTCGTGCAGCTTCAGGTGCCGCAGCATCATGATGGACGAGAGCAACAGGGCGGTGGGGTTGGCCAGGTCCTTGCCAGCGATGTCAGGGGCTGTGCCGTGCACCTGCACGAGGCAAATATTACAACAAATAACTAATTATTTCTGTAGTTAAATAGGTCAGACTCAAAAAAAGGGTTATAATACTTACAGCTATGTTAGTAATGTAATCATTGACCCATCACATCAATACACAGTAAAGACAGCAAGTAATCACCATTGGGGCATCCCACGGGATGACAACAGTAACAAAATTAAAGGTACATAATTCAGTTTGCAGTCAGTGGAACAATAAGACTGAAGAATATGGTTTGGGTTGATCATTGCCTTGGTTAATCAAAGTAATAAAATGACGTAGCTAATTTTTATTAATGCATTTATTTGTCTACTTATTTACATAAATTAACTTATAATACAAATAAATCATGGTTTCACAGCAGTTTGTGTACTTGATCATAAAATATTATAACTAACAGAGTATGTAAAATGCGAGAAATTCTAGTTTAATGATAAAGTTTATGTTTCCTGGGAAACTTACGGACCTACACATTCAATTTTGCAGTGGATATTATGTGATGTAAGCTTCAGGGCAGGTTCAAGGAACTCATTAATGGTATAAAAAGCACATAATATGTGGAAAGAGCTTTCAAAAGCACAAAGTGAGCAGAAATATTTGAAACATCTTTATCTTCTTCATCTTTATCTTTTTTTTTTTAATATTTCTTTTTCAATCTAAATATAGTCTCCCATCATTATTTCAAATTTCATATAATTTTTATCTAGTCTAAGTACATACCTCATTTTACTCACTAGCGATGTTGTACCTTTTATTGTCAGATATGATCCGACCTCGTGGTATGATATATTATTTAATAATCGCGACACGCAATATAAATAGCTAGCCTACACAATGTTCAATAATCCAAACATAATTATGGCAAAGCCCTTAATTAAGGAGCTGCATTGGTTTCAATAATACTTAACATAGATAATGAAGGAAAAAATTAATTTAAAACTAACAATACCTTAATTTACTTAAACGATGTCGCCACCAACTGGTCTAATTAGCAGTTTTGTAAACCACAGCATTTCACTAAACAGTTGTTCAACTAACGGCCTAAATGATATTCAATATAGTTTCAAGTTGGGAGTAACAATCACGTCCGTGCCGAATTGGTTGCAGTAACCAGGTCACCCTGACAAAATGGATTAGGTTAGAACTGTGACTGACCGCGAGCGAGCCAAACACTACGAAAGGTCACCCGGTTGATTATACGGTCCATTTTACCAGTTGGCTGCGACATATACACTACCACATCAACGTTTTCGGTTTGTAATTAAATGTACGCACGACATTTCAAACATTAGGGTATTTGACTAAAAAAAACTAATTAGTCCGTCAGTCAGATTTCCACAAAATACTAGACGCGTATTTTTTCTTTTTTCATATAAACAAAAAATTAAGACGACACAGTGCGTTGAAAACTCGTGTGACGTCACTGCACGCTACACTTTTTAGCGGCCAGTGATGTCACCAGCTGCCACTCCTGATCTTTGATGCCTCTTATATTTGTCAATTTTTATTGATTTGATAAAACAAAATATACCTACGTATCAAATATTTTTCTATAATCTGAATGACGGACTAAATATAATTTTTTTTTTTACCCAGGAAACATCCCGATTCTACTATAAGTTAACATCTCATCATACAGACGCCAGAAGATCAAGTTACTCAAAAGCTTAATGGTTTAGCGAAGGTGAACACCTATTGAAGAAATTTGACGTCTATACAATGAAAGGTCAGCTAAAACTGGAAATGTATAGCTTGATTATGTCGTCTTGCTTACAAGGATCTTTCGGCGCGTGGCCAAAATCGGAACTAAATAAAAGTGTTGTTTTTGCGATACATTTCACACCAAAAGACCCTTGTCGCAATGCGCCGTATCACATTGTAAATTGAACTAAAATACTGAACATAAAACAGTCGATAACATCACACTTACTGTTCCTCTTGCTCTAACAGTCTCAGTACTATATACATGTTGTTTTCACATTATTTTCAATTAAATAATAAGGAACTACAATTCAAAATTGACTGACTACAGTGTATAATGCTCTTAACTGGCGAAATGTAGGTTGTTAAATACACCTCCATCTACCTTTTTAAAAAGTATTCCTAACACAGTCTGTATACAAAAAAAAACTGTTATGGTAACTTATAAGGTCATGAAATTAACTACTAAAATAAGAATGGCCTATACTTGTATAGTATAAATGATAATATTTATGTGGATATTAATAGGACTTGAACAATCGCGAATTTCACTTGATGAATTAATTCTATAATAAACACGACGATCTTATAACTTTTCTGACAGTTCAAAAGAGCCTGTAACTGGTTTATTTGAAATAAATGCTTTGATTTTTTGATCTCATCTTGGGGGAAATAATTTATACCAATAATAACCACAAAAATATGTCAATAATATTATATGTAAATGAGCAGATCTATATTCTACATAATGGAATGTTCATAAATAGTGAAATAAATTATATATATTATATTTTTCTAAAAGTATTTGATGAAAATGTAAACAAATGGATTGTGAAACGTTCCTGTGGGTGCCAATTTGTAGCCAGCATCATAATTGCGTAACACACTATTATAGCAAAGCATATTGCTATTCCATTGTTCCATATATTCGCGAAATCTGTCTGCTCAACAACGTAAATAACGCAATGAATGTTGTTAAACTGTCAGAATGAAACACATTAGGTACTACTGGTAGTCTGGAGTTCATGATCTTGGAAATTAGGCACATTTTATAAGATCCTGGCTCACCCAAATGATGCGAAGTCTGTTTAGGTTCATAGCCCAAATATGAGAAATGTGTATTTAGGGTTCAATGGGTCTGTGGACGGGCGACTGGGATGATGATGAAATATTAAAATATAATTATAAAATAGCAGCCCACGCTTATCGGGAACAGGGTCCAAGCTACCGGTCAGGGCTTTAGAGAAAGGAACCTCCTGACAATGCGAGCCGTGTCTAGAAGTACCGCTTTCTGAATCAAGCCCTTGATCCAGCAGCGTCTTGATATATACGCGATACTTGATTTACCTTTCTCGGCTTAAATCTTAATATATGAATTGCAACCTATAAATTAATGTTTTATTTCATGTAAATTTTTTGTTTAGTTTAATAGAAACTACTTTTGTTTATAAGTTCTAAATAACCAGCCAAAAATGGTGCTGTCATTTTTTTTTAATTATTTATAAACTAGTGCTTGACTGCAATCCCGCCTGATGGTAAGCAGTGACGCAATCGTTGATGGTAAAGCGTACTAGTTTATTAAGCCTATTAACTTAAAAAACTAAGGAATAGGAAGTTGAGCGAGCAATGTTAAACCCAAGACCAACACGACTAAACAATGCTGCGCTAGAGGGAGATTGATCTGGACTCTCCACGGCCAAACTCCCGACACATAACATTTGACGCATCGTACCCGCCACACATCGCAACACAATTGCTCAGACCCGTCCTCCGTACGGCTTCACCAGACATCATGCCGGAACAAGACGAATCGCTTGGCGGCAAGACTTTGTCTGGTGGGTGGTAACTTCTGCCGGCAGCCGATGTGGCTTACCACCGAGAGAAAATATAATGTTATTATAATTATGAGTCTTAAGCTAATTAGCTTTTTCACAAGATAACTTTTATAATTAATTTTATACTTTCTTTTGAGAGGAAAACCACTGAATTTGTTGACGTTATTGGAACCAAATAATTTGAGAAAACGTACGTAAATGTAAATTTCTCGACAACCCGAGAAGACCCGAGAAATTGAAGAGCTCGAGAAATCATGAACCCTAGAACCGACACACGCATTATGATTATAAATGCCCCTAAATAGAAAAGATTGGTACTGCTTTGAATTGACAAAATTTCAATTTTTATATCACTTAACGATATTTGTGATTTAACAGTTAACGTTAATTTTAAGAAAATTAACGTTGAAAAAAAAATGTGATATATGAAGTTGGAACCTGAAAAACACAGATTCATTCCTTTACTCAGTTACCACGTAAGAAATACACGTTAATAGTTAATTTTGATTACATATACAGTGAAACTTGGTTAAGTAGGACCTGGATAAGTGAGAAACCTCCATAACTGGAACTCATGCTGAGGTCCCAACACTTTGGCACTGAATTACCTCTGTTAGTGGGACGAGGTAAGCCTCTATATCTGGGATTTGTTCTTTCGATTTATTATCATAGTTACCTCTATAACTGAGACAGCGAGTAAATTTTATATGCATAAACCTCTGTAACTGAGATAACATTGTTTGTTTACTCATTCTTATTCTACCCACAAATTCCACACGTAATTCCAAGTACGTAAGTACAAATTTTGAGCTTCAATTACCTTCAGTTTTAGTTTCGCTTTACTACTAACGAAAGCTACAATCGTTATCATTACGTGAAAAACTGAACGAACCCTCTGTAAATGAAACAGATATTTATTTATACCTGTATATCTGAGACACTGTGTAAGTGGAATACCTCTATAAGTGAAACGACATTGCAGGTCCCTTGATGTCTCACTTAACCAGGTTTCACTGTATATAAAAACTAGTAATTCGCCATCATGGCTTGGTAACTATTATGTACGTATAATTATAAGTTATCTAAAACTAATAAGATAAAAATAAATTTAATCTGATCAGGGTTTGTTAATACTTTCAACAGATACTTTTAGAACAGACCATATTGATACTTCTTTGGCTAATACAGCGGTATGCGAGTTGGCTGAGATAAAAAAAAAATATTTGTGGCAGTGTCAATTTTTTTTTATAAATTATAAACTAGCTCTTGACCGCAATACCGCCTGATGGTAAGTAGTGACGCAATCGTTCATGGTAAAGCGCACTAGTTGAACAGCGAAGAAAAATCTTTAGAAACCCAAGAATTATTCCCCAATATCAGTTTGCGTTTCTGTGTAGTAAAAGCTATGTACTCTAATCTGGCTAGGGAATAGTGTAGCACAGCTTATATCTAAACTAATAGCAGTGTTAACAGTCTCAGATAATTTACACTCCACCATGTAATCAATTATCTATTTAAAAATTAATTGTGAAATTTTCGTTGGTTGTTATAAACATAAAATTCTTAATTATTCAAGTATAGTAAAGGTAGAGCTAGAGAAATTATTTGTTAAGTAAATAAAATGTCTACATCAAGCGGTGTGAATATAGGAACTATTTAAGTTGGTGATTAATATGCTAAACAATTAAAATATTCATTATTAGGGTTCTACACTCAAAGGTGCGAAACCTTTTAGTAAGACTCCTATGTCCGTCTGTTTGTCACTACGGTCATAGTTGTAATTTTCACAGACAATATATCTATGTATTTCTGTTTCAGCTATAAATAACAACAAGTACTAAAAACAGTTTTTATTTTATTGTTTTTAATGTTTTTGTGTGCAACCTTTAATGAGCGAGTGATACTCGCATTAGTTATAACTCGCGTAATAACGCTTCCTTATGGAAATCACATTGCGAGCAAGTCATTCCTATGCACAAGATTGTGGAGGCCACTTCAACGATTTTATCTCTGGGTGTTTTCCGGGTCTACTTAATACTGTATACTTTCCCAGTATCTCAGCCAACCTGCTCATGCTTACTACTAAGTCAATAATTTGATCTAATAATTAAACTCTATCACTCAATAGTGGCTTCGATCATCATTTTGATACAGGACTAATGCGCCAATGTTGAAGAAATAATTCATGTGGCAACTGACTGGTTAAATTAACCGTTTAGTTTTTCGCCTAGCCTTTTAGCTAAACAGCGGCCAGTTTCGCTAACGGTATGAATGATTTAAAATGTTAAAGTTTAAGTTGGTAGTGTAACTTATCATGTGCAAGACAAATTAGTCCCAGTAACTAGCCAGTGTCTTCGACTAAATGGGTCCAGCTAGAACTGAGTGCGAGCCGAGCTCTACAAGGCCAGGCGGTTCACTAAACGGCTAATTTATACAGTTGATTGCGACAGATAAGTACATAATATAAAACACATGTAAAATAGTAATATAAGAAAAAAAAAATAGTAATATAAAATAGTAAAATCTCAATTTTTTCAACCTTCAATCTACCTTGTACCTAGTCCTTAACAAGTCTGATCAGGCTGATCTAAATATTTAATAATCTCAGCTGTGTACTCTGAACATTTTGCCGTCCCTCCTAAGTCCTGAGTGAGCACCTTATTTTCCCGTAGGACTCTGAAGCAAGCGCTTTCTATTTTATTAGCATGTTGGTTTAGCTTCATGTAGCGGAGCATCATGACGGCTGAAAGTAGAAGTGCTGTCGGATTGGCGAGGTCTTGGCCGGCAATGGATGGTGCTGTACCGTGTACCTAGAAAACAGTGCAAGATTATTACGATATAGTAATAAAAATAGAGGTGCAACTCGATTGCGGGCGATAAATAACGAATAAGTTAATTGCTATGGTCGATTATGTAATCTTTTGGTCTTAGAAACTTGTTACTTGTCAATCGAAGTAAAACATCACATTTTTGACATAGATACAGTCCATTGACAACTATTTTACCTTTGATTTTGCATCACTTTCGTGGCTTTAAGTTTGCCACTGACAAGTCTGCCAAATCATTCTGACCTTAAGTCTCGTTGCAATAAGGTTTTTATTCGATAATGTTATCGAATAAAAAATATATTAAATTATTTTAATTCGCGCTAAATACCCGCCAGTGTTTGATGGTTTATTAATCGTTCGCACGTGTTCTTGGCAAAATTGTGGCGTCTCTCCCACAAAGGCCATTAATCAAGAATTGAATTGTTATTCGATTACCACTGCCACAGGTACTACAATATATTGTGACAAGGTCCTAATTAGGGAATGGTTAACATTTTTAAAGTACATTTAATTGTCCGCAATCTGATTGCACCAACGGGATTAGTTTTCTTCAAATATATGGGTTAGTAGAAAACATCAAAGTTGTTATGTTAAAATGGCATGTCTTTCAATGAGAGAAATTATTTATAAAATGTCTATTTATAGTTATTTACACACATATATCATCAAACTATCCATACATTTCATAGTCAGAGCTTGAAGAACTCCGGGCCGTCAGGGAAAGAACTAATTACATGACATCATGCCTGTATCCCTTGAAAGGACAGGCAGGAGTATACTTATTTTTTAAAAAGGATTTGATGTTCTCTTTATTTCTTTTCTTTCTATTTCAACAATAGGGTATTTGACTAAAAACAACTAGTCCGTCAGTCAGATTTCCAAAAAATACTAGGATTTTTTTTTTCATATAAACAAAAATGAAGACGATACAGCGCGTTGAAAACTCGTGTGACGTCACAGCACGCTACACTTTTTAGCGGCCAGTGACGTCACCAGCCACCACTCCTGATCTTTGATGCCTTTTATATTTGTCAATTTTTATTGATTTGGCAAAACAAAATATACGTATCCAATATTTTTCTATAATCTGAATGACGGACTAAATAGAATCAACTTTTTTTTTACCCAGGAAACATCCCTATTACGTTACAAGTCCCATGTGATGGGGTGTAAGCCTATGGTCAAGCCCGTAAATGTGTGGATAGATTATTAGTAGTTTTGGAAACTGTCACCACTAACAAATACCATGCATCAATCATCATGAATGAATGGAATGTAGAAAAAAATATTTATATTAAATAGAAAAAAAAAAGACGATTTCATAGTAATCAGTGGTGCCAATCTCTGCACTTAAATAAAGGCATTTTTAAGAAACATTTAAAAGCTTTTTGTGCTTAGGGTTGACACCAACCACTTTTGGATTTAGGGGTTGCAAGCATCAAAAATATGTGTTTCGATTATTCAATTGTTTAACAAACATAAGATAATTAACATATAATGTGCCTGTTGGGACACAGGCCTCCTCTCGATGAGAGGGAGTGGGCCATAATCTACCGCGCTGGCCTAGAGCGAGTCGGTAGATGTCACATGTCTTACGATATTTTTTATTTGGCTCTAGGACATGCCGATTTCCTCACGATGTATACCTTCACCGTTTTAAATGCAGCAGTGATGAAATAATTTACACAAAGTAAAGCGCCTGGGGTTCAAACCTAAAAGCGGCCGATATCACTAGGCCACCGCTGCTCTCTTATTCACTGTTGTCAAAACAACATTGCGAAGTAAAATTTGTCAATTTTTAAAATTGTACATTTGCTGTTTGAAGGAGCTACTTTCTAGAAATCATCTGCCAAACCTATTCTCATCTATGTTGTGGTTGGCTTGGAATCTAACCAGAAACAGCTGAATATCAGTAATTTACATGGAATGCGTATCTGACCTCCACAATCCAGTTACTGAACCCTTAAGAAAAATTCGATCCAACCGTCCCTTGCTGTTCTCTCTAGCGACGCCCTAAGCAGAGGTTCGTATCCCACAGGGGGTGCTCTTAGCGTGTAGTCGCTTAGTTTTTAGTTGCCCTGCCTGGAGGCTTTAAATTCATTTAAGGCAGCCACAGGATAGTCCTGTTAAGCAGTCACAACCTCTCAAGGTCAACTACGAGATGCCATAGTTAAAAAAAGGACACTAAGATCCCCTTTAACTGGATGTAACGAGCTACTGACCACCCATGACTGAGAATTTAATTTAAAGCTTTGTTTATTGTGAAATTAACATATTGTAAAAACCTGATACTTGTGAAAAAGAATGAAAGATCTTTTACAAGTGTCAGATTTTTACAATATTCTTTTATTTACATAAACATATTATTAAATAACAGGCATACATGCAATAATGCCACATTAAGTAAACATCCACATGTGCTAAGAACAGAACAGAACAGAACGAATTTTAGAGTTTAGACAATCACATTTATGTATATGTATTAGTTCACATAATTATATTAGATTATAAGAAACACATTCACAGGTAATGGTTTATTTATTTAAATCATCATGCAGTTATTGCCAGATCAAAAAAAGAATTTTTTTAGAACATTGAACCCATACACCTGTTAGTTCAAACTCAATAATTTGAAACAACTTATCTGTCCCAGCTTTTTTATTGTTTTTTTGTTTATAATCGAAAACACTTTAATTTTGAAGACCTATACGATTTTAACATGTAATGATGACCGGCGCGTGAATGCGATATTCCGTTGATATCATTTTATAATTATAAACTACCTTCTCCTCTACCTCTTCTCTATATTTTAGCAGCGGCTGTCCTTGTAACCAATGCAGCTGAAGATCACTTTTTTACATTTAGGTCGGTTTCCAGAAGGACACTCAAGCATTGATCTCTGTTTAAACATTGAAGCGAGTCGAGAAACAAGTTTAAAAGCAATGCTTGAGTTCTGAGTGAGCTTCTGGAATACGGGCCTAAGAGTCAGAGCTAACTTATACAACCCAATTACTGGATAATATTACCGCCGTTCCGCCTCGGAAAACGCGATAAGCTTAACTCTAAAGCTGTTGGTCCTGAACGTTTGAGAACCAGTCTTAGAATAGAATACTCTTTATGATATGCAGTATATAGATTACAGAACTAAAATATAAAGACTTTACAAAGGGTGACACAATGGGCGGTCTTATCGCTAAGAGCTATCTTTTACAGACAAGTTTTGGATGGTAGTGTAACCAAAGAGTATAAGGGTATTGTATATTATTCAGTAAGTGAGTTGTAGAGGTTAGCTATGCATAGGTCGTTTATTTTTATGGTTTTGAGTGTTTTCAAAACCGCGGCGTTAAATAGAATCCTATTCCTATCCTACGTAACACACTATCAGTAGCAATTGGTTTCATTTTGATAATCCAACAACATTCATTGCGTTAAGACTGATTTACACGGTGCAATTTAATTGCTTATGACTTCAATAAGTTAAATAATAATAATAATTCATTTATTTCAGATTACTCCATATTTGTTAGTACAATTTTGAGCTTACAGACTAGTGTTAGTAACAATATGACAAAGATACATTTTTATCAATAAATGAATAAATGGCGGATCGAGTGGAGTCCCCGGTGATGGTGGAAAATCGCTATAAGACTGCGTGCAGTCTTATCCAACGAGCCAGCATCGGAGAGTCCCAGCGGTCCACCAACACGCGCAAGATGGTAAAGCAACAATAAAAGTTGCATTGTCTAAACACCATTTAGACGATGCAAATCATTTGTTGCATAAATTTTATTGTACGCCATAGGCAATTAAATTGCACTGTGTTAATCAGCCTTTATTTACGTTGTTGCGCAAACACATTTTCCGAATATATGGAGCAACAAATTTGCAATTAACTTCAAAATTATTCAAATTGATAGTAACAGTGTGTTATGCCATTAGATTGAATAGTTCTAAGTTTTTTTTTTTTTTGTTGCCAAGTCATAATATGACTGGATTCTTTTTTTCTTTTTGTTCATCCAAGCCTTTAAGGGCTCTGTAGAATATACAATATGTAAAGAAAACCCTGTCCGACCCATAAGGATAATAAAGGTTAGGTAAACATGACCAAATATAATATAAAATTTTACATAATCATCATAGTAACAATACTAATGAATTTTGAAATAATCCTTTTTTCCCGGGAATTAATTACAATTTCCCCAAAATCTGGTAATTTTTAAAAAAGTGACAACACCGGTAGTGTTATAAGCGAATAGCGACGCGACCACGTCACAGGTGCCGCGTGCCCTGCCCCCCGCCGCCCGCGGAAGGGGTTGCTTATCGCACATGTATTAAGTTAGCTATTTTTTACCAAATAATATTTATTTTTTTAGGGGGATTTTTTTTTAAGTTTAACCTGTCTTTGTGGGCATTAGTAGAATCAGTTATCGATACCTAACAATACCTTCACGGATCGGACAGGGTTTTCTTTACATATTGTGTATGTCAGACTAACATTTTTTTTTTTTGGATAACGATATCTATCATATTTTAACTTATCCGACTCAAATAATAAGCCCGTGATTTTTGACAAAACCTTTAGCAAGAAACAAACTTGCTTATCAAAACAAGTATTTACAGTAAGAGTCAAAAGTGGAGTACCACTTTTGACACTTATTGTTACTGCAATAAAGTTCAGAAGTGGTAATGCGCACTTTTGAGGCTTACTGTAAGTCAAATATTTGTTTCAATCTTCCTCCGAAAATATTACACAACTTTTCTCCCACTCGTCAACATCAAACACAATACTTACGGACTCGAATAGGGCTCCGTTCTTGCCGATGTTGCCCGAAGGTGTGAGTCCGAGTCCTCCGACGAGACCCGAGCACAAGTCAGACATGATGTCACCGTACAAGTTAGGCATCACCAGCACGTCAAACAAGGCTGGGTCCTGTACCATGTTGAGGCAGACGGTGTCGAGGTAGCGCTCCTCGAACTTGATGTCCTTGTACTTGTTGGCCACATCGCGGCAGCACCTCAGGAACAAACCATCTGACATACGCCTGGAATTAACCAAAGAGATCTTAAAAACACATTGCTGACATCTGAAGGACAATTTTATCGTCTTTACAATTTCCAAACATTATTTTTACGGGCGTTGGTAGCTGCGTCAGTTTTACCTTTTGCAGCTTCTTTTGTTGTATTAGTTTTCTATCCCAAAATAAATAATAATAATACTCAATGATTGTACTTCAAACTTACATAATGTTAGCCTTATGTACGGCCGTGACTTTCTTCCTGTTGTTTTCCTTGGCGAATACGAAGGCGAACTCCGCGACCCTCATGGAAGCCTCCTCCGTGATCAGCTTGATGGACTGCACCACTCCGTCTACAATCTCGTGCTCGATGCCGGAGTACTCACCCTCTGTGTTCTCTCTCACTGTCACTACATCTACGTTGTCGTACAAGGTTTTGATTCTGCAACAAAATGAAGCTCGGGTTAGTAAATTGGAATCAGCTCTTAATCACTAGCATTAGTGTAGGGACCGATGACCTGGTGAAGGTCGCGGCAAGCCGATGGATGCGGACAGCACAAGAACGGTCATCGTGGAAAACCTTATGGGAGGCCTTGGTCCAGCAATGGACATCTATAGTCTGAAGAAGAAGAAGTGTAGAAATGACAGCTCACTCCTCCTAAGTTTTCACGGTGTGATGACAGAATGAGTGAGGTTACAGCATCGCACTGCAGGTGGTAGCTAATTCTGAAAAATAGGGTACTTGTGGATTCTTGGTCTATTGTGAACCGTAACTTTTTTTTTGTTTTGGATAGGAAATCATCAAATGACATCTCCCGCTCTGGGCTGAGTGGAAGGGCGTGTCAGACTTTTCCTGACTAAAACCCACCCACTTGCCTGTGCGCTAGGGCCACGGTTTCTTTTTTAGCCAAACCGCAACCCTGACCCAGGAGGTATCGGTCTTCGTGGACCCCGTCACGATGTGGTGACATCTCTTTGTGGCGCGCGAGAAACACAACGCGCCGTGTCACGAGCGAGCTGCCCACTGCTCACCGCCAGATTGTGAAACGCAACTTAGTGTATTTTGAAAGGAAAGCCGTTCAATTAAACAATGCAACATATTTATAATACATTCGTATCGACAAAATCTACATCTTACCATTTTGAAAACAAAATCCTGCATTTGTAAGTAAAACAAAAGGGGGTTGTTTTTAGGTCGTATTGACAGTTACAAGTAGCTAGACCTGCTGGCGTCAGTACATAGTAATTAATCAAAAATAGTTCGATGGAATACACTAGACGAGCTTCTCCGAGCTACGCGTATCTTGGCAGAAGTCCAGACGTTTAAACGCACCGATGGGGATGACAAATGAATTAACTTTTTAAACTGTACGTGTACGGTACGCATAGAAATAGACGTAAGGCAACACCCGTTTTTTAGGATTTCGTACCCAAAGAGTTAAAAGGGACCCCATTAGTATGGCTCTACTGTCTGTCTCTGTCTGCCACGTGTATCTCATGAAATGGACGATTTCACAGATTTTTGTTGCCGAAAATTTTACCGATAATGATACGGAAACCTTCATACCATGCCCGACTCGCACTTGGCCTCTTTTGTTTTCATCTTAGGGCCACAGCATATTTTACGCCTCAACGCGTGTATACGTGCAGCGAAGGAAACTACGGTTCCTTCAAAACTGGTAAAATGCATCGTCAAAATACTGTAGGTATTTAAAAACGCTGAGTTTTATTAACAATTAGAAAATTTTGATAACTTGGTGTGGAAACCGACATGTCCTAGAAGCAAAAACTTCTACCAACCTGCACTGGGCCCACATGGTAGTTTACGGCCCACTACGGTGTAAAATTGGTCTTTGCATTATCTTTTATAAGTAAAGCTAATTGCAATAAGGAAAACGTTCGAAAACTGATCTAACAAGGATAAGACATCGAATAACAATATTAGGTATAAACAGACAACTTTGCTATTCTAAAACATCTGCTCCATTTAGTTTAGTTTTCTCGACTTTTCTTCAGAATTTCAAATTACACAATCGGTGTATTGTATTGAACTGCTGATATCACGAGCTCGGTGTTTATCAGGTAACCTTGTAACTTAAAGCTATTGGCGCTATGAGTCACCAGAACATAATCCGTAAGCTAAGGCTTCCAATATCAGGACTTCAGTTGTTCCATAAACCATAACCCATTGATTATGGAATAACTGAGGCGGTATTTTAAAAGCTGTGTGGTAAACAAAGAACATTGTTTACTTTTTTTTTTTAATTATAAACTAGCGCTTGACCGCAATCCCGCCTGATGGTAAGCAGTGACGCTATCGATGATGGTAAAGCGCACTAGTTTATTAAGAGCCTATTCACTCTAGCCTTAAAGACACTCAAATTGTAGTCCGACGGAAACCGCCGCTGGCAAATTGTTCCAGTCCCTCGATGTACGCGGTATGAAAGAGGAGGCGAAACGCTTCGTCCGAATCGTAGTGGTGTTAACGACGTAAGGGTGGAAACTTGCCGTGCGACGGGTAGACACGATTAGCTAAGTCCCAGGTTTCTACACCTATTTAAACAATAAGCAACTGACCTACAAAATGAAATACCGCTTATTATTTTTTTTCCATATTTCAACAAGACATTGACCGCATAACAAAAAATCTCAAAAAAAAAAAATCATCTTCGACAATCTTAGTACTTATCTGTCAACCTTGAACATGAATTCTGGAATAAAAGTCAATGACATTTTCGGATAGTATCGAGATACCATTATCTGCACGTGCTAAAAAAACGTTCTTTAGAGTATTCGGCGAGACTGATACACTGATATTGTATTCACAAACTTGTATTTCTTATTTGTGTTCTTTTTCTGTGATATTTTGACCGAAAATAAACTTATTTTCTTTCAGATATCACACTTCTATAATCATCATCACAGTGCTAATCCCAGTCGCACCCGAAGCCTTTTCAGCTTTGGAGTCTGGGGTCCGCTTTACCAGTCCAACTGCTGATATGGCTAAACTTCGACATTTTCCGTGAAGCGACTGCCGTCTGACCTCCACAACCCGAAGGCGACATCGAAGCATTGCAGTTAGCATCACACTTCTATGATCAGCTGTCTAAATAAGGAAGCGTGGTGGATGAAACACTATAAGGGAGGCGTAGTACAGGATTTTCTGTCATTTCTTTCCATAAGAACCTAATACGTTTTAAAATGGGCAACATCATCGCCTTCATCTTTCTGACTGCTAATAAGTGTAGTGTCATGGAATAATCGTTTGTAGTAAAACTGCTATAGGCCCATTTTTTTCAAAATTGTCTCGCTCCTTTAGGGAAAAGTTGTTAGATAATTTGTAACGTTCTAAAATTTCACAGCAGTAAGATTTATTACGTGTGGACATCAAGCCACTGCAATCTGTAATAGCACTTCAACTTTATCATTAACAATGTTCAAGGTTGATTATAGTAAAAAAATGTAACAGTAGTATATGCGTGTTATAATTATTATAAAGTTCATAAAAATAGTAAGGCATAGAATTACTCACTTCTTATCACACAATCTAATCAGATCTAAAAAAAAAAATGCATACCTAATGTGCATCAACTCAATCTAGATGTATCGTCAACACACAACAAAGATTGCAATAAAAACTGATTGCACTATAAATCTGTACCCCAATAAGTGTGTAATACACAATTACTCCCAATTTGAATCATTTTGAAGTATATTGCTAATCTATTGCTCCGTAGATATGTTTCTTTTTTTAATAATTATAAACTAGTGCCTGACTGCAATCCCGCCTGATGGTAAGCAGTGATGCAATCGTTGATGGTAAAGCGCACTAGTTCATTAAGCCTATTCACTTAAAAAACTTAGGAATAAGAAGGATGACGGCAGTTGAGCGAGGTGATGCAATGTTAAAACCAACACGACCAACGATGCTGCACCAGAGGGAGATCGATCTGGAGATTCTCCACGACCAAACTCCCGACACAACAACATTTGGTGCATCGTACCCGGCACACATCGCAACACGTACGGCTTCACCAGACATCATGAACACGACGAATCGCTTGGCGGCAAGACTTTGTCTGGTGGGTGGTAACTTCTGCCGGCAGCCGATGTTATGGCCTACCACCATGTTCGAAAAATTTGTCTGTTCAACAACGTAAATAACGCAATGAATGTTGTTCAACTGTCAGAATGAAACCCATTGCTACTGATAGTGTGTTACGAATTACCCTGCTGTATGATAACAATAACATTGAAAATGTGACGCAACGAGACCTTTCCAGTTTCTTTGTTATCAACACGCGATATATTTTATCAACACGTATACCTACTATTCACCTCTTAATTGAAATGGCGTAAATTGTGACTCCTTGTATTTTGAAATGGATAACACAAGTGTGCGACCAGGTTTCATTGTATTTACAGCCCCAATCAAATAGTAAGTGGTGGGAACTCAAGGGGAGGGGGCCGGGGAGGCAGCAGAGCCGTGCCTAGGCGACAACCCGAGATACTTAGAATATCAGTAGCCGACGGTAGTATATTTTATGATGATAATAATAGAGTTGCCAGCTGACCTTCGTTAGCTTGTAAGTACTTACTGATATCTGTAATCACAACGTGTAGTGTTATTAATTGAACTGTGTAGCTGTTTTGTACCCAAAGGGTTAAAGCAGAGGGTTAGCCTATTACTAAGACGCCGTTGTATGTCTGTCTGTTAACAGACTGTATCTTATAAACCGCGATGGCAGGATAATTGAAATATCACAGAAAAAAAAATCACAAAAAAATAAATATTTTTAATGATCTCCATATAAAAAAACAGTGCGTAAATCCGAATCGCACTTGTTTTTTTCGACAGATAAATTGGCACTCCATCAATCAGTAAAATCCGGCCAAGTGCGTGTCGGACTCACGCACAAAGGGTTCCGTACCATAGATTTATGAAATTAAAGTATTTAAGTTATTTGTATGAAAGATTACGCGGTAATAAGCGGGTTACGATTTACGAGGTATTAAATAAAAAATATTATTTAAAAACAAAAAACCCGCCTGCATAAAACTCTGACGAACTGAATAGGTAGAAACAAGTTGAACAATCGCAGTTGGGGGACTGTTCTATGGAATACTTGTTTATCTAGCTAAGAAGTCCCCCAACTGCGATTGTTCAACTTGTTTCTACCTATTCAGTTCGTCAGAGTTTTATGCAGGCGGGTTTTTTGTTTTTAAATAATATTTTTTATTTCTATCTTTTTAGTTTTAACAAATTATGTTTCTAATGTTGGAAAACTTAAAAAAAAATATTTAATTTCTTTTTTCATCGTTCCATTTAATATTAAAAGTGCACATTATATACATATTTTCTAATGAGTATTTTAAATCCTTCATTTTAAAATAAATTCGATAAGTTTCGTTAATAAAAAAAATTACCTCCTAATTATGGCGTCAAACATCCGCCATTTTTTTTTTTTTTTAATGTCACCATCTAAGACAAATCTAACGATGTCTCAAATGTGAAAATCCGTTAGCCGGTTCTGGAGATACAAGATAATAAAGAATATTACATACATTCATATGTACAAGATACGCGCTTTGTGCGTGCCTCCGAATGTAATTCTGTTTATAATTTTGCAAAAAATTGAAACTGACTGACTTTTGTGCTGAAATTTCTAAGTGTACATTAATTACGTAGGTACGGACGACAGCAGGTCAAGCTATCCCAAACGGTCAGATATTTCCAATCAACATAGAGCCGAAAACATAGAACAGAGAGAGTTTAATGCTATAGAGATAAAGTTGAAAATCTAATAAAGAAATCTGACAGATTGTAGTAGCTTGATGTGATGTCGTCTGTACATAGGTTTGGTACTGTTTCAATGTAGGTTTCTGGATTTATCATTGTTTTTTTTTTTTAAATGCCTTATCATTGAATTTTCATCTTGTTTTAGTCTTTTCAGTTGATTTTTAATTGTAGTTATCCATGCAAGTGGTTTTTTTTTGTTTATTTAATTATTAATAAATTTATGTCTTTTTAGTTAAGAAATATTACGTAACCGGATTAATTCCTTAAATGAGTTTATGTCATGTGGTTGATTTAGCAATTTGTTAGGGTTAAGAAAACTGATATCAAGTCCGGAAAGAGTCCTCACTCTACTCAAAGCAACGTAAGCTTGACCTTTTGCAAATAAGTTTCTACTTAAATCTACAACTGCTGGGTCTAAAGTTGTGACCTGTAGTTTATGCACCGTCACTGCCCAGCATAAAATTAAGGGAAACATTCGTCGCTCAATCTTGCCTTTACCACGTAAAGCATCAAATTCTTTAGCACCAGGCTGCATCCAGACTCCAATACCAGGTAGGTTCCCTGTTATACTTGTGTCATCGAGCTCCACAAATACCGCTTGTGGTAGTTTTCCTGGCTCCAACTGCTTTCTGCGTAGTGCTGGCCAATCTATTGGTCGGATAATACCCATAGCACCGTTAACCAGCCCATGGTTAGCACTGATGTGCCGTCTTAGCATGGCTCGAGAGCTTATACCTAACTTGAGGTGGTTTGGTATACTACCTGATTTATTGGGATCTTCAGGTATGTAGGTATTCCTCTCGTGGTTTTTGACCATATGTTTTAGGTTCAAATGAGATGTCTACAGCACTAACATTGTATACTTTTGTGAGCTTTTCTAACTTTTCTGTCATGGTCTTCTTCGTCTTCAATCTTTTCCGTCGTTTTTTTTAATTTTTTTTTTTATTAGTTATAAACTAGCGCTAGTTTATTAAGAGCCTATTCACTCTAGCCTTGAAGACGCTCAAATTGTAATGTGACGGAAACACCGTCGCTGGCAAATTGTTCCAGTCCCTCGATGTACGCGGTATAAAAGAGGAGGCGAAACGCTTCGTCCGGATCGTAGTGGTGTTAACAACGTAAGGGTAGAAACTCACCGTACGACGGATCGTCCGATGGTGGAACGGAGATGGGGGAATTAAATCATGCAATTCCCTCGCACACTCCCCAAAATGCATCCTATAGAAGACCGAAAGGCTGAAAGGCTGGCTACTCTACGCCTGTACTCTAGGCTTTGGAGACCGTCTCCAGTTAAGTCAGGGTTACCAATCAGCCTCTTCGCCTGCCTCTCCACTGAATCCAAAGTGGCCAGGTGACACTTAGCAGCACCAGCCCAAATGTGGCTGCAGTACTCCACACGAACCGACCTGTGCTTTGTACAACATTAAAAGCTGCCCTGGTGTGAAGTACCGCCGGACCCTTGCGATAACGCCAAGTTCCTTGGCAGCCACCTTGGCTTTGGACTCAATGAACCGCCCAAAGTTTAGGGTGGAGGGAATCTCAACTCCCAAAAGCTGAAGGCGGTCGGAACACTACAAGGATACATTTCGAAAAGTAGGAGCCAAGGTGAACGGGCTCCTTTTGGGGGTGAATAGACACACGGTTTTGGCGGTATTGAATGCTACAAGTTTGGCATTGCCCCATTCGGAGACTGCCACTTGCCTCTCGTCCAGCTGATTTCTTTAAGAATCAATAAACTGCCACTGTGTTGGCAAAAATACATTGATTGCATGGGTTATTACTTCAATTAATACAAAAGATTTTATTCCTATTAAACGGCAATTTTATATTTAAAGACTTTTTTATACAAAATGTATTTAGATTCAATATTTTTATTATAATCAGTGATTAAAATCCTTAATTTTGATACCCAACTCTATATGCTTGGCAGAAAAAAACAGGTAATTCTTTTTTTTTGTTCCTATTAATATTAAGTTATATACATATTTAGAATCAGTGTTTAAAATCCTTCATTTTGATATCCCACTCGATATGCTTGGTAGAAATTTATTTCTTCATATCTCACAATATGGCGTCATACATCAGCCATTTTGGATTTTTTAAAATGTCACCTATCTAGTAGCAGTTGGGCAATTAAGTCAAATCTAACGATACCTCAAATGTGAAAATCCGTTCAGCGGTTCTAGAGATACTAGGTAATAAAGAATAATACATACAAGATAGGAGCTAAAAACATAACCCTCCTGGCAGTCGGGTAAAAAAGAACTACTTATTGCATCTCGTTCAAAACAATTTTTGTTGGTAGTTTTTATAGTAATGTACATTATATGTTTTTTTTTTTTGAATGTTCATTTTCTTATTTTAGAAGTTAGAGAGGGGCATCTTTTTCCACTTTGGAAGCGTCTGTCACGCGAACTATTCGGTTTAGAAAAAAATATTTTAGCAACCTCGATATCATTTTTGAAGACCTATCCATAGATAGCCCACACGTATGTGTTTGATGAAAAAAAAAAATGAGTTTCAGTTCTAAGTATGGGGAGCCCCCAATATTATTATTATTTTTTTTAATTTTTGCCTCAAATTCTTAATGCGGTTCACAGAATACATCTACCTACCAAGTTTCAACAGTATAGCTCTTATAGTTTCGGAAAAAAATGGTTGTAACATACGGACGGACAGACAGACATGACGAATCTATAAGGGTTCCATTTTTTGCCATCTGGCAACGGAACCCTAAAAACCAACTATCAATAAACTACAGGAATTAATCATGATCATTTTATCGTAAATCCATTCATGTGATTTACCTAAATCAAATTGTAACGCACAGATAAGGTATCAAGGACAGAGAAAGATCAGTATATCGATGGTATACTCTTGGAATAAAACAAAAATACGGTCAAAAACTATTTATGGAATGCATACACATCCACGCCCAGCCTTACGACCGTGCGGACATTCCATACAAAATCGTTGTTTTCTATAGACAAAAGCTGATTAGAGTTGTATAACTGACCACCTAAGGACGGATAACTATTAATAAGTACTCGTGGTTTTACTAACACCAGTAATTTTAAGCTGGTATCGAGATCCTACGTATAATAAAGCTTCACTATTCTTAATCAAGGTGGCATAGTAGTTAAAACACCAGCCTCTCATGTATAAGTGTGAGGGTCCGATTCCAGGTCAGGAATTAGTACCAATGTAACTTTTCTAAGTCATATGTACCTTCTATCTTGGACACCAATGACTGATTTAAAGGTGAAGGAAAACATCTTAAGGAAACCTGGACTTTCAAGTCTGAAATCTCCAACCCGCATTGAGCAAGCGTGGTGATTACGCTCAATCCTCGGTATGAGAGGAGACCTGTGCCCAGCAGTGAGACGATGAAAAGGTTGATGATGATGATTCTTAATCATTACAAAACAGTTGGTAATCAATGGAGCGCGGTAGAGAAATTTTCAAAATTTTTGAACTAGTCTATGACTAGCCGAGTACTACACTTATGGCAAAAGCCTATGTTAAGAATTTATGGTAGTACAAATGCACGAACAAGTGATGGCGCCCGTCGATCGAGGTGAATGTCCTAGGGCACGTCTTGGCATGTGACCAGTTTATACAATGTAACACAGAACTTACAACATAGATATAATTAAAGGGACACTAGTGATCGTTGTCTTGCGATTTCCATCCGCCTATTGTTAAAGGAATAACCATTAATAAACAACTTAACTAGAATTTTTTCTTTAAACAATGAATGAAATACGCACGTCGTCTTTCTGATTCATTGATTTTTCTTTTATTACTTTTTAACCTATTAAAAAAAAAAGGATTATGGGCGAAGTCACCAACACAGAGTTGCATCGTCGTATCGCAAAAACGACGATACACAGCAATAGGTTTTTGCGAGCGTGTCGTTGAGCAGCGTCAAAGATTTTTACGCAGTTTTGTGGCCTCTCCCTATGTTTGCTACCCCATAACTTTCGACTGGGTGAACGGATTTGATCATTCTTTTTAGGATTACGTAGCCAAATGGCAAATAAACGGAACCCTTATAGATTCGTCATGTCTGTCTGTCCGTCTGTATGTCACAGCTATTTTTTTCCGAAACTATAAGAGCTATACTGTTGAAACTTGGTAGGTAGATGTATTCTGTGAACCGCATTAAGATTTGGATGCAAAAATAAAATAATAATAATAAACATTGGGGGCTCCCCATACTTAGAACTGAAACTCATTTATTTTTTTCATCAAATATATATGTGGCGGGTACCTATGGATAGGTCTTCAAAAATAATATTGAGGTTTCTAAAATATTTTTTTCTAAAACGAATAGTTTGCGTGACAGACGCTTCCAAAGTGGAAAAAAGTAGCCCCCCCCTCTAACTTCTAAAATAAGCTGATGCTTCCCATTTCACTTGTAGTCCTTGTTTACAAGACCGAAGAAGACTTTTGACACTAAATAATATTTACAATCTATAGAGCACTACAGGATAATGCAAGAATCTCTCTCTCTCTCTCTCTCTCTCAAACAGCTGTGCCCAATTTTAATCAAATTTGGCACACAGATTTTTTAAAACTGGACTAAAAAAGGATATGATATTTTTATCCCGATATTCCCACAGGAATAAAACTTATGCGGGTGAAATGGCGGGGCGTAGCTAGTTAAATATGAATTGCGGAGGAATATGTTCTGCACAAGTAACCTATCTCCTTCAATCATAGACCTTGACACAAAGTCTAGACTCGTTATCAGAGACAATTATCATTGACCCACAAAGTGTCAGGTTTAATTTATACATCGGCAATATAACTATTTCTTTTATATTTATTTTGGGTTACTGCACTTTCAGATACTGTGATCCCGGAAACTTTAAATAACAGATAAAAAGCAAAACAAAAACATTTCGCTTTGTTCTTAAAACAATTATAACTTACTTTTGTCTCAATGTCGTCTACTGAGGAAAGATGTTTATTTAATTTACATTATGTGCTGTCACTATGTAAATGTTAGTTACATGGTTAGAACATGATTTTCCTGTAAGTTAAATGGTGGCAGCAGAAAAAAAAAATCATTCAAATGTTTCCTTGTACTTTATAACTATGCAGTTTTGTAAAAACCCACATATCATAAACCAATATCTGCAATCTTATCTGCAGTTTTTCTATAAATTCAATCTCAGTCATGCAGTAATAGATCAATTCTATGAATGTGTTTTCTACAAGATTTTATATTGGCAAATAAAATAAATAGATACATACCCTTCCATACTCTTGCACGGCCTGACGTTAGCATACAAGTCGAACTCCTTACGTAGAGCCAAGTTAAGGGATCTGTAGCCCTTTCCGATCGGGGTCATCAGGGGACCCTTAAGACCGATCTTGTTAGCATTAACTGAGTCAATGGCCTTCTGCGGGATACCCATCTTGCCATCTGGGCCCTACAATATAATTATTCAGTTAGTTACAAAATTAATAGGCTTATCTTGGATTTAAGCTTAATCTGCTTGCAATGATAATATCACTGGCATATTTTGACTACTAGTATTATAAATTAGAATGTTTGTGAGGTAAGGATGGTTATTTGTTACTCTTTCATGTAAAAACTACTGGCAGATTTAGATGAAATTTGGCACACATAAGTTTATAACCAATAATAACACATAGGAGAATTTGTGTCCAGTTTTTTTTTGCACGGGATGTAAACTTGTGTGAGTAAAGCCATAGGGTGTAGCTAGTATCATATAGTTTGAAGGCTTGAAAAATAGCAGAGGAGTTTATAAATTATAAAACAATCATCTCATCAAATTGTGGTATATTACTACTAATTCAAACTGAAAATATCTAGCTCCATATCTATATATTCTGTATATTGATATGCTTATGTAATCCAAAACCTACACTATATTAGTGTCAGAATACTTAGCAATATGAGCCTAATTCTTTCAATGGCGAGTTAGTTGCATTTGTCACTTCCAATGCTGAAAATAGGCCAGCACATAGAGTATGTTGGTGATACAATAGAATACTGCTTGACGAGATAAAATATGGTTGACAACATTGTTACAACTTTAATATAAGATGCATTGCAAACAATGCAAACTCATTGTATTAAAGCATATTTTCAGAATGAAAAAGAAATGTATGAAGTAAAAAGTAAATAAAAAATCTCTGTTAAAACACAGCTTCAGACTGTAAGATTATATTTATTTTATAAATCTTTATTGTGATGCGTCAGTCACTGTTAGGTGGCAAGAAAATGGAAAAAGTGACCCTCTGGTACTCTAGATAAGGAAGAAAAAAAACCTATACAACTATGCTGAGAACCTGAACTGGGTACCTCAAGGCCTATTCCAAATGGCACATAGAACTGATATTCAATGTTTATGTGCTACAACTATCATTCAGAAAAATTGAATAAATAAACAAAGGTAAAGTTTTGGACACAAAGGAATACATTGTTTACACAAAGTTATAAATATAAACTTGTTTATATTTTTAGGAAATTATTCTTCCGCATAATATCAAACTTTTTACTAACTATCAACATACCTATTTAGATTATAATATAAATAAAGGGCTTACCCGAACAGCTGTGACGTCGACTTCATCCCACTCGATGGGGACTTTCGCGGCGTCGAATATCTTCTGTACAGCGATCGTAATCTCAGGTCCGATACCATGGCCGGGGATGAGAGTCACCTTGCGCACAGCCGAGCTGTACTGCGCGGCACCGCTCCGGCTCGCAGGCACCTATAGAGCACCAGAAAATACCAGTCACATAACCTCAAATACATCATCAATAAAAAACAAAAAAAAAATATGTAACCTCATCTTTCCTTCCCATATTCACCCCAGAACCATTGCTCGCACCCGGCTCCAACCATTTCAGTAGTGAACCCAATACTTTACTTTCACGAAAAGGTTCCAAAAGCACTTTTATGTAATTCCTCGACATAACTAATAATACTACGTCTATTTTTGGATGAGGAGAATTATAACACAGAAAAACACTACAGATATAAGATATGAAGGTCCATGCAAACAGACTACGTTAGTTATTATGTAACACCTTTACAAACTTACAATTTTCCTGATAATTCTTGCAGCCATTTCTCTAATTTTTGCTAATTCAACGAGTGATAACTCCGCGGTGAAGAACGGAGGGCGGAGGGGATCAGGGGGAGGAAGTTGCAGCGCGGTACTAACTACGCATGACCGGAAACAGACATCAAGGACATTCCATTTTCCAAACGTTTCAAAACAATTGAAATTAATATAAAATTAAATACAATATTACTATAAAATGTGTTTTAATATATAACCATTGAGTTAACCATCAATTCCTTTATTTGAATGATCAGATTTTAAAATAATATAAAATAAGAAGACGGTTTAAGAAGAGAATGGCAACACTGACGCCAAAACTTGTAAAAAAAAATGGATAAATATCAAAAACAAAATGTTTAAATATGATTATTTTGAAGTTTACAAAAGTCTAATCTGAACACTTTATTGTCAGTGTATAACAGTTAAACAGGAAGTCCCTAATACTGACAGCACACAATTCCAAATGTCACGAAAGATTAAAGAATGTCTCACTCTCAATGGCTTATAGCAAAGCCCAAGGATGCCTCTTTGAAGGATGCTAAAACTGAAAACGTAGTGATTACTTACTCAGTGAAGGATGCCATGCAAAAAAAAAAACTATTTAAAGAAATGTCACTAAAGATAAAACTGGGGCAATAGGTGCAGCAGTCTCGACATTGATAACGATTACTACCTACTACTAAATATCGGTCGCAAAGTCCTCTCTAAACGTTTGTACCGATATTCAACAGTACGAGAGATACCAATGCATTGTACCAATGTCGAGACGACTGCCCCAGTGACCAGTCTACTAGATCACAGACTATTATGAGGATACTACGTATTTCTAGATACAGAGAATAGACGGATTACTGCGATCCGCAACTCGCCTGCCAAGCGTGGGGATTATATCGTTTAGAAAAAGGAAAAAAAAGGTCAGAAAAAGTCTCGATACTATAAAGTATCGATACTTTTTCTGACTCTATTCCTGTCAAGTCTTAATTAATGTCATAGGTGTGGGTCGTTACGCCTTTTTCAAGAAACGTAACATAACCTAGTTATTTTCACTCAGCTAGTATGATTGTTTACATAACTATACGTCTACCAACTATATAGTTACTGACGAAATGAAACTAAATTAAATCACTGTCTTGAGTGTGTCCTATTATAAAACAAGTTATTTTTGTAGTTAGTTATTTTCATTCGGCTACTGTGATTGTTTACATAAATAAACGTCCACCATCTATACAGTTACTCAATACTCACGAAACGAAACTAAATTAAATCACTTTCTTGGGTGTGTAGCTATACAGTTAAATCAATAAATTATGCCGGTGTGATGCATGATACGGCTACGGTATAACGTGTGCATGAAATGACGCGTTTACAAGAAAACTACTTTTAATTTGAGTCGTAACAAGCTATTCAGTTACACATCGCGTCACTGGTTATTGTAACTGGTTACGTGAAATAACGAGATGTCTTTAATGTCATTTAGGTTTGACGTTTCAAATGTTGCAATGTTTACATGAGTTGTTGATTACTAATATGATTTGTAAAATCAAATTTCAAAACAACAAATCAAATTAAGTGAAACGAAAAGAAAAATTGTATGTAAATATTGTCTTTAAGATACATCTAGCGTGAATGTTAGCACTTAGTTGAGTAATAATTTGTGTGAAAGTAGGTCGCCCTAAAATGGATCAACCTCTTTCATTGAAATTGGCCTCATTGGGCCTTATTTCTCAATGCAAACTGAAAGAAATCTTATTATTGTGCGGCGATAAAAAGGATCTTATTATAGATCCTACACTTATTAAACCATTGGAGAGGATTTGCGGTGTAAGTTGGTTGCGGTATGTTAAAGATTTTCCTTTTATTTAACTTTGTTTTCAATAAACTAAACTTACAACAGTATTTTGTTCATTTGTTGTCTTTTTTTTTTCTAGACAACAAGGCATTGACAAAATATACAAAATGGACCCTCAACTAGGGAGCACAGCTAACACAAACCGAGTATATTTCATACCAGCCTGCATTTTGAAATACAAATGTGTCCTGGACCAGATTGCATCAGTACTCAGCCAGAATCCAGCCCTTGCCGACCTGAAATGCTTCCACATAATCATAGTACCAAAAGTTCTTTCAACATATGACTCGGTGCTTGAAAGTAAAGGTTTGTATGGTGTTGTGATGCTCCATACATTTTCATGGCAGCTCATGGCGTTGGATGAGCAGCTCCTAAGTTTAGAACTACCATTTCTGTACAAGCAACTGTTTGTTGAACAAAATCATTCCTTACTCTCAAGTATATCTATGTCCCTCTGGAGCCTATTCCATGTTACTGGGAAACCTAAGACCATTTTTTCTGTTGGAAAATTATCTGCTAGTGTTCTAGACATGTTAGAGATATACAATGAAACTTATGCTAGAGATTTTCTAGACACACATAGTTCTAAAGAAATTGGAGCAATGATTGTTATAGATAGAAATCAAGATTATGCATCAAGCTTACTTACTCCTGCAACATACAGTGGTCTACTAAGTGAACTGTTCAACATAAACTGTGGGCATCTAGATTTGAATGTCAAACAAACAAAAGTGAAGAAAGGGAAACTGAACTTTGGTACTGAAGCAGAGAGTTCAGCTTCCAAAAACACATTCATGACATTAGATAGTTCAATAGACACTTTGTATGGAGAAATAAAACACAGGCATTTCTCTGAAGTTTTAAGTGTATTAAGTTCGAAGGCAAAACTTTTGAAGAATGAGGATATAAAAGCTTTAGGTATTCAAGAAATAAAACATTTTGTAGCAACTAAGTTGCAACAATTGACACTGTTCAAACAGAATCTAGTCAACCATGTGCTCGCCTGTGAGACCATCATATCAGAAATGAGCAACAAGTTTGAAAATCTAAAACTTGTTGAAACGGAGATGTTAAACAACAGGAACAAGAAGTCAAACTTCACTTATGTCGATGAAAACTTTGGAACAGACGTCCACATTTATAACAGTTTACGTCTTATGTGTTTGTTGAGTCTCACACAATCACTAACTTATGATGAATACAATGCCTTAGTCAGCAAATACTTACTTGCGTTTGGTTACAAATATCTATATGTATTCAACAATCTCATCAATGCTGGGTTGCTCGTCCAGCCATCAAGCCCAAAACTATCTCTGAACATCTCAAATCTTGGGAATCTAAGTGACAGACTACCAAAATGGCAAAATGAATTCCAGAGTACAGCCAACAAGTTAAAACAGCTTCCATCTCAACCTGATAAGGTGGGCAAGACATCACCCAGTTATGTCTTCCATGGAGGCTATGTACCATTAGTTGCAGTTGTTTGCAATGCAATACTGACATCAGATACATTTGCAGATGCTTTATCAAAACTATCTGCTATATCAGATTTGAGGGTAGGTGGTACAATTTTAGACAAATTCAAAGATGGAATGGAAACTTTGAATGAGAAGCTAGCTAATTTAAAGTTACAGAATGACTTAGAATTTGGATGTAAAGATGTGAGGAATTTAGCTAAGGTTTTAAAGAGTGAGCCGAACAAAGGAGGTTGCTTTCCTTTGAAGCCGAAGACTGTGTTAGTGTATGTTGTTGGGGGTGTCAACTATGCGGAGGTAGCGGCCTGTGACGTGGTACAGACAAATACGGGAAGCAAAATATTTGTCGCCAGTGACTGCATATCTAGTGGAGCTGATTTGATGGCAGCTAATACTTGAAATGTACAATTTGGATCTCTTATCTTAAAAGGGGAATTTTGGGTAATCATATCAAGATCTCGTTGAGACCTTGTTTTTGTTGCTTCATCATCATTACCAACCTTTTTATCGCCCCACTGCTGGACATAGGTCTCCTCTCATACAGAAGGATTGAGCATAATCACCATGCTTGCTCAATGCGGATTGGTGATTTCAGACTTGAAAGTCCAGGTTTCCTGTCATGTTTTCCTTCACCTTGTCATCAGTCATTGGTATCCGAGATATATTTAGAAAGTACATATAACTTTAAAAAGTTACATCGGTACTTAACTGACCTGGAATCGAACCCGCACACTCATACTTAGAGGGCCACCCTAACTATATTTTTAAGTTTTTAAATGTGTCATAAATATTGTATTTAGGTATAAGGATTGTTAATCAAATAGTTGGTAAAGAAATGAAAATCTCTTATATTAAAATAGCTTTTTTATTATTATTCATGCACACTTATAATACCTATTTATCACAGAATATTGTTCGTCCACGTCCATCCATCTTTGCGAAAAATTGTAAAAAAAAAAAAAACTAGAAAATGTTACTTATTTAATATAATTAAGTCATCATTTTCTTGTTATCCCCATTTATTTGGGATTGTCGCAACATGTCTGTAGTCCAAACAGAATATTTTGTCAATAAGTTTGATAAACACGAGAAGTTTTTTTTATAAAACATTGTACCTGGACAAGAAAAGTTCGTTAAAACTTTTGGTATAAAAAGCTACTTTCGATACAAAGAAACGATTACATAATACATTAAACTAACTAAGATTAAACTAATGATACAAACAATAATATCTTTCGTATAAAAAAGCTCACCAGTCAATTAGCCTACCAACCAGAGACACGCTTTAGGCAGTGGGACTAAACTCCTTTTTATATGGAGAAATACTTATGATTACCCTTAGCAGACGGAAGACATAAATTATGTTTGACTTTGGTGTCAGAACCATGCGTATTTCTCCAACTAGCCCACAATGAAAAAAAAATGAAGTCTTATTAAAAGTCCATTTTCACCGCTTTTGCGACTGTGAAAATATACTTTTTAATCTCATCGCGGTGTATAACCTACCACGTCCTAACCGAAAGGGATCGTCGTGCTCTTATGCATGAATGCCAGCAGGTCATGCTAGCCCAAACTGTCAAATATTCCTAATCAATCTAGGGCCTTAATGCTTCATAGATAAAGTTGAAAAACTAATAAAGAAATTTGACAGATTTTAGTAGCTTGCTGTGCTGTCGTCTGTACCTATAAGTTAGTTCAGGAGCATGTAGAAATTGTATTTCATGAGATTGCAAGCGGTACCCTAATTTTTAAAAATAAAATATATTCCTTATAGCATCAGTTATCTGCCAGGGCTATCAATTTTATTTACGTATTCACGCGCTTAATCAATCAATCAAGTCGCCTATATCACATTTCCTACTAATATTTTAAACGCGAAAGTTGTGAGGATGGACAAATTGATGTTTGACATTCTTTCGCGGAAAAACTACTAGATGGATTTGGATAAAATTTGGTGCATAGATTGTTTATAATAAGCAGGATTAAGAGGGAATTCTAGTCAGTCTTCAAAAATCCCGAAAAATAACCCTTTTTTACCGCGATGTTCAGACGACTATTAAACAAACGTGATAAGTTTTTGACAAAAAAAAGAAAATAATAAAAGCATAGGTCCACTTTTCCACTAAATTTTGATATAAAAATAATTCGTGAATAGATCTGTCGTGTTTTGAAAAAGAAAATAGCGGAATACGAAAGGTCTTTTGGTTACCGTTTTTGTAGGTAAGAGCAGCCTGAGCTGCAACTGTTCCTTTCGCACTTTACGGGGAGAGGTTGGAAGAGGCACGACGGCAATAGTTTTTTTCAAATATCTGAGTCACCTCTTAACATATAGGATACTTTTACTCCGATATTCCCACGGAATGGGGCGCTTCAAGTACTTTATGATTCATACAAAAGATTGCGTTTATCAGTCGTTAGTGCGACATTCGCGTTCGGTTAGGACACGAGATAAGAATTTAGTTCCTAACACTGCCATAGCGTCGTTGAATAACTCTGGCCTATTTCCTCCAGTACTGTGCGAACTTGTGGAACTGCTCCACGAGCACTGCCATGACGGCTGTGACCGACATGTCCAGGAGGTTTTGAAGGTAGTGTACTGCTTCCTCGTCGCCTAGGTCTAGCCTGAAAAAAATTAAAGTTTAACAAAATTAATTAAGCAAAATTATCTAATGTTTTGACTTCTTGCGAGGTGGAAGTGGCAGTTTTAATGTGGAGTCATGGGCTCACATATGTAGGTGGTCACCTGGTACTGGCGTGGTAACACTGGCAGCAGAGTCCAATACATGTTATTTTCCAAAGATCAGACTAATTTAAGGATGTAGGTATTACAGACCTTCAGACCTAAGAATGTTTTCCAGGGGATCTGTACCGTAATCTCGAATAAAAATTCAGCCGTCCCATACGTTAAGATTATATAGAAGTTTTCTACGGGACTTTTGACAATTATTTAGAGATTACGATACTAATACCTAATAATATATTTATTCCCCAAAAATGTTAGTTAAAAAAACAACAAAAAACGTAGTGTCTAACCTAGTTCGGTTGCAGATGGTCCTATTTTGTATTGTATAATATTATGATTATACAATACAAAATAGGACCATCTGCAACCGAACTAGGTGAAACCTGTATGTCGATGTGCAGCGACAAACTTCTCAGTAAGTTATTATGGTAATGTTACGAATGGACCTTATGTCGATGGCATAAGGTTCAATATCGTGTGACATGCAGTGTGTCACTTTTAAGCCCTATTTTTCCTAGATCTAGACATTTTCTAGGTACAATAATAAAACGCATTGCTAGACTTAGGACGGCCTATCGAATGGTACAGGTCTCAACAGTTTTGTCAACAAAGTGTCGACATCGAAATTTCTAGAAACCCGTTTCCGGGAATTACCGTAGGTACTTCCGAGTGACCTCGAAGTTATGTGCTATTATTATTACGTCTGGAGGAATCTGGAATGTTCGATCAGCTGGGCTATATAAGGCGCCGCGACGCCAGCGCACAGTCAGTCTACACTCGACTAGCGATACGAAAACAGCGACAGTTAAGAAGCGATCTTCGAGAATACCTACTGCGACAACTGTAACGAGAACTGTGAGTACTACGGGAAGTAACATCTGTAGTGTTATTCTGTGTTTACGACACGGACTTCGTGGACGTAAGAGAAGACTTCGGTGCGACATCAGCTACGTTCTACTTGTCATTGCCTACGATCGACTGTACCTTCGTTGCTAATAAACTTAGTAACCCTTAACCGGCGTTTAAGTACCCCTCTAGCCCGTAACAATTGGTGTCAGAAGCGGCATGCCGGTCACGCCAAGGGAAGACGAAAGAGTTCGCACGCGACAACAAGCAGCGATGGATTTGGCGCGTCAAGAGGAAGAATTGCTTGGTGTCCCTGCACCCGTAGAAGATGCGGCCGTCGTAACACCGACGAATGTGAGTGCACCCGCTACCACCACTATTCCTGGAAACAGCGGATCCGATTTATCGGCGTTACTGTCTCACTTGACGGCGCAAATAAAGCTGAGCATAGCAGAATCCCAGGCAGAAACCCAGGCGCAATTAAAAGGCATAGTAGAAGAATCTCAGGCAAAATCCCGGGTAGAAATCCAGGCACAAATAAAACAATCCCAGGCAGCAACCCAGGCACAAATAAAGGAATCCCAGCAGCTTGTGTTAGAACTTAATGAAAAGTGGGAAAAAACCAAAGAAGAGGTTAACGAGCTTAAAATAAAAACAGCACAACAAAATGCCCGTATGGACCAGCAAGATACGCGCATAGACAAACAAGATGCGCGTATGGAGAAATTAAACAGTACCATCATGGAATTTGGGAAGGAAGTAGAATTTTTGCAGGAGAAGGTACAAAAAGGCGTTATTAAAGGTGTGGTACCGGTACCTAGTGCTTTGCCGACTTTCCAAGTACCTCATTTTGACGGAACAACGTCATGGGTGGCCTTCCGTCTACAGTTTGAAAAAGTCGCAAAAGGCAACAATTGGGACGACGATCAAGCTCTAACGGCCCTAGTGCTTGCTTTGCGTGGTGATGCCATACGAATCCTCGAGAATATTTCCGGCGATTGCAATACCCTAGCCTGTCTGTTAGAAGCGTTGGAGACCAGATATGGAGAGAAACACCTGGAACACGTCTACAGGGCTCAACTCCGCGAACGCACACAGAAGAACAGCGAGGGTTTGCAACAATGGGCCACGGAAATAGAACGTATGGTTCGGAAGGCGTATGCATCAACACCGGGATTGATTGGCGCTACTACTCTGCGATTCTTTACTGATGGGATTCGAGATGCAGAAGTCAGGGCTGCTGTACGTCTGGGTCACCATCAGACCCTGAAGGCAGCTTTGACGCATGCTCTGGAGGTGGAAGCTGTACGTCAGGATGGCCCACAACACGACCGTATTCGAGAAGTGACCGCACAAATAAAAGCCCGACGAGGACCAACTTGCTATGAGTGCGGCGAAAAGGGGCACATTCGAATTGATTGTCCCAGGAAGGCTAAGGGAAGAAGAACTTCTTGGTCACGTGAGGAGGCCGCGGTGATGGCGTGGCGCAAGCACGATGCGAAGGTCGAGCCCGAGCGCCCGTGCGAGCGAGTCAAGTGGCGTGAGCGGAGCGATCGGAGCGGGCACCGCGAGCGACCCGCTGAACGAGAGCGGGAACGCGTCAAGGACCGGGAGCGAGACCGAGACCAGGAACGCGAACGTTCCGGCAAGCGAGACCACGAGCGCGAGAGGTCGCGCGGAAAGTCGTGGACTGAGGCAGACGGAAGCCGGGACAAGGAAGTCGAGGACGAGGCCCGTAAGAAGAAGCGCCTCGAGAAAAAGGCAAGACAAAAGGACCGCCGTCGCCAGGTTACTTCAGGAAGTAAGGGCCGACATTGTGACAAACAGGAAGAGAACGTACGGATTATCCAGGTGAACGCTTTGGATAAAGACTGGGATAATCAATCATTGGGAGATGCACAGAAGGAAGATAGTGACTTGAAGACAGTAATCGAATGGAAGGAACGTGGCCAAAGGCCCACTTGGAGTGAAATATCAGTGCTTAGCCCAACAGCAAAAAGTTACTGGGCTCAATGGGACAGCCTGATAATTGATAATGGAGTTCTCAAGAGGAAATGGAAATCACCAAGTGGACAGGAGGTCACCTTACAGATAGTTGTCCCCTGCGATAAAGTCGCGTCAGTGCTAAGACAGGTGCACGACGGAGTATCCGGAGGACATCTAGGAGTAAAGAAAACCCTGGAGAAGGTGAGGAAAAGATTCTATTGGGTGCATTGCCGCAAAGACGTAGAGGACTGGTGTAGAAAATGCGTAGCTTGCTCCTCAGTAAAGGGACCGCAAACGAGAGCCAGAGGTCGGCTGAAAGTGTACAATGTTGGTGCACCATGGGAAAGAGTTGCTGTGGATATAGCTGGGCCATTCCCTGTTACTGAAGAAGGGAATAGGTATATCATCGTCATGCAAGACTATTTCAGCAAATGGCCAGAAGCTTTTGCAGTACCTAACCAAGAAGCTCATACAGTCGCCAAAAAGCTAGTTCACGAGGTGTTCTGTCGATTTGGCGTTCCCTTGGAGTTACACTCTGACCAGGGTAGAAACTTTGAGTCTTCACTATTTCAAGAGGTTTGCCAACTACTCGGAATACATAAGACTCGTACAACACCATATCACCCTCAGTCAGATGGAATGGTCGAAAGATTCAATCAGACGTTGGAGAATCATTTGGCCAAAGTAGTGGAAGAACACCAAAGGGATTGGGACCAATACATTCCACTCTTTTTAATGTCATACCGCTCAGCAACACATGATAGCACAAACTGCACACCGGCGAAAGTCAACTTCGGCCGAGAAATTAGACTACCCATAGATGCACTAACCGGAACACCTCCCGATACTCCTATCCTAGCCGTCGACTATGTGGCTGACCTGCGGCGTAAATTAGGTAGAATACATGAGCTAGTGAGAGAGAATGGTCTCAAAACCAGCGAAAAAATGAAGATCCGATACGACCGCAAAGCTAACGTACCCGGATTTGAAGAGGGAACTTTGGTATGGTTACATAATCCCATAAGGAGAAAAGGAAAGAGTCCGAAATTTCAAGCCAAATGGGAGGGTCCGTACACGATAGTAACCAGGATAAACGATGTCACCTACCGGATAAAGAAAGGACCTAGAGGGAAGCTGAAGATCGTACACGTAGACCGCCTAGCTCGCTATTATGGATCAAATCATGCTCGGGACGAGCATGACTAAGAAGGGGGCAATGTTACGAATGGACCTTATGTCGATGGCATAAGGTTCAATATCGTGTGACATGCAGTGTGTCACTTTTAAGCCCTATTTTTCCTAGATCTAGACATTTTCTAGGTACAATAATAAAACGCATTGCTAGACTTAGGACGGCCTATCGAATGGTACAGGTCTCAACAGTTTTGTCAACAAAGTGTCGACATCGAAATTTCTAGAAACCCGTTTCCGGGAATTACCGTAGGTACTTCCGAGTGACCTCGAGGTTATGTGCTATTATTATTACGTCTGGAGGAATCTGGAATGTTCGATCAGCTGGGCTATATAAGGCGCCGCGACGCCAGCGCACAGTCAGTCTACACTCGACTAGCGATACGAAAACAGCGACAGTTAAGAAGCGATCTTCGAGAATACCTACTGCGACAACTGTAACGAGAACTGTGAGTACTACGGGAAGTAACATCTGTAGTGTTATTCTGTGTTTACAACACGGACTTCGTGGACATAGTGGAAGACTTCGGTACAACGTCAGCGACATTCTACTTGTCATTGCCTACAATCGACTGTACCTTCGTTGCCAATAAACTTCGTAACCCTTAACCGGCGTTTAAGTACCCCTAGCCCGTAACAGTAAGAAATTAGCTAATGAGTACAACTTTATATAGATAATACTCATTCCATGGAGAAAATGGTTCAGTCAGTTGCTCTTTTACCACATTCTTAAATTTTGTTGGGTCTTTGAAAAATAACCCTGTATAGTTAAAAAGGCTAGGCCGATAATTAAAGGACTAAAAATTTCATCTAAAATTAGTACGTTTTGAAGTTATATAAGAAATGCATACCTCAATTTATCTTGCACTTTTTTGACAGCCTTGTCGGGTTCTAGTGCGATGTCGGGCACTGAAGCGTCCACCATGAGGGAGAACAGGTTCAGCATCAGGTTCGCGTGTCTGTAAACATTTTTGTTCCTATAGTCTATAGTTTAACCTTTTGAACGCCAATCACTTCTATACAAGTTCGAGATTTTCGTGCCCTCAGCGCCACTACTTGATTAGAAGTAATCACAGTATAAAATAAATATACGACTTTTACAAGACCTTTTATTTTGTTTTTATGGAAATTTGCCCTGTTATCAACCATATTTATAACTTTTTTACACATAATAAGTTCTTGTTTGTTTTATTTTCAATAGAAACAAAAACGCCAGAAAATATTGTTACGCACCCAGCGCCAATTACTTGATATCAAGTAAGCCAGTGATGGGACACGATGAAGACGTGAAGACCTCGCTATATTTCATCTCGTCGAAATGATCATAAATACTATTATTGCAAGAAAATGACGTGAATAAATAATATTTTATAAATATCGTAAACTATAAACTACGTTTTATTCACCTTAATCAAGAATAAATAGGGTTTCTAATCATTGTCGATAGTGAAACACCGATTGAAAAACCCATCCCAACAAAGTTGGTTAGTTATCATTCCACACCCGCCACGGACGTGTATAGAAGTAAGTCTGTGACGTCATAAGCGGACGGGTTTCAAGGTCATAGTGACTTTGTGCAATTTAGTGTAGTGCAATGTTTACATCTTGAGTTGGCGCACGTGTCCTTATAAAAAAAATTGTGACTGTGAATATGACGAATTATTGCGAGTTGTTCAAGTCTGAATCAGAATTTTGAAATAGTTCGTCATCTTGACATTCCGTTAAGTCGAAGTTGACGTTTCAGGAATTTTCTTCAGTTTTCTATTAGTTTCTACAAACCAGAAAAATAATTGCGAGTATTATGCGACACCATTAAAAAAAGGTCTATAACATCTGTGTGAAACAAACACCCTCCATTTTATTTTATTTTTTAAAATGTAGAAAACCACGTATTTAGCTTCTATTAATTGTATTTTTTGTAAGTAAACGAAATAAATTATGCAGGAATCGGTTGAGTTTATGCACGTGTAACTCGACCACAGTGAATATAAAATATATACCATAGAAATCTAGACATCCCTAGAACAGAAAGGATTTTGACGTGCCTCGAGCGCCAACTACTTGATATGAAGTAGAAGGATTACATTTGGAGACAAATAGGGATGTGCCTTTTAGAACACACGTCTAATAAATTTAAAATTCTTTTCTTTATTATGGGGAATATATCCAGGTTTTCATATTGATTTTTTCATAAAACTAAAATAAAATATGAAATTACGGTTACAGTTTTTATTTAGCTTCGTAAATTGATGAATAAACGTTATTTTAAATGTATAATATTATTTGTCGATAGGACATTAATCCCATCCCTACGTTTTACTATAGATACGTTATACATTTGTAGTGTGGCGCAGGAGGACACATCGCGTATTATATAGATGGGCGTTCAAAAGGTTAATGTAGAGGGATGTGGTGATTTGATTATTATTGCCTGTTTTTATGAACACTTCCAAGCATCACTAAATCATCATCATCATTTCAGCCGAAAGACGTCCACTGCTGGACATAGGCCTCCCCCAAGGTTCCACAACGACCGGTCCTGCGCCTCCCGCATCCAGCGGTTTCCCGCGACCTTCACCAGGTCGTCAGTCCACCTTGTGGGGCCTACCCACGCTACGTGGCCGCTTCCGGTGCGTGGCCGCTTCCGGTGCGTGGCCGCCACTCGAGAACCCGTCGGCCCCATCGGGCATCGGTCCTACGGGCAATGTGTCCAGCCCACTGCCACTTTAGTGTTGCAATTCTTCGGGCTATGTCGGTTACTCTCGTTCTTCTGCGAATCATTCCTGATTCGATCGCGCAGTGAAGCCCCAAGCATAGCCCTCTCCATTGCCCATCACAGGACAGGTTAATTCGACTACAACTTGCGTTGCGTTGCTTCGTTTGCGTTTTATAGAAGCAATCTTTAATTGCGACAATTAGGAGAGGCCTGTAAAGCTTGGGTAATGGACGTTTCTTGAGTGAACAACTCTGGTTACCTTCGTAAGTGCAAGAAGGCGGTGTAGCACTGTTTGCGGAACTCGTGGTAGTGTTCGGAGTGTACGCCGCCCATGGCCTCGACCATCTCCTTGCTGAGCTTCATCGGCGGCGGCAGCGGCTTGGGGTCGCGACCCAAGATGTAGCCGAAGTCGATGTGGAACAGCGCTCCGGACTTCGTCAGCAGCAGGTTGTCCAGGTGCCGGTCACCCACGCCTGCGGCCAACAACATTACCATACACAATCTAATAAATCGTTTTAAGACCTTCTAAATATGTTGCAACAAAGTGGCATTAACTCTGTTTTTCAGTCATTTTTATGACTGAAAAACAGTCATTTTTATGACAATAAATTTAAACCTTAAATAACATATACAAAGTGTTTTTTTTTTTTTTTGATAAACTGGCGCTTGACCGCAATCCAGCCTGATGGTAAGCAGTGACACAATCGTTGATGATAAAGCGCACTAGTCTATTAAGAGCCTATTCACTCTAGCCTTGAAGACACTCAAATTGTAGTCCGACGGAAACACAGCCGCTGGCAAATACCAGTTCAGTCATTGTAGCATGTTATGAATCACATTTGTGTCCCCAGCATTACATTTAATTTTTCAATTGATTGTATTAAATCAGCAGGATTTTTTACATATTATAAACTACTGCTTGACAATAATCCCGCCTGATTTTAAGCAGTGATGCAATCGTTGATGATAAAGCGCGCTAGTTTATTAAGAGATGAACCTATATTTTTCTATTCCTTCTTATCAACATGTGAATAACCTCTCAAATAACTAATGAACAAATAAAAACAAGAACAAAGATTAAATCAAAAACTTACCAAGCAAATAAGTAATAACACAGTACCCTGCACAGCTTCTAATATATGTATCCATTGTTTCCGGCTTAATCCCGTAGGGAGCGCCCTCACAAGGATTATGCTTCCGGAAGAAGTTCTGTATACTACCCTCCGTTGCCAAAGCTTCTGCAACGGTCACAGATTCAATAAACTGTAAGAATCCATGCTTAGAACTTGTTGCCAGCACTTTGTAGGGGGTTAACTTTAAATCTAGATTTTCTCGTCTCAACAGTTTGTCCATTAATGTTATCATTTGTAATATAAGTTGGTCCTGGCGTAAGTCGTCTCCATGCTTGAATATGGCTTCGTATTCCATTCCTTCTGTTGTAAGGAAGGTCAGTTTGGATGGCATTAGTGCTGACTTGAACAGGCTTGCTTTTTTGGCAACGATTCCTGGAAGATAGAAATATATGGTTATTTTATGGTGTTCAGGGCTGTTTAGAGTTGGAGGGATAATTTTTAATTATTGACATGTCTTCCATACAAACTAAATCATAATAAGTCAGTATAATATCTCATTTTAATCCACAATCAAAAATACATCTACCGATTCAAAAATCACTACTTGAACTGTTATAAAATATATACTAGACAATAGACATGTGTATAAATAAAAATACCTAATAATCCTCGTAGAAAGTAAGAAAATAAAATATGACTAATTCACATGTTTACCTTTAGGTAACTAGCTAAACCTATGGAGTTACGGAGTAAGTATAGTTGGATCAGTTCCCTCCCTGGCTATAAAATACTGATTATAATATCCTATACATTTATAAAAAGAAACTAGTTTTCCATCGCGCTTGTTAGATTTCCCTCGGAAATATTGTTACGGGCTAGGGGTACTTAAACGCCGGTTAAGGGTTACGAAGTTTATTGGCAACGAAGGTACAGCCGATTGTAGGCAATGACAAGTAGAATGTCGCTGACGTTACACCGAAGTCTTCCCTTAGGTCCATGAAGTCCGTGTTGTAAACACACAATAACAGTACAGATGTTACTCCACGTAGTACTCACAGTTCTCGTTACAGTTGTCGCAGTAGGTATTCTCAAAGATCGCTTCTAAACTGTCGCTGTTTTCGTATCGCTAGCCGAGTGTAGACTGACTCTGCGTCGGCGTCGCGGCGCTTATATAGGCCAGCTGATCGAACATTCCAGAATCCTCTAGGCGTAATAATAATACTGCATAACTTCGAGGTCACCGGCCAAGTAAGTACCTACGATAATTCCCGGAAACGGGTTTCTAGAAATTTCGATGTCGACACTTTGTTGACAAAACTGTTGAGACCTGTACCATTCGATAGGCCATCCTAAGTCTAGTAATGCGTTTTTACATTATGCCTAGAAAATGTCTAGATCTAGGGAAATAGGACTTAAAAGTGACACACTGCTTGTCACGCGATATTGAACCTTATGCCATCGACATAAGGTCCATTCGTAACAATATCAATTATTGCCGGAATAAAAAGTACCCTATTATTTAATCCGGACTTCTAACTTTACCTCTGCCAAATTTCAAAGCAATCGGTTCAGTAGTTACGGCGTGAAAGCAGAACAAACAAACCTTTGATAGTAACATTCGGATCCAACGGGAAAGGCATGGGCTCAAAGTTGGTGAAATTGAACTTGAAGGCGTCAGGATCAGCTAACAGCTGCTGCAGGCGCTCCGCCTTCTTGTTCCTGTTGCCGCTCTCCCGAGTGACGGTCTTCACCAGTTTGACGAGCTTGTCGATGAAGATCTGTTGCCGCGCCAGGAATGAACGAGTGCGTTGGTGGTCGGCGTTGCCTGTAAAATGAGATTTTTTTGATAAAGTTGTGAAGGCATGAGGAACAGGGAGTAAAGTTCACTGATCCTCCATAGAAAACGGAGGATCCTTCGACCAGACGGGTGTTATGTCTGGCGGGCACTTGCCCAACGGTTGAAGTTGGGAAGTTGTATGTATCCTAGTTGCGCGGTAAACTCTGATTGCGAGATTTAGAATTCGTATGACGTCAGTATGAGGCGTTGTTCATTTGTGGCGTTTGTAGGTACCGCTATAATGTTATATTTTTCAAATGCCTCTAAGGGGCGTATTCCAGAACGAAACTCAAGCATTGATCTCTGCTTAAGCATTAAGTACTTAAAACTAGTTCCAACCAATCAAATGGCTTGAAACGAAACTTAAGTAGGCTAGGGTAGGTAGGTATTAGGTGGCTGGTAGTGGCTGGCGGAGAACTGCTCAGGATCGAGCTTGTTGGCGTGCCATGAAGGAGGCCTATGTCCAGCAGTGGACGAGTAGGGGCTGATGATGATGATGATGAAACTTAAGTAGAGCTTGAGTTTTGAGTGACGTTCTGTAATACGGACCTAAGTCAATTCTTTATGAGTTGCTTGCTGAGCAATACATTGACATAACATAATCAGTCTATAATGTTCCCACTATGGGATACAGGCATTCTAAGGTGAGGGGGAGTGGGCCGTAATCTACGCGGGCCCAGTGCGGTTTGGTACATGTCACATGTCTTCGAAGTTTTGGGGTGCTTTGGGGTCCCACCTCCATCTCTGGGATCCAAGTCAACCCCACCTGCCAGACGGTGCACCTGCTGACTCACGAACGGGGCTCTGACGACGGCTTTCCCCTCGGGGTTGGGTGGTCAGACGGCAGTCGCACTCGTAAAAGCCAAACAAGCCATTCAATAATGGAGAGGTTACATAGAAATGCGCATGTCACAGCTAGGGCGCCGCCGCAAAACGGCGCGCAGGAGCCTCGCCCGACTCCTGTGACCTGTGGGCTAGGGCTACCGTGTCAGAGGCGGACACGGCTGAAGAAGCGAGCCCAAACTATGAAAATCCGATTCGCGTCGTGGAACGTTGGCACGCTAACTGGACGCGCGAGAGAGCTGGCCGAAACTCTCCACAGGCGGAGGGTGGCCGTGGCGTTCCTACAGGAGACTCGGTGGAAAGGCAGCAGATCCCGGCTTATTGGGAATGGCTACAAGCTGATCTACACGGGTGCACCTAGTGGGAGAAATGGGGTCGCCGTGGTGTTGTCTAACGAGCTCCAGGATGTCTTGGAGGTGAATCGCATCAGCGACCGGCTAATGTCGGTGCGGGTGCTTGTCAATGGGGTTATAACTCACTTGATAAGTGCCTACGCTCCACAGGCCGGGTGCGGTGAAGCCGAAAGGACGGTGTTCTGGACCCAGCTCGAAGGATTGCTTCGCGGGATCCCGTTATCCCAGGGAGTCGTTCTGGGTGGTGATTTGAACGGTCATGTGGGTGAGAGGTGTGGCGAGTTTGAGCGTGTTCACGGTGGCTTTGGGTACGGTAGCCGCAACGCGGAAGGAGACAGCATTCTCCGAATGTGTGCGGCCGCGGACCTTGCAATCGTGAACACCTACTTCAAAAAGAAGCCGGAGCACCTTGTCACCTACCGGAGCGGGCGAAGCACTACCCAGATCGATTTTCTACTAACTAGGAGGCACCACATCGGCAAAGTAGCCAACTGCAAAGTCATACCCGGTGAGAGTCTCACTGCACAACACCGTCTCCTTGTTATGGACCTCTGCGTAAAGGCCCAACGTAGACGTGTAGAGGACTGTCGGCGCCAGATCCGGTGGTGGCTGCTTGATGCAAAAAGGTCCCAGGATTTTGCGTCGGTTATTGGCGACAAGTGCGACGGTACCGACGGAGAACCTGTGCAAGACCACTGGGACAGGATCCAGGCAGCTATTACGGGGGCGGCGCGGGTGGTACTCGGCGTCTCAAAGGGCGGTCGCAAACGTGACAAGGAAACCTGGTGGTGGGACGACACAGTCCAGAGGGAGACTAAGGTGAAGAAAGCGCTCTTCAAAACGTGGCAAGCGACCAGATCTCCTGAAGATCGCGACGCATACAAGGTTGCCAAACGTGCCACCAAAAGAGCTGTAGCCAGAGCCAGACGAGACCACTTGCAACCTCTCTACGAGAAGTTGGAATCGTCTGAGGGGCAAAAGCTCATTTACAAGTTGGCACGTTCCAGGGTCAAAGCGGCACAGGATATATCCAAGTGCCGTTGTGTAAAAGACCCTAATGGCAACCTGCTATGCGAGGACCTCGCGGTGAAGGAGAGATGGCGCTCGTACTTTCACGAGCTGCTGAACAAGCAGCACCAAGAGGTGCAGACACCAGAACTCCCTCCGAACCTTGGACTAGTGCCTCTGATAACGCCTGAGGAAGTCCAAACGGCTCTTCGTCGTATGGGGAATCGGAAAGCTGTCGGAGCTGATGGAGTCCCCATTGAGGCCTGGAAGGCGATGGGTCCTCGCGGTGTGGGCATGTTAACTAACTTTTTAAATCGCGTGCTCCTGACCGGCAAAATCCCGAACCAATGGAGGCTGAGTATCATTACTCCAGTCTTTAAAGGCAAGGGCTCGGTTCAGGAGTGTGGCAACTATCGCGGTATCAAGGTCATGTCCCACACCATGAAGATCTTTGAGAGGATCATAGACTCCCGAATCCGGCAGGAGTGTGCTGTCTCGGGGTGTCAATATGGGTTTCGGCCAGGGTACGGAACCATGGACCCTATCTTCGCACTAAAGATCACCATGGAGAGATACAGATCGAGGAACACGCCTCTGCATATGCTCTTTCTAGATATGCAGAAGGCCTTCGACTGTGTCCCTCGCGGGGTGATCTGGTGGGCACTGAGGTCTAAAGGGGTACCTGAAGCCTATGTTGACATAATTCGAGACATGTACCTCAATTCCGATTCCGTTGTTAGGACCGCTGTTGGCGACACTAAACCCTTCCCCATCACCGTCGGAGTCCACCAGGGATCCGTCCTTAGTCCGTTTTTGTTCAGCGTTATATTAGACGTCTTGTCGGACAGCATCAAGGACTCACATGAGCAGCCTCCCTGGCTACTCATGTATGCTGACGATATCGCGCTGGCGGACGCGGACAGGGAACGGTTGGTGCGGCGTGTGAATGCGTGGAAGGACTCGCTTGAGAACGGAGGTCTGAAACTCAACGTGGCGAAGACCGTATACTTGGCCAGCAACACGACAGACCCCATGTCTGTGCGCATAGGCGGAGACATGGTCGAGTGCACGGACCAGTTTAAATACTTGGGGTCTGTGCTTCACGCGTCCGGCGACATTGATTGCGACGTCAGGGCACGTATTTCCGCAGCTTGGGCGAAATGCCGTGAGGTGACAGGTGTCATTTGTGACCCCAAAATGCCGGTTAAGCTTAAGGGGCAGGTCTATAAAACCATCATTAGACCTGTTCTCCTGTATGGCAGTGAGGCGTGGCCTGTGCTTGAGCGACACAAGCAGGAGCTGCGTGTCACGGAGATGAATATGCTGCGGTGGATGTGTGGAGTTACGCGGAAAGACCGCATCAGGAATTCCCGCATCCGGGGCAGCCTTCGTGTCCGTGACATTGCAGACAAACTGCAGGAGGGTCGCCTACGCTGGTACGACCACGTCTTACGCAAACCGGCAGGTTACGTGGGTAACAAATGTCTTGCCATGGCGCCTCCGCCGGGCCGGAACAAGCGGGGTAGACCAAAGAAGTGCTGGCTTGACGTTGTAAGAGATGACATGCGTGCCAACAAGCTCATACCACAGGATGCTAAAGATCGTGCGAAATGGAGGAGAATGTGCAGGAAAGCGGACCCCGGGCTCCAACGCGAAAGCCGCGGATGCAACCGGGATAAACGCTGAGATGATGATGATGACATGTCTTCGAAGTTTTGCTTCTAGGACATGTCGGTTTTATCACGATGTCTTCGTTCACTGATTTGAGAGCAGTGGTGATGAAATAATTTACACAAAGTAAAGCACCTCATGGGGTTCGTCGACTCTACGACCTACAACTTCGCGGCCGATACTAATAGGCTGCTGCTCTCATACATTAAAATTACTGTATTTTTTGAAGATATACTTTCCCGTACTGTTCTTTGCACCTAAAAGAGTAATTGGCAACCTATTACTAAGATTCCCGTGTCTTTTGTCACCAAATTGTAACTCATGAACTGTGATAATTAGATAGTTGCAATTTTTACAGATTATGTATTTGTGTTGCCGCTATAACGACAAATATTAAAAAATAATTCCATGGTAAGGTGATACGGAACCCTTCGCAAATTATTTGTTGTAGGTCATAGCACACTTAAAAGATTCTGCTCCAACACCGCTCCCATCCAGCACCGCCCTAAACTAAGACAACTACTCGCAGTCCACGCGGAGACATCTAGCAGGCACCAAGCTATCCACCCGTCGACCGCTCTCGCTTTTCACGATAGACATAGTCCGCGATCGAGTTCCATTAAAGCCATTCGTATTTTTTACTACCTATGTCTTGATTCACAATCTAGCTATTATTCATTTTGCACTTGAGAATGAAGAGAGAAGCGCTAGAAATAACAGAAGAAGATATTACGTGCATAAAATGCTGAAAGCAACCGACTGAGAGGCGACGGCGCGGCGGCTGCTAGCATTGTGAGCGCGTGCGGACAGTGAGGCGGCAACTACCGAGCTGTCTGACGGCTGTAAGCGAGCTAACAGCGAGCTGATTTATGATGATAATCTATACTAATATATGAAGCTGAAGAGTTTGTTTGTTTTGAATGGGGTAATCTCAAGAACTACTGGCCCGATTTGAAAAATTCGTTTTGCGTTGGATGCCCATTAATCCAGGAAGGCTTTAGGTTATATAACATCACGCTGCGACCAATAGGTCGCAGCGTGATGTTATATAGCAGTTGTGGAGCGGAGCATAACTAAACCACGCGAACGAAGTCGCTAGCGGCCGCTAGTGTAAAATATATCTAAGGAGAAAATTTGAAAGCCCATATTTAAATGATATTGCTTTTGTCGGGTGGGAGCAGAGTCGTATAAGTGGGCTATGATCTTTAGAGTGTTTCTCCTCCCGTACCCTTGGCCAGCAAAAGGCTGAAGCTCCTCATGACGGTGAGGTACATCCCCCTGGCGGCGTGGTCCCGGCCGGCGTCCTGGTCCTCACACTCGATGAGGAGGTACCAGTACAAGTAGTTGGCCACCACGCTGTTGTTGCACGCGCGAGAGATCAGGAACGAAGCTAGGGACAGACTCTCTTCGTCGTCACTGAAATATCAAAAAAAAAATCTTTTAATGTGTACTCAACTACTAAAAATGTTGGACTAACAATCATTGCACATTTGCAAACTGGTGCATCCATCAGAAGACAGATAAGAATAAATCATGCGAGTGTTGTGCAACATGTAACGGAAAGGGCATATACATTAAGTAAAGAAAACCCTGTCCGATCCGTAAAGGTTACTTTTATAAGGTGTTAGGTATCGATAACTGATTCTACTAATGCCTACAAAGCCGGGCTTAACTTAAAAAAAAAGTCCTAAGAAAATAAATATTATTTCGCAAAACGAGGTGACTTAATACTATTACCTAAATACTTATTTTTTATGGCTATGCCATCAAAAAATCAACTTATGATTATGCTTTTAATCGCACGTATTTGCGTCACGACTAATCATCGCATGTTATTAGGCTGTATGCAATTGACATTGCCTTTCATTTGTGGGATTATAACAATAAACATTGCGCGCGCCGTGCCACGCTGTTTTCGCGCCATTGTTAACTTTCAGTGCAACATTGACGGTTTTTTGTATTTATTTATTTTAAGGTCGTAGAAAAAGTTTTGTATGCCACTGTCGCAAACAGCTATTATAATACTCGTGCTGGTCTAATGTCCACAAACTATCACTCGTATTACAATAGCTATCATTGCTTGACAGTGGCATAAATAACTATTGTGAAATTGAAATAAACACCTCACTTTATTGCGATATTAGTAAGTAATGTGGAAAGTTTTGATATTTCTTCGAGTATTTTATTTTCTGATGAAACTATGTACAGTGAGGGTCAAAAGCGGATTACCACTTTTGAACTGTATTGCAATCAGGCGCGTGCACAGAGATTTTGTGGAGGGTATGCATAAATACACTACCCAAATATCTGTGCTTACACAAGTGCCACTAGATGTTCGTATGGCAACCGCGACCAACGGCTTAACGTGCTTTCCGAGGCACGACCAGACCAGTGCAAATATTCATATGCATGCATACAAATATTTGCACTGCGCGAGGATCGAACCCGCGCCTCATTGCGCAGCGGCCGCGTTCGCTACCGCTACGCCACGGAGGCTGTCAAAATACAGTGAAATGTTTTACTAACGCAACTGTAAATAAGTAATAATGTATTTCTCAAAAAACTGAAAAAAAAATATTTTTAATACAGTTGCTCAAAAAGTGGTGTATTACAGGGACGTATAGCGTTCGGAAAGTGGGATATTACACATTCGTGCTTTTTCTTTACCTTTTCCGAACTAGTGCGTTCTCTTTCCCAACTGTCAAAATATTATCTATTAAAAATTAAAAAAAAACCAACCCTGAAGTTTTTACTTTAAAAAAATCATAGAAGTTTTTATGATTCATGCAAATAATTCTAAAAAGAAGCTACTAATTTGTTTCAATATCAGATTTAATGATTTAATTCAATGAGTTAGGTTAGGTTTTATTTAATTTCATCTCATTTCATTTTCATTTCATATCAATAAAAAAATTCTACTGAAGACTTGGCTGTATGGGCATAGTTCCCTTTGCCTAATCGAATGGGTGAAGAAAAAAAAAATCTCTGCTTATATTCTTTTACGGTTTGCGCCATTTTTCAAAAATTTTCTTTGCGAGTTTAGTTGTTTGTTGCACAAAATGAGTAATTTCGACGATATTTTATTGGAATTAACACCACCGGAACTCAGTATAATTGCACAAAATGCTTCGGAGAACATTTTACCGGAAAAGTCAAAAAGTCCCTACATATCTATATACAACGAATTTATTGCGTGGAGAGAAGAGAAAAAGGCAAAGAGTTTTTCAGAAAATGTTATGTTGGCATATTTCTCCGAAATGTCAGCAAAATTAAAACCTTCTATTATGGTCGAGGTTTTCGATGATAAAAAGTATGCTGAAAATAAGAAATAACGTGGATATAAGTCAATACGCAAAACTAAATGCTTTCATAAAACGACAATCAGACGGTTTTACAACTAAAAAGTCGGAAATATTAACATCGAATGAAGTGGAAAGGTTTTTAAACGAAGCTCCCGATGATCGTTATTTAGCCACAAAAGTAATTATTTAATAAGTACTTATATTTTTCTTTAGTATTCAGTTTACGAAATCGCAAAATACAGTCATTAAATTATTTAAAAAAATATTAATCAAATCCCTTTTTTTTTGTAGGTTGCGCTGATTTTTGGCATTGTTGGTGCTTGCCGCAGAGAGGAGTTATCCAATATTACTTTAAAAGATATTGAAGCCCATGAAAAAATGCTACTAATCAAGATTCCGAATACAAAAAATAAGATACCGAGAAGCTTTGTTGTTGAAGGAGATTTTCTTAGAATAGTGCAAAAATATATGAATCAGCGGTCCCAAAAAGGAAAATCCGACCGTTTTTTCCAAAATTATCAAAAAGGAAAGTGTACATCTCAAGCAATCGGGATAAACAAATTTGGTAATATGCCAAAAGAAATAGCTACGTTTCTTGGTCTGCCGGATGCAGAGTATTATACTGGGCACAGCTTCAGGAGGACCTCTGCTACATTATTGGCAGATTCAGGAGTCAATTTGACGTCCTTAAAGCGACTAGGAGGTTGGAAGTCAGACAAAGTTGCAGAAGGCTATATTGCTGATTCATTACACAACAAACTAGAAACTGGGAAAAAAATCACACAATCCATTAATTTAAAGTCCAGTCCGTCACCTTCACATGACAATAGTGAAGAGAAAGTTCGTCCATTTACCTTCGTTGATAATGATAAGTCATTAGATCCAATTCCATCAACTAGCAAACGCCATTGTATAACACCTTTGACACATATACATGAACAATCATACGAAATTAATAATAGTTTGTCTCAAACAGTAAATATGCAACCTAAAACTTCCCCAGTTAGTATAAAAAACTGTACCAATTTCAATGTATACGTGAATTATTAGTTGCTTAATTTTTTCGCAACTGTATTATCATTTGTCGGAACTCGTTGTAATGACAGGCTTTCCGCACTTGTAAAGAAATATACTATTTACTATCTATAAATTACATCAACGCAGGTTATCTTTTTTAAATAACTCTATAAAAATTAAATATGTATAAGAAAATGAATCACTAAAAGTTCTTTTTCAATAGAAATATAGACAAATCTGGGAGTCTACTTTAACCCTATGTATTTCATAAATATACGTGATGCGCTACTCATTGGAATCATAACTATTAAATTTTGCTAATTTGTAAACTTCAGGAAAATTATTATAATATAAAGTATAATAGTATTGAATTCATAGCAAGTAGGTTGAAAAACTTAAGGTCTTTTAAGTTTTTATAACAACGAATTGTCAATACCGCGTTTTAAAATAATATAGGTACCTACACGAGAAACAAAATAATAACATTAACGTTGAAAAATTCACCGTTTTAAATTTATCTAAACATACATCACCAGTACAGATCTTTCTTAAAACAATCATTATATTTATGTTACCAAATACACCAATAACCAAACAACATAAGCTGATAAAATAAAAAGGTATTTTCACAAACAACAATTGTGCTAGTTTTGTCAACTTCTTGATTCGGCCGCGTAAAATGAAGCACTGCTTATCTGGGCTTATAAACCGAATGAAATTACAAGACAACACACGAAAAGTTTACACATACAATCAAATAAATTTATTCACACACGCGAATCAGAGACACAGTCAGAGAGGCACAATTCGTAAGTGCTTACGCCGCCACGCGAATGTGGCGCGGTCGTCGCGACAAAGCCGAGTTGCGCGGGCCGCATTGTAATTTGTGTTAGTAGTTTGCACTAGCCCCAATAGATGGCAGTGTTATCAATAACTGATTAAAGAAGTCTTTAAGTTTGTAGTATATAAATTATTTTATTGTACTATATGATAAATTATTATATATTTTTTTTGAAAATTATTAGGGTATGCAGTGCTTATCTGCCTCTATGGAGCGCACGCGCCTGATTGCAATGACAATAAGTGTCAAAAGTGGTACTGCACTTTTGACCCTTACTGTAATTACAGTGATTCTATACTAGTTGTTATTTTTGGTGCTTAAGGATAGCAAAAATGTTTCTGTTACATCATATACAACGTGTAACGAAAAGGGTATACAACGTGTAACATAAAGGGTTTATACATAACAAAGCTATGGCGTCTTTACATGATATCAAACGGTATTGGAAGGGTTTTTTAATCCTATCTCTTTATGTTAGGAAGTTATGAGGAAAAACCCCGCTGTGATAGGCTAATATCATACTAGTCGCACAGAGATATTGAAGACATTTATCGGATTTTCGCAAGTAACGTGATGGGTAACGAGTAGTTATTAACGTATGTAGTGTGCTGCCACGTTTGATATGATTTGATTTTAAGAAACACACGAAACCGAAAATTTGGTACCAATTTATTTGAGTAGTTTATTTTGAGTTGAAACCCTTCCGATATCGTTTGATATCGTCTAACGATGCCATGCCCTTGGTATGTATATACCCTTTTTGTTACACGTTGTATACATACCAAGGGCATGGCTTATATAGATACCAATGAACAGTATTGGAAGGGTTTTAACTGTAATTAACAGTGACTTCTGTAGTTCTGTGTGTTTATTTGGCTATGGTAGTAGCCTATCGCAGGCGATGGTTCATCTCACAACTTCCTATCATGTAAAGTTAGGAATAAAAACCCTTAAAATATAATATGATATCATCCAAATAAGCCATGCCCTTGATATGCATATACCCATTTCGTTACACGTTGTATAATAGGTAAGGCAGAGCTTACTACAATCAAAAAGAATTCTTAGTACAATGTAAGACTTCATGCAGGAACACCACACAGAGCAGTACACAGCGCTAACTGTAGACATCACCACCCTATTTCAAGTTAATCAAATATCAACCTTATTTCAGTGCAAATTAAGTTCTTTTTTTTATCCATACTAATATTATAAATGCGAAAGTAATTATCTGTCTGCCTGTATGTTACGCTTTCCCGCTTAAACCTCTCAACCGATTTTGATGAAATTTGGCACAGACAATCCTGAGAAAGGTTACCTTTTATTGAAAAAAAAATATATTCCCGAGGGAAATCTAAAAAGCGCGATATAACCGAATTCCACGCGGGCGAAGCCGCGGGCGGAAAGCTAGTAAATCATAAACAAGCGCTTGACCGCAATCCCGCCTGATGGTAAGCTGACGAAGTCATAAAAATGTAACGTAAACTGAACTTTATTATGTATGCATTAAGGTTATTTTTCCGTAAACACATCTTCTTTTTGACGTGACAACGTCTTATAAATTGGTTTGCCGGGTGACACTTCAAGAAACTGCGTTACGCTCCGCTCACGTTATGCGCTCACAATGAGAGCGAGTGAGAGGCACGCGTCCCTTCCACTCGGGCATGGTTAGCCCGCCTAAGAGCGAGAGAGACAGACATAAATAAAAAGTGAAAGGCACGCGTCCCTTCCACTCGAGCACAGTTAGCCCGCCTAAGAGCGAGAGTGAGAGAGATAGGCATACACACCGGTTCATGTCTTGCGCTTCTATTTCGCTTAGGCGCCTGCATACAAGTTTACACGTTGCCAGTTAATTGTAAAACAATTGTGCAGTGATAATGTGAAGGTAGTTTCGTCCATCGCAACAATTCAAACAGCAAAGGTAAATAATTTCAGACTGATAATATAACATGATGAAATAAATGACTAAGGATAATGTGAAGGTAGTTTCGTGTAAAAATAAAATTTTGTTAATATGAAATTCAGTGCGAGATTCTTTGTATAAATTAATGTTTTAAATATAATTCTTTGTATAAATAAATGTTTTAAATTGTTACTATTATTTTATCCTTCTTCCTACTATACGAATGAATATTCACATTAAAATTATTTTACCACTCAAAGTCGTTGTCACGTAAAACTTTCGCCCGTATACCGACTTTACAGGCAACCAATTTTTTTTCTTCTTCTCAGCCTATAGAAGTCCACTGCTGGATAAAGGCCTCCCCCAAGACTTTCCACGATGACCGGTCTTGTGCTGCCCGCATCCATCGTTTTCCCGCGACCTTCACCAAGTCATCGGTCCACCTTGTTGGGGCCTTCCTACGCTGTGTCTTTCAGTACGTGGCCATAAACAGGTATTTGTTTATATTTTTGGCAAATATGTTGTAATATGACGATTGTTAGTGCCCCTACCTGCTAGAATTGTTGTTGTCCACGTTACTGTTGTTGTTGGCACTGGAGCTGCTCGCGACGGCAGCACTCGCTTCCTCTACAGTGGTGTCAGTGGAGCGACGACTTGACACTGAAGCCGTCATTTCACTTGCAGTAAGAACTGGAACAAATAATATTTACCGTCATTTCTATGTCTTTTAAAGATGCTATTAGTGCTTGACCGTGATCCTGCCTGATGGTAAGCAGTGATGCAATCGTTGATGGTAATGCGTGCGCTGTTTTTTATTAATCTATTGACTCTAACCTTGAAAACTTTTGGATTGTATTCGGACGGGAAGAACACCTGAAGCAAGTCAGATTTTCAGTGTCAAATGATCCTGCTTTACAGGTAGGTAAATAAATAAAAGTAGATTTACATCTCTCATATTCGGTAAGTAGATCTTTATTACCCTCAAATGGAGCTTGAAAGGGATAAATTAGCGCTCTAGGGTAATAATGTAGCTAGAAAAGCCCTAGGGCGGTAAGTAATTTAAAAAAAAAAAAACTTACAAAAAGTTCGCGTACTTCTAATCATCATACTGGCAATACACATCATGCATACATCCCAATGACAAAAGAGGTCGCTTCGCTATTCAGCCTTGTCTTAGTATGAGTATAATAGTTAACAATTTTAAATATCGAACGGCGAAGCTCAATTTAGTTCTTGAAAAATGATGAAAAAAGGCGGGAATAAAAAGCTTTTACTTTAAATATTGATTGTTTTTGGGATTTTTTTATAATTACGTGTTACTTAGGAAAAACGACGAGTTCTGCAAGTGGTGAAGATATAAGCTGCACTCCCGATTCAATGAAAATGGAAGCTGATGCAGCAAATAATAATATTTTGCCTGAATGTTCTAATATGTTTTATTCTTGTAATGCCGGTCTTTTTTCTACTTACCTCACAATCGAGATGTAAATCAGAGTATTTAGCTCGGGTGTGAGCATCAATTGCACCCTCGAACTATAAATATCTCGGGCTGCAATTGATGCCTTACAGGCCTTGGCTACTAATCTACTATTAACGATGCATGCAATTAAACCGCTTCTACTTAAAATACTCTCCTTTAAAAGTATTTCTTGACGATTAATTGCGAAACGGTTTATAACATCTATCGTGATATAGATACTGGCGTCGATTATCTTGTTTTAGTACATTACGATATTAGTGCGTAATGATGGTTATAACATGCGAGGCGGAATTTCAGCCCGAGCCGAAGGCGAGGGTGTAATTGAGCCGAGCATGTTATAACCAATACGCACGTATATCGTACGACATTTTTTAACACACTTGCGAGGAAACAGAAAAAAAGATATTCAGAATACAAGTACAAAGAAAAGAAAATTTGAGAAAAATGGCGCGAGGTTTATTTTCTGCCGTAGCTGCGTGAAAATGTTGGCAAAGATGCTAGAGCATGCAGTCAAGTTTTTAAATTACCGAATAAACTGTTTTTTTTTTACAAATACTCATTTAAATACAAACAAATACAAATTTGTTTATTTCAAATAGGACATCAGTTATTTTAAATAAACTCATTCTCACTCATTTCAAATATGGAACAGCGCGCTGCTCACTGGCTAGAGCCACGCGGCGGCGATCAGTTCCTTATTTATTTGAAATGACAAATAATGCTGTTATGGAATTTGTATGGACTGTAACTTAACTATTTGCTTTGATAACACACGCGTTTGTTATGGCCCGCTTTACATATTTAAAACCGGTGGGATTACATCAGCTTTACGAGCAAGGGTGTTAAAAAAACATTAAACTAATTTAAAGTTAAGCGTATCTTTTTCTTTCTTTGTCATTAAAAAAAGGATAAAAGATTTTATATATATATATATATTAGAAACTAGCGCTTGACCGCAATCCTGCCTGATGGTAAGCAGTGACGCAATCGTTGATGGTAAAGCGCACTAGTTTATTAAGGGCCTATTCACTCTAGCATAGATAGCAGATAAGATAGCATTTTAGCTTAATCCTGTCAAATTAAGATCAAACTACTACCTATACGGCACGTCTGATTAACAAAGTACCCAAAGGGATATCTATATATATATATATATATTAGAAACTAGCGCTTGACCGCAATCCTGCCTGATGGTAAGCAGTGACGCAATCGTTGATGGTAAAGCGCACTAGTTTATTAAGAGCCTATTCACTCTAGCATAGATAGCAGATAAGATAGCATTTTAGCTTAATCCTGTCAAATTAAGATATTCCACAGACTGTTTAGACGCGATTATAAATATGGCGATGAAAAATATGTCAGGTGCGGACTAATTTGACAGGTCTAAACTAACATTTTATTTTCTATCCTTTTCTTAATTAAATAGAAAGAAAAAGATGCACTCTTTTTAAATTTAGTTTAGTTTGTGAAGAAGGGAATCGAGCCATTGGATGAATATTTTAAATCACGTTTGATTTAGCTTCTTCAAAATAATAACATTTGTGGTAGGCCACAACATCAGCCGCCGGCGTAAGTTACCACCCACCAGACAAAGTCATGCCGCCAAGCGATTCATCGTGTTCCGGCATGATGTCTGGTGAAGCCGTACGGAGGACGGGTCTGAGCAGTTGTGTTGCGATGTACGTGCCGGGTACGATGCGCGAAATGTTGTTGTGTCGGGAGTTTGGTTGTGGAGGGCCTCCAGATCAATATCCTTCTGGCGCAGCATCGTTGGTCGTGTTGTTGGGTTTAACATTGCATCACCGCGCTCAACTGCCGTCTTCCTTCCTATTTACTCAGTTCTTTGGAGTGAGTAGGCTTAATAAACTGGCGCGCTTTACCATCAACGATTGCATCGCTGCTTACCATCAGGCGGGATTGCAGTCAAGCGCTAGTTTGTAATTTATATAAAAACATAAACATGTCAAATAGAATAAAATAATGCTAATCGCTCACAACTACCTACCGAAGATAATCGATTACAGTCGAGCGCAAGCGTTACAACGCTCGGCTAGCTTCGCTAATCTTTGTGCACTATTAACAGTCGCACGCGGTTTTATCGCAACTGCACCGCACATTTTTCCAGTATCTACTTTACTAAGTCGAATTAGGGGACTTCACACATGTTCTGCGAGAATAGGGTATTTGACTAAAAAAAAACTAATTAGTCCGTCAGTCAAATATTCCGAAAAATACTAGACACGTATTTTTTATTTTTTCATATAAACAAAAAAATAAACGACACAGCGCGTTGAAAACTCATGTGACGTCACTGCATGCTACACTTTTTAGCGGCCAGTGACGTCACCAGCCACCACTTCTGATCTTTGATGCCTTTTATATTTGTGAATGTTTTACCCAGGAAACATTCCTATTCTGGGGGGATTAGGGGCAGCAGCTCCCCCCGTACGACCATGATTGAACTTACATAAATTTACTTTAGTTTGTGAACAAGGGACTCGGTGCCATTAAGAATGGTTACGATAAATTGCATGTGAGTAACTTGACCGTTACCTGATGCTGACAACAGACTAGCTTGGCTGCCTCTGTGTCCGCTCTGCATGAGGCGACTCTCACGAGACTCCAGGTCAGCAGTACTTGGGTCTTTACCGCACTCACGAGCGTACTCTGAAAAATACTAGACCTAAGTACCATATAATACAATATTTGGTCGTTTTTTGTTTGGAATGTATACTTCATCAACATCAGCCTCTACTCGTCCACTACTGGACATAGGCCTCCTTCATGGCACGCCAACAAGCTCGATCCTGAGCAGTTCTCCGCCAGCCACTACCAGCCACTTTTTTGATGTCGTCGCTCCATCTCGCCCAAGAGCGTCCTATGCTACGTTTGCCGAGACGTGGTCTCCACTCGAGGACTCGTTTTCCCCAACGGTTGTCGGCCCTGCGGCATATGTGACCAGCCCATTACCACTTCAGCTTGCTAATCCTCTCAGCTATGTCGGTGACTTTCGTCCTCTGTCAGGTCACCTCATTTCTGATGCGGTCCTTCAGAGAGACACCCAACATAGCCCGCTCCATAGCTCGCTGAGGCTTTAAACTTATGGACTAGTCTGACCGTTAGTGTCCACGTCTCGGCTCCGTAAGTCATGATGGTTAGGACGCACTGGTTGAAGATTTTAGTCTTCAAACATTGGGGTATGGGCGACGAAAATTCCCGACGAAGTTTAATGTATACTTAACATTCTGCATTTTATAAATCCTTTGCGCCGATGACCCAAGTAAAACATATCAATGTTTTAGATCATTTCAGTGATCGATGCAACAGTTCCAATAGCAAAAAAGATTCATTTTGCCCGTTTCTTATATTATCATCAGTGTGTCGACAACAACGTACTCGTTTTATTTTTACTTATGATACAAGGGCAGACTTACACTAGATCTCCGTAGAAGTTGTTCCACCTGTTTTAATTTAAAATAGCGGTGATTTATAAATTCTTACTTACCGTCATTTATCTCCACAAAGTCTTCATACTTGAGGGCTTGAACTAATTGGAGGAGGTACAGCAACAGGTCATCATCAGGCGCCTGCTGTAGACGGGAGATCGCGTACCTGAAAATAAATTGATTATAAAAAAAACTAGTACTTCAGTCAACAAGTCCCGTCAGTTAGATTATCAGGAATAAGTATTCATCATTAAAAAAATGCCCCAACTTTTTTTTTGTTGATGGAAAATCATCAAGTGACCTCTCCCGCTCTGGGCGGAGCGAAAAGGCGTGTCAGACTTTTACTGACTAAAACCCACCCGTGTTTCTTCACTTGCCTGTGCGCCAGGGCCACTGTTTCTTAACATCTCGGGATCCTGGGATCCCGGTCTTCAGGAAGGCTTACTAGGGGCCAAAGCCAACTCTCAGTGGCCCCCTGGGAAATTTAAATGAAAGGAGGCACCAACCGACTATTATGCCAGTTCACACAAAGTTAAATCCCGGTTTCCACGCAGAACGGCGAAGGAAAACAACGTGAGGAAAGCGACATGTTATAAAACTAATAATTGGTAAGCATGTCACATCTAGCAACACGAGCTGTGCTCGCGTGTTGGAGATTACGGCCCACTCGGTCTCATATGGTCGGAGCTAGATTGGGATAAGATAATGATGATAGTTGTGGAGGCATGAGGAACAGGGAGTAAAGTTCTCTCATTCTCCATAAAAGAGGAAGGATTCTCCGACCAGATGGGTGTTATGTCTGGTGGCCACTTGGCCAACGGTTGAACTTGGGAAGTTTTATTGTACGGTAGAATCTGCTTGCGTGATGTAGAATTAGTGTGATGTCATTATGACGCGCCGTTTTTTTTATTTGTTGAGTTTGTAGGTATCGTTACAGTTAAGAATTTCTAATCAATGACTCGTGCCCTCTACATTGGGTGGTAAACATTTAGGTATACTTGTGATGATCCAACTAGACGTTGACGTAGACCATGTAGACGTTCTTAATTTTTCGGTTTAATTATAATTATATATAGCCTCGTGGCTTTCTATTGGTAAAAGAATTTTCAAAATTGATTCAGTAGATCCAGTTCAAGTAGCTCCCAACAAAGTAAGTGCCATCTTTAACCTATTGGAAGCCCTAGGCCTTTGGTATCACGGGAACTCAGTATAGGTAAGAGTCGATAGAGAAATACTAATATTTTATACTTTTTGCGGCAACAAATTTATAGTAAATTTTGTCATTTAATCTTAATAATGCATAGAATGGAACGGCAGCTGAAAAATCCTTTTTTATACGAGTAGGCTGAAGCCCCTGAAGATCGTGCAGTACCTCGCACCAGGACAAGTTCTAATGATATAGAAAGCACAAGTCCGTTCGTGTGTGGAGCAGCCACATTTGGGCTGGTGTTGCAAAATACCACCTGGCTACTTCGGATTCAGTGGAGAGGCGTGCGAAGAGGCTAATTGGCGACCCAGATTTGGCTCAAAACGGTGTCCAAAGCCTGGAGCACAGGCAAAGAGTAGCCAGCCTGTCGGTGTTCTATAGGATGCATTTTGGAGAGTGTGCGAGGGAATTGCATGATTTAATTCCCCCATCTCCATTCCATCATCGGACGACCCGTCGTACGGCGAGATTCCCCCTTACGTTGTTGACACCACAACGATCCGTACGAAGAGTTTCGCCTCCTCTTCTATACCACGTACATCAAGGGACTGGAAAAATTTGCCAGCGGCGGTGTTTCCGTCGGACTACAATTTGAGTGTCTCCAAGGCTAGAGTGAACAGGCTCTTAAAGCGCGCTAGTTTATAGAGCGCTTTACCGTCAACGATTGCATCACTGCTTACCATCAGGCGGAATTGCGGTCAAGCACTAGTTTATAATTTTTTCTTTAATAATTATAAACTAGTGCTTGACTGCAATCCCGCCTGATGGTAAGCAGTGATGCAATCGTTGATGGTAAAGCGCACTAGTTTATTAAGAGCGGGCTGTAAAATTTTGCTAAGTTTTCTAATGAATATTACGATCACGGAAGATGATTGACTTAAATGAAAGTGGGATTTATTTAATCTTTGTATATTTATCTGATATTTGCCTAACGGAAAACACGATTCATTTATTTTGACTCGATAGTTATATTTAGGGTTGTAACGGAGCTTCGCCTCCGCTTCCGTTACTGCGGAAGTTCCGCATGAAATCGTATCTTCGCTTCCGCCTCCGCCTCCGCACAATTTTTAGCGGAGTTATAACGGAGGTTTATTTACGTATTTATGCAATAAATAAATAGTCCGGCCGCGTTTGAGCGCGAAATGGTCAAGAATCAACAAGTGCGAGGCGGGAATGCGGCAAGCACTATATGTTTCTCCTTAATTTTCATTACAAGAAGTTAAAATTTTTTTACCAAGTATACTACTTTTAATGTACGTATTTAAAATAAAAAATTTGTTTTAATTAACCATAAATTTCAATTTTATCTATATGTACTTTCACCTCCGCCTCCGCCTCCGTTAACCTCCGCATCCGCGGAGGTGAGACTCGTCGCCTCCGCATCCGCCTCCGCCTCCGCTAACAAGCCTCCGTTACAACCCTAGTTATATTTTTCGAAATTATGAATCTTTCTGGGCTTTTTAACAAATATCTGTTACACTTATTGAGTTACAATCATTAATTATCTTGCATTAATACAATCATACACTTTTTAAAATAATGCCTAAAGGAAATATTTCCATTGTATTTAATTTTTAAGATATCATCAAAAACAGTTTTGAGACTTACGACCTTTACTTTCGTGCTACAGCGTTTCGACCGTTGCTACGCGATATTCTGCACTATTGACTACCGCGCAATGCACAATGCCCCGGGGCACGGTTCTGAAATCAGTCTCGCGCCACGCGCTCTCGAGGAAGGATCTGTGCTCGTTGCGCTCACGTCTGACTACGAAACACGATGGGAAATAAAACAAATAAAAAATATATTTCGAAAAGAAAATCTTCAAAATTGTTCAAGGATTTAGCTAAACGAGGAAGAGAGTCTAAAATGTAAGTATTTACGTCTACCTATATTAATATTTATTTTGGTGAAACAAGAAATTTGACGTTTCAACATCAAATTCACACAAACCTGTCAAGTTCACAGAAACCTGTGGAGTAGCCGAATGGACTTTTAGATATTTTTTTTTTCTTTATTTAAATATTTCTTTTTATATAAAATATTTCTTTCGCAGGAACAAACATGTTGACGTAGAACAGGAATCTATGGAGTTACCTACTGAACATTTTAATTTATTGACAGTTCCAGTTCCGTGAGCATTAACTTTTTCTCTTCTATTGATTTCTATTTGACTTTTTTTTATTTACTGTATGATGATTACATTATTTTTTAGTGTTACGGAATCCGCAAATGATAAAGAGAACACCCCACCTAAAAAGACAGTTCGCAATAACAAATGCTGTAAAAGCAAATCGACAACAAAAACTGAGAAGTCGCTTACTGATATGGTATGTAGTTTATACTTATGACCCTAAGTAATCTTTTTGATATATTTATCTAAACTGTCCAGTGTCTTTTTTCAATCATTTCAATCCAATTCATTGTAATTGTAACACACTATGGATTATTGCGATTTTTTTAAATAACCTGAAATTTTTAACTGATTATTTTTTTAGGAATGCTGTGAACTTAGTGGAAGAAGAATAGTTGATATAAAATTCTTTTTAGACGAATTAAAATGCGTTGCAACTCATGAATCTCTTTTCGATTGTGGGATGAGTCATATACAAGTAGTTTCCGAACAACAAAAGGGACTACATTCGCAATTAAAATTGCAATGTGCAATGTGCAAAAAACGGTTTGTAATAAATACCACGAACCCGGAAATTAACAAAGAAGCTATAGCAGGTACTATGGCCAGCGGCGGCGGCTATATTCAACTTAAACAGTTTACAGCTGCAATTGATTTGCCAGAAATAAAAGAAAAGAAATACATAAAAATACAAGAAGAGATAGCTGAGGAATGGGAAAAAACAGCGTGGGACGAAATGAAAAAGGCAGGTGAAATAGAAAAAGAAGCTTCTTTAAAAGAAGGCCGCACTAATAAAGATGGGATAGCTATGATTGACGTCATCATAGATGGATGTTGGAGTCGGCGCTCGTACCAAACTAATTACGCAGCTAACTCTGGCTGTGCAACAATAATAGGTAGGCGTACTGGTAAAGTTTTGTTCATGGCAGTTAAAAATAAATATTGCTGTATTTGCCAAAGGAATGGGTCAAATCCTAAAGAGCACAGATGTTTTAAAAATTATAATGGCCCATCTACAGGGATGGAGGCAACAATACTAGCGGAAGGTTTCAGTAAATCTATTGAAATGCACAACGTTATTTATCAAAGATTTATAGCAGATGGTGATAGTAGTACCTACGCAAAGATTATTGAAAGACGCCCGTATACAAACTTTACTGTAGAGAAAATAAACTGCAGAAATCACATTTTGCGCAGATTTTGCACGAACATGCAAAAGCTCACTACTGATACGCGATACTCTGTGAAAGATAGAAAACTAATTACAAGAAACAAAATTCTATGTGCTCGAAAATACATATGTGATGCAATAAAGGCCAACCAAACTGAGAAAAACTCTGAAAAACTACACCACGACATAAATAATTCAGTTTATCATGCATCGGTAAACACGCGAGTTGTGATAAAACTATATGTTCACAAACTGTTGAAAAAGTCACAGAATTCGATGGTTCCAGCCTTTGGCAAAAAACAAAAATGATAGCTGGCAATGTTGCTTCTCATTCTAGAAGCCTGATAGAGGATGTGGACAGCAATGCTGTTGAACAATTTAATTCCGTCATAGCGAAACTAGTCGGTGGAAAACGAATTAACTACTCACAAAGGCGTGGTTATCAAACACGATGTGCAGGAGCGGTAATATCGTTTAACACAAAAAGGATTCTCTCCACTGTGTCCAGAAATGTACATAATAAATCACCCCACAAAGGAATCAAAACGTTCGAGAACGAAATTTGTTTAAAAAGAGAAAAAAACAGACTGGCTGAGCGTAAGAAGAAGAGAAGGTTTACAGCTAATGTATCTTCGGATAAAAACTACGGAGAGAATGCAGAGCAACCAGATATGGACCCAGAAACTTTTGAACTTGCTAAGAAAACTTTTCTCGCGAATTTGCAAATTACGGAAGAGGAACGTATACGTATTAATAAACAGACAGTTTTGCAGGGCCAGTGTAGTGAGTGGCTTGAGCTGAGGCGAAGCCTATTAACGGCCTCTAATTTTGGAAAAGTGATTAAACGGAGAAAGACAAAAAGTTGCAGAAACATCGTTAAAAACATGCTGCACAGTACTCCGATTGATCATGTTTCGTCTATACAACACGGCAGACAGTATGAAACAGTAGCTCTACAGCAATTAGCACAGAACCAAAATATTGAAATAAGGAAATGTGGTCTTTTCATAGATGACAAACTACCCTTTTTAGGAGCCACGCCTGATGGTCTGGCGGATAATATGGTGGTAGAAGTCAAATGTCCAATAGCTCCTTATAAAATTGGTGATATAGATGCTGCTATTGACCAAAATAAACTACATTTTTGGAAGAAGGACAGAAATGGCCATGTGAGTAAATTTTAGTTACAAATATGAAAAGTTACGAATGACTTAAATTGCCTTAAAATGTCTTATATTGCCTTCTTTTATTTACGTGAACACATTATGAATCAAATTAAAATGTTCACATGTTGATGAAAATTAATAAACTCCATTTTTTTCATGTTACAGGTGCACGTAAACAAAAAGTCGGACTGGTACTTTCAAGCACAGGGTCAAATGCACATAGCGAAGAAAGACAAATGTCTATTTGGGGTTTGGTATGGTGACAACAAATTAAAAATCGAAGTGATTGAAAAGGACGATTACTTCTGGAACAAGGATATGGAACCCAAATTAGTATCTTTTTATATGGACTGTTTGTTGCCTGAATTGGTAGATCCACGACATCCCAAAAAAAAAGATGATAAGGGATCCACAAAACGTAAAAGCCCAAGTTTCAAATAAAAATGATCTTTCAGAACATGCATGTACAAGTGCACAACCACCGTTAAAAAAGAAACGCAAATTAGATTTCAGTGAAATATAACTCTATTTCAGAAAATCAATCGTTTTATCTATATTTATTCTCAATTACAATTAATGACGCACAAATCTAAATTTATTTATTGACTACTTTTTATTGTTTTTTTATTGATTCTTTTTTTTCGAAACACTTAAATTATATTCATGGTTATATTTTATTATTCTCAATTACAATTTATGACGCAAAATTCTAATTAGTTAATTTACCTAAATGGCAATTTTTATTTTAATAAGTTTAGTGCTTTATAAATTTAATTAAGTTTAGTAGTAGTAGTACTACTAGTAGTTGTTTACGTAAATTCCTTGCTAATGAAAGAGTGATTGTATAAAACTAATCAAAATACTTTTTGTGATAACTATTTAATTCACAGAGTATAATAAACTTGTACTTATCTAAAAAATCATATGTGGTGTTCGTTACTCTCCTTACCCAACCCAAAAAAAAAGTTACAAGACACTCTATGCTTTCTGTGTTCGCAATTCCAGACACCGACCGCGTGGTTGACGAGTGTCCCTAGCGGGTAGCGGGGTGTGTAGGCGGGGCTAGCGTGCTTTGATTTTTTTGACAGCCCACTCTTAAGCCTATTAACTTAAAAAACTAAGGAATAGGAAGGATGACAGCAGTTGAGCGAGGTGATGCAATGTTAAACCCAAGACCAACACGACCAAAAGAAGCTGCAAAGACACTGGTCCATAGTGCCTAATGGAAAAGAGAGGCCTGTACGACTTAACAAACTTATAACATTAGTATAGAACAGATACATACTTCCTGACAGCGGGATGTGTAAACTTGGGTGTCAGCAGCTCGAGTGCATCTTCTACGTCCATCGGCGCCCATTGCTTCATCATGGACAAGGCTTGACGCACCTCGCCTGCAATGAAAGGAATACTATTACTAACTTGAATTTCAAGCAGACATAATTAATCAAGAGGCTTTCAGGTATAATGATTGCAACTGAGATTTTAAGTAGTTTTAGCCAGTGTAGTCTGCGGAGCAGAATATTTTTTTCTTTTATATTTTCCATAGTTAACGGCGATAGTTACAGGCCGTAAAACTTTTTTGAAGTAACGGATATTATCATCTGCCTTCCCGACTATGTTGGGATCGCTTCCAAATTAACCAAATGCAGTTTGTCGAAGCTCCTGACGCCATCATCGCAGCAACAACGTTTATCGTTGTTAGATTTCATATTAAATAACTTTTAGTTGTTAAGTTTATTCAAATGTCATATTTTTCTTGATCATTCTCTATCTTCCATAGTTCTTCGTACGAATTACACTCATTTACCCACCCGGCTTTTTAAAACTATTTTATACCTTCTCCATGGTCCTTCGAGCCGGATGTAAATATCATCCACACGCTGAGCATATCAGAACATAAGATTAGCAGCATAGCCGTATCATCTGCTAATTTATATATCATTTAATTAAATAGTTTAAGATCGACGAATGACAGCCGGGATCAAGGGCTTAACGTGGTTTCCGAGGGCTATAGGGTCTAGGTATGTAAAGTTGGTCACCCACCAATCTACCAACCGCGGCAAGCGTGCCTTAACCTAATCGATTGACCTGTGCAGTTATTTGGATGAAGTTTGGCGCACAAATATTTTATACAACGTTATTTTTTGTTTATGCGAAACCCGAAACACATGTTCAGTATTTTTAAGTAAAGAATCTACATATGTACAAAATTTCAAAAATATTTAATGAAAAGGCACAAAGTAATGAGCTTGTTGTTTCAACAAAAATATGGTCAACGCACCGCCCGCCCGTTCGCTCGCCTGAAGCGGCCCTTGTCTCACTGTGCTCCTAATACTATGATCTACCGGCAGCCGAGTGTGCTCGGTAACCACACTGCATCAATTTCTAAATGTATTTGGGAAAAAATATAACATGGTGTAAAAATGATTGGAATTAATTGCTTATTCTGAACAAACTATATTCAGGTTTCGCATAAAGTAAAAATAACGTGGTGTACCTAGGTAAGTATAATTTGTGCGTCAAATCTCCTTTTCCAAAGTTTTTATTCCGGGTGTACTTTCTTATGATAAATGAATAATTTTACCTACTGTAAATGTCTATGATCTTCGTCCAACAAACACTTTTTCGCTAATTTATTTGTTAACTTGTTCTGTTCAGTATCTATGTATTTATTTATGTATATATGTATGTATTTGTGTATCTATCTTAGTATAATAATATTTGCACCAATGACAGTCCCATTTGTGGTTCGGAAGAATCTGTCCATTCCTTGATTGCCTGGAAAAGATCGCATTAGCGATAAGGCCGCCCATTGTGTTTTTTTTTTTTTTTGATTGTGTTGTTTGATATTTGGTGTACAATAAAGAATATATAAATAAATAAAATAAATAAATAAACCGTATAGTCAGCCTATCACTACTATTTTGTTTCATTTTAAATCACTTATGCCTTATGTACCGTACTGCCAAATATTTCATATATTGTCGTATGGTTCCCACCATATTGAATACGCGTCGACCTGAGACCCTCCTTTTACGTCAGTTAAAAAACACTTACAGAACATACCTTACATCGTTCACAGCGCATTTTTCTCGTGTATTTACTGATAGCAACAGTACACATTTTTATATAAAACTCGATTACCTACAATTTATTGTAAACATCCACTGTTTGACGTGTCTCAAGTCCTAACTGATATACATATAGTTCAGTTAATATCTTTATCAAATAACCTTGATTTTTAAATACCACAACAATATCTTTACTGACCGTTGCTCTGACGAATTTTTTAAAACATAATTAGTGTAATTTCACAGAGGCTAAGTAATAGTACACGGGTCGATCGATAAGCTAGTCTTGCCGCGGTTGTGACATGGATGGGTGACCATGAATGTTTTTTTATAATAAGCCACTGTTTGACCGCAAGCAGTGACACTAACCCAACAACACGACCATCGATGCTGCGCCAGAGGGAGATTGATCTGGAGACCCCTCCACGCCGAAACTCCCGACACAACAACATTTGGCGCATCGTACCTGGCACACATCGCAACATTAACTGCCTCAGACCCGTCCTTCGTACGGCTTCACCAGACATCATGCCGGAACACGGCGAATTTTTGGCGGCAAGACTTTGTCTGGTGGGTGGTAATTTTTGCCGGCAGCCGATGTATTGGCCTACCACCGAGAGAAGTTGAGTTGTCTATGTTATGGGTTTGTTTTCCGGACTTAGTCCTTCCAGCGGACCATTGTGCGTGGGCCGTTAAGTGACCTTGGCGTCTCCACAGAGTAGGCAACTCGTTCATGGGTCAATGTATACACTTTTAACAAGCTTCCCATGGACATTCGAAACTTACCCATTAAACGATTTATTTATTTATCTTAAAACTTAAAATTACAGATTTAGAAACCCAGTTAAACAAAGATCCTTATGACAATACAACTTAACCATATAAAGGCCAAACTTTGCAAAAAGGGGTATTATAAAATCACAGATTATTTAGAAGACAAAAAAGCTTGGGAGTGAGCTGCTCGCTCTGTTAAGCATTGTTAATTGTTATTAAGCAATATGCGTAATTATAAGGTAAATTATTGTAAACATTTTCATTTTTAATGTCTGGACTTGAAAAAAGACGATGATCCCTGAGTTTGTTTCGGCTATTTCTTCTCAGAGGTAGTCAGTTAGGAAATGCCGGTTTCATCTAGTTAAAAAAATAAAAATAAAAAAAATAAACATGACGTGTAAAGGTGATCAGTGATCCTACTTGCTTAATAAACGATTTCATTTCATTTGGCGGTTATTCTAACCTTTTCGTTATTCTAACCAGGCTTGGCTGACCATCTTTATAATATCAAAACCAACGGGTCGTCAGAAACCTAACCAAATCTTACCAAGGGTATGTTATATTGCTCCCAGCAAGGGAATCGGGACCAATATCTGATGGCTAAGTACACATATTTTAACAATACCGGAAAAATACCTACTTACTATACCTACATTTGATATTTTGATCATCAAAACATACAGTTAATATTTTGTAGTTAGCTAAATAAATACATAAATGTTATATATTATTAATAGCATGAATGTTTATGTACATTTGATACTAGTTTTAATAATCATTGTTCCTTTTGACCAAAAGCAACACTTCTTGGTTGACTGGTACAGAATACCTAAGGGCATTCCACATTAGTACCTTTAGGTGCGAAAAGTGTAAACTAATCAAATGAAAAATTTTCCAAAACACTTTTTGAGAGACAATATATGACAACCGTGGCTTTATCTATAAGTTATTGTCGATATAACCGCAGGTTCCACAATAAGCATCGTTTAGAATATTAAGGCAACAAACCGGAGAAAACAGACATGATACGACAACTCTGTTCCTGCTGCATATTAACGATCTGCTGATGCCTGGTATCTATGGGTATGCTGATGACAGCACAGTTGTAGAGAGATACCTGCCGGGTGCTCGGGCTAGTAGGGAATCAATCCGGTCCGAAAGAGAGGCCATGGTTGAGCGAACGAGTGTTGCGCTGCAGGCAGACTCCGAATGGGGCAATGCCAATCATTCAATGCCGCCAAAACACAGGCGTGTCTTTTCACCGCCAAAAGGAGCCCGTTCACCTTGGCTCCTACTTTTCGGAATGTGTCCTTGGAGTGTTCCGACCGCCTTCCGCTTTTGGGAGTTGAGATTTCCTCGGACCTTAACTTTGGGCGGTTCATTGAGTCCAAGGCTAAGGTGGCTGCCAGGAAACTTGGCGTTATCGCAAAGGTCCGGCAGTACTTCACACCTGGGCAGCTTCTAATGATATACAAAGCACAGGTCCGTTCGTGTGTGGAGTACTGCAGCCACATTTGGGCTGGTGCTGCCAAGTGTCACCTGGCCACTTTGGTTTCAGTGGAGAGACGTGCAAAGAGCCTGATTGGTGACCCTGATCTAACTCGAGTTGGTCTCCAAAGCCTAGAGCACAGGCGTAGAGTAGCCAGCCTTTCGGTGTTCTATAGGATGCATTTCGGGGAGTGTGCGAGGGAATTGCATGATTTAATTCCCCCATCTCCGTTCCACCAGCGGACGACCCGTCGTACGGCTGGTTTCCACCCATACGTTGTTAACACCACTACGATCCGGACGAAGCGTTTCGCCTCCTCCTTTATACCGCGTACATCGAGGGACTGGAATAATTTGTCAGCGGCGGTGTTTCCGTCGGACTACAATTTGAGTGTCTTCAAGGCTAGAGTGAATAGGCTCTTAATAAACTAGTGCGCTTTACCATCAACGATTGCGTCACTGCTTACCATCAGGCAGGATTGCGGTCAAGCGCTAGTTTATAATATATATATATATATATATATAAAAAAAAAATGATAAAAACAAAATATGAACCAACCCTGTATAACTCACAATCATTTGAAAACGTTTTTTATATCCATTCATTTCGAAACATTAAACACACAATAGTCAATAGCTTTTTTAAAAACCACACGTTGGTACACTCACAACCATACTTGTGTAATTCACTAAGTTTCACTTAGATCTTCCGAAGCGTCAAAATATCACACAAATATTCTTTAAAACCTACGTAACTCTTTGCCCCATTACAACACAATTAATTGAATATGTTTATTGAAATTCGCAGTGTAAAGATCACGTGCAATAAAGGAATTTCGAAGGTAAAGTTGATGTAATTACATCGAAAAACATATGTAAATGAATTCACGAATGTATATTAGGTAATTAATGACTTTCGTTGTCTGTTCAAAGCGATTTCAGCGTTATTGAAAGGTGTTTAAAGTATGTTTTGTGTTGTGTCGAATTAGGAATAATATAGTACTTTGGTAGAAGAGAGTGTAGCGTTTGTCTAAACAACAGTTTTTGAATAAGTTACGGTACTGTGTTTAGTTCTCCTAACAATTTTTTTTTATTCTGATGGTAAGCACTGATGCAATCGTTGACGGTAAAACGCGGTAGTTTATAAGAGCCTATTCACTATAGCCTTGAAGACACTCAAATTGTAGTCCCACGAAAACACCGCCGTTGGAAAATTGCTCCACTCCCTATTTATAAAAAAAAAAAAGTTATCATTTACTTTTTAAAGGTATTGAAAACTTATCATAAAGAGGTTTTTATGTTTGGGGTCGATATTAGATATTAAATTATCTAATCTCTACTTTCATCGCTGAACGTCGCAGCATCAGTACAAAAGTGGAGACGCTAGTTTTAGCACATTAAGGGAGATGTCAGTTTCTTTACCCAAAAAATTCTTTGATTCATTTTTATGACATAAAATTGTGCTGATACTGGTTTAGCACCCAGCTGTTATCGTCGCATTACGAAAATCGTAATATTCTTAGTGAATTTTTGGCACCATAAGCCATGAATGTTTTGTCTGTAGATGTTTGCCGTCAAAATTTATCAGGATTGACAGAGAGCCCTTGTGTAAACTTCATTACAGTAACTTTTGGCAAATGTCGCAATTATATAAGTAGGTACTAAAGACACCACGTTTGGTTGTCCAGGGCAGAGTGGAAGGAAACAGACCTTGTGAAAGGTCTCCAATGAGGTGGACATACCAAATCAAGTCGGCAATGGGGGGACCTGTTAATGAATTTTTTTTTTTTTTATTAATTTTAGACTAGTGTTTGACTGCAATCCCGCCCGATGGTAAGCAGTGAGGCAGTCGTTGATGGTAAAGCGCACTAGTTTATTAAGCCTATTCACTTAAAAAACTTAGGAATAGGAAGGATGACGGCAGTTGAGCGAGGTGATGCAATGTTAAACCCAAGACCAACACGACCAAACGATGCTGCGTCAGAGGGAGATTGATCTGGAGAGTCTCCACGACCAAACTCCCGACACAACAACATTTGGCGCATCGTACCCGGCACACATCGCAACACAACGGCTCAGACCCGTCCTCCGTACGGCTTCACCAGACATCATGCCGGAACACGACGAATCGCTTGGCGGCAAGACTTTGTCAGGTGGGTGGTAACTTCTGCCGGCAGCCGATGTTATGCCTACCACCGAGTAAAATGAATGCTCCAGACTTTCGTCCAACAGAGATAAATGGAGAGAGATTCTGCGGCGAGCTACATCAACGTCTCGAAATCAGACATAGTGACCACGACCGTTCTGTCAAGAACGAAACGAAGAAGAACGAGAACAAAAGTCGATCGTCAAAAATCGGGCAAATCGTCATTTAATCATAGACATCCTTAGATAACCTATCTCATTTATGTTATACTAGCTGAGTCCCGCGGTTTAGCCTGGAAATGTTTCGATGCCGTAGGATTATCAGGATAAAATTACATATCCTTTAGTGTTAGTTTGATATCCTATGTGTTAATCCTGGATATAAACTATTTGCGTGCCAAATGTCATCCAAATCCGATCAGTAATTTTTACGTGAAAGAGTAACTAACATCCATCCTCATTCACTAACTTTCGCATTTTGTATTATTATTATTCAGACTACGTACCGAGGAAAAGGAGCACGGCTCAACGATACAAATCTTCGTTGCTAAAGAAACATATTTACTCGAGGAAGATATACGCGATATGAAGGGGAAACCCTTCGATAAGGAAAAACTGTTAAATATTAGCGTAATGCACGATTATGCAGGTACGTCCTGATCCTAGACCCAGATCCATTAATTTTTTTTTTTTAATAATTATAAACTAGTTCTTGACTGCAATCCCGCCCGATGGTAAGCAGTGATGCAATCGTTGATGGTAAAGCGCACTAGTTTATTAAGCCTATTCACTTAAAAAACTAAAGGAATAGGAAGGATGACGGCAGTTGAGCGAGGTGATGCTATGTTAAACGCAAGACCAACACGACCAAACGAAGCTGCGCTAGAGGGAGATTGATCTGGAGACTCTCCACGACCAAACTCCCGACACAACAACATTTGGCGCATCGTACCCGCCACACATCGTAACACAACCCGTCCTCCATACGGCTTCACCAGACATCATGCCGGAACACGAAGAATCGCTTGGCGGCAAGACTTTGTCTGGTGGGTGGTAACTTCTGCCGCCAGCCGATGTTACGGCCTACCAATTGTTGCTACGTCAGATTTTTGTGTATTAAGTACTTATTTATAGTGTAGTGTGTAGGGCAAACAGACGCGCAAATAATTCTGATTTATAGGTAGTTAAATAAATAAAAGTAAATGTAACTATACATGCATGCAATTAAATCGCTTCTACTTAACCTTTTGAATGCCAATCACTTGTATACAAGTTCGAGATTTTCGTGCCCTCAGCGCCACGACTGTCTTTACGACTTAATGAAAATTTACCCTTTTATCAGCATGTGGGGAATATATCCTGGTTTTCATATTTATTTTTTTATAAAATAAAATATGAAAATACGGTTACAGTTTTTATTTATCTTTGTAAACTAGTGAATAAACATTAATTTAAATGTATAATATTATTTGTCGATAGGACATTAATCCCATCCCTACGTTTTACTATAGATACGTTATACATTTGTAGCGTGGCGCAGGAGGACACATCGCGTATTATACAGATGGGCGTTCAAAAGGTTAAAGTAGTCGCTATCCCCACCTGCCCCCCTGCTCTTTCCAGCTTTGGAGTCTGGGGTCCGCTTTACCAGTCTGACTGCTGATTTTGGCTAAACTTCGATATTTTCCGTGAAACGACTGCCGTCTGACCTCCACAACCCGAAGGCGATATCTAAGCATTGCAGTTAGATCAATTGTTGGACTTTTGAGGGCCCCAGCAACCCGTAACGAATGCCACTAGATGTTCGTATGGCAACCGGGACCAACGGCTTAATGTGCTTTCCGAGGCACGACCAGACCAGTGCAAATATTCATATTCATGCATACAAATATTTGCACTGTGCGGGAATCGAACCCGCGCCACCTTGCACAGCGGCCGCATCCGCTACCGCTACGCCACGGAGGCTGTTGGTGTATTAGGTTTAATCCATACTAATATTATAAATGCGAAAGTAACTCTGTCTGTCTGTCTGTTACGCTTTCCCGCTTAAACCTCTCAACCGATTTTGATGAAATTTGGCACAGACAATCTTTAGATCCTGAGAAAGAACATAGGCCTTTATCCCGGTACAATTTGATGTTCCCGAGGGAAATCTAAAATGTGCGATATAACCGAACTCTACGCGGGCGAAGCCGCGGTCGGAAAGCTAGTATATTATAAAACAACAGTAATTACTAAGTCTAATTATAAAAGTTTTAATTTATATCACAAGACGTGTATCTTGTGGGATTTCCTGAAAAATCGACGAAATTTCACATAAACTTTCATCCTACATTTAACCCTTCTAGGGGATTCACTGTCTGCCAAGACCGCGGGTTGTACGAAGGAGATACCGTGGCTCCTGACACAAGCAACAGCTGTCACGCCTTTCACCCAGAGAGGAGGAAGTTTTTGAAGACTTCCCACCCAAAAAAAAAAAATCTATCGGAAATTATTAATTAGTAAAATTACATGGCTCTGCACCAAGTGATTTCGTATGTGCGTTGTGTCATTTGATAGTGAATGAATGAACTTGATGAATGAAATTAATGATTGAATGATTTTTTATGAAGTAGATATTAGACGTACCTGGCCTGTTCCAGTTGACGCATTCCAGAAACTTGGTGAGCGCTCTGCGATCCGACGCTAAATAGAATCTGAAAACAAAGAGAGGTTTTAATACTTTTTGTTAAATGAGTGAATGTTTTTACACATAAATCAATGGCGCCGATTCCCATGTTCACAAACTAAATTCCAGGGTATATTTTTCATTCTATTTCATAAGTCCTGCTAAATTAAGATACGTAATTAAAAAAACCTCTAAAATACGTCAATATGCGTCAAGCGCAACTGAACTTCCACAGCAGGTCCTGATGGGTGGCTACCTGAACTTCCACAGCAGGTCCTGGTGGGTGGCTACCTGAACTTCTACAGCAGGTCCTGGTGGGTGGCTACCTGAACTTCCACAGCAGGTCCTGGTGGGTGGTTACCTGAACTTCCATAGCAGGTCCTGGTGGGTGGTTACCTGAACTTCCACGGCAGATCCTGGTGGGTGGCTACCTGAACTTCCACAGCAGGTCCTGGTGGGTGGCTACCTGAATTTTCACAGCAGGTCCTGGTGGATGGCTACCTGAATTTCCACAGCAGGTCCTGGTGGGTGGCTACCTGAACTTCTACAGCAGGTCCTGGTGGGTGGCTACCTGAACTTCCACAGTAGGTCCTGGTGGGTGGCTACTTGAACTTCCACAGCAGGTCCTGGTGGGTGGTTACCTGAACTTCCATAGCAGGTCCTGGTGGGTGGATACCTGAACTTCCACAGCAGGTCCTGGTGGTGGTTACCTGAACTTCCACAGCAGGTCCTGGTCGGTGGCGGCGAGCGCGCGTGCTGGTGGTGCGGACACGAGCGCGGCGAGCTGGTCCCGCTCGGCGGCGGTGGGCTTGGCGTCGCGCCCCGACACGCCCGAGCGCAGGGACCGAGCCAGCCGGTGGTGCTTGCTTTCCACCAGGTTTTCCTGTTAAAAGATACCTTACTAATTATTCGATGGGTAAAATTTGGTATGGAAATCTTACAATTTGCATTAAATTAGCATAGTCACGAACATTAATAAGCTGTACTCTGGTACTCTCTGTGAGACATCAAAGAGTTGCTGGCCCAACTTGAGGAAGTGGGTGGATCGAATAATCGGTGTTATGTTCCCATCTGTACACTAAATACATGCATTGATTTGGAGTTGCGAACACCACCCCATGTGTCTGGAATAATACCAGCATCCCTGTTCAAGCCACAGTACTTGGTGGTAGCAATCTGTGTAGTGCTTGGTGGTAGAAATATGCGTGTTATTAGCTTTACTTCTCCGGACGAGTTTCGACACAAAAACTCAAGCTCAACAAAAGTCTTCAAGGTTCGCGAAAGGATTCACTATGTTAAAAAGATTGACTGTGTATTCAAAATCAAAAGTCATTTACTACAATTAGAAAAGACAGTCCCTTCACCACCCCCTTTTTTTCTTTGTTTGCTTCACATTAAGTGACATACCTGTAAGATCTCATAGTCAGGCACGGTGACGATCTCGGCTTCAGCTCTGAACTGGTACATCTCATCGCCATCCTGTTCGTAGTACACTATTGCATGCTGCAACAATATTAAAGTTGAAAATCCTATTCCTAAAATGAGGCCAGGATAAATGGTTGATGTTATGGACTGACATTCAAAAGCAAACTACAAAAATTAGAAGCTCAGCAAACCAGATTTTTAAAACTAATAGTAAGCAAGAAAACCAAAAACAAATGTAAAGATGATTACAATAAGTTGTTTAAAATTTGTAAAATCCTTCCTGTCAGCCTAAAGCATAAGTATCTAGTTCTGGTCAGCAGTTATGGTAGCTGGGAGCGTCACTCGCTAATAACCCATAACTACGCAACTAAGATGGTGTCAGCAGGTAAATTTAATGTACCAAGAGTCAGTAATTATTTTGGCGACCGAACGCTGGACAAAAGAGTACCATACTGGCTCAACCAATTGCCTGCTGACATAAGAGGTCAGAAAACAAAACGTAAATTTGCCAGAGCACTTAAAATGTTCTTACTCAGTAGTCTGTAAGCAATTTTGTAAGACCTGATATTATTGATATAGCTTTTTTTTATGTAATATTGTTGCATTTTTAATTATTGCTGATTAAATATTGATACACTGTTTGTTCCGTTCCCGCAGACAAACCGTGAAAACGGTTTTGCGGGGCATAGCATTTATCCTATTGTACAAGTGGTGTGAATAATAAGAAAGACATTAGACACTTCATTTTGTTATTGTTTGCCTTTCATTCCGTATCTGTAACTCGAAGTGAAACGTCTAGAAAACAAATTTAATCAACAGGGAAAAATGAACTCTTTATATTATGTCCGCTACATTAACTGTTTTTTGTAACTTTTCAACGTTATAATTCTTAAATCTCTTCTTTTTCAGCCTATAAAGGGCCACTGCTGGAAAAAAGCCTCCCCCAAGGTTCCCCATTACATTGGAGGGGTTAGCCTTAATCCCCACGCTTGGCAGGCGGGTTGGGGATCGCAATAATTTAATATTCCACAGGAGAAGCGCTGCTGCCCGCTTCCCTGGTAAGAGTTCCTTTATAACGCTGCTAAATTGAATATTACTGTGACGTTGCAAAACAACTGAAGTGACTGGTATTCCGCTAAGCCGGTTAACTGAGTCACGTAGAATATATTCCAATAGGCCGATACGAGAAAAAACACGGATGCAATGCTCCTCACACTTTACCAGAACCAATTAGTAATACTTACAGTAATCCCGTCAATCTGTAATGTAGGAAACTCGATCATCAAGTACATGTAGTCTGAACTCCGCTTTTCTTTATCGTTGATCTTCTCAATCTCTCTGAATGTCAGCCTGTCAAGCCAGTCCACCTGGCGAGTAAAATGAGACTTTATTATTACACTAAAAAGGCTATTATTAAACAGTTCGAATTTGCTGTGCTAAAACTGCGAGTAAAATTGTCAAAAATTAAGCAAAGACTATTGTTTTAAGATATACTTTAGTAGGTTTGTATTACAATTATTTCTGTAAAGAAGCATGGAAATGAATTGAGGTGCAAGGTCGAACACTGGATTGTGAGAATCTTGTGCCAGCCAGGTTAAAAAATAATCATATCTGGGAGTAAAGTTCTAATTAATTGTGCGTGAACTTTCGTATTGACTTGTGCGCCATTCGAGCGCATTATCGATAAGTTTTAAGTACAAACTTTGACTAATATCAGCAGAGAAATCATTGTTATTGTAAACATTTAAACAATAATACAAATATTATGAAGAGGCAATGAATCAGTTAAAGAGGAAATGTTGTTGCTTGTGGTCTAAACTAAATATCAGGTTCAGTGCATCCTCTTCTTTCTAAGAAAAAGACAGAAGAAAACATATTAGTCCTGTCAAATTAAACAGCTGGTTTAGTAAATTGACTTAGTATTTTTAGTCGCCATGTTTTAATCAATAAAATATAAATTGTATAAGGTTTTTTTTTTATAATTATAAAGTAGTGCTTGACCGCAATCCCGCCTGAACGAAAGCAGTGATGCAATCGTTGATGGTAAAGCGCGCTGGTTTATTAAGAGCCTATTCACTCAAAAACATTTAGTGAAAGGAAGACTGCAGTTGAGCGAGGTGATGCAAAGTTAAACCCAACAACACGACCAACGATGCTGCGCCAGAGGAAGATTGATGTGGAGATCCTCCACGACCAAACTCCCGACACCACAACATTTGGCGTATCATACCCGGCACACATTGCAACACAACTGCTCAGGCCCATACTCCGTACGGCTTCACCAGACATCATGCCGGAACACGACGAATCGCTTGGCGGCAAGACTTTGTCTGGTGGGTGGTAACTTCTGCCGGCAGCCGAGAAAAGGTACAACTTTTTAATGACATGGAAAAAAAAAAGATGAACTAAAATTACGTTTACTTTGTCTATGAGCAACAGCTGCGGGGCCATTAGGTAAAGTGGAAATTTACTTGTTTACTTAGATAACGTCATTCGTCCTATGTATCAACCAGCCACAGTCGCAGTTAGGAGGCATATGTCCCAGCAGTATGTAGTAACAATAAAGGCTGATCATGGTTAGGTAATAAACCAATTTATATTATTTGTTTAGAACTGTTATTTTTAAGTTATTTTTGTTTTTAATGGTGAAAAAATTATCAAAATGTTTAAACTGAACCTTGTTGTGCAGGATTTAAAGTTATTTTTTCATAAATTCATATTTTTCACATTACTGGCGAATATGTATGTATATTTGAGTGTGAGCGGGAATTGCATGACTTAATTTCGCCATCACCGTTCTCTACGCCGTCGTACGGCGAGTATGCACCTTTACATTATTGACACCACTACGTACAGTGGAATGCTGTGATTATACCGACTTATTAATCTAGACTCTAGAGTAATGTTTTTCAAACATGCAGTAAAAGAACTTGCACTTTAACTAATATAAAATAGATAAACAATAACCGGACTTTGATACAGCTATACTCCATCGGTTTAGCTAGTTAACCAAAGGAAAAAAAACACGTGACTTAATTCATTCACTAAATGTCAAATCATCAAATGACATCTCTCGCTCTGGACGGAGTGGAAGGGACTTGTCACTTTGCCAGACCTTCCTTACCTGTGTGCCAGAGACCACTATCTATGTCTTTCGCACAACCCGCATCCGTGGCATGCAAGGATTTAATTTGTTTATGATGTTCCATGAATGCTGAGTTGACCCATCGCCTTCTAGGCCTCAAAGTAGATTCCGTCAGCTCCGACAGCTTTCCGATTCGCAATGCGACGAAGAGCCGTGTGGACTACCTTAGGCGTTATCGGAGGCACTAATCCAAGGTTCGGAGGGAGCTTCGGTGTCAGCACCTCTTGGTGCTGCTTATTCAGCAGCTCGTGGAAGTACGTGCGCCATCTCTCCTTCACCGCGCGATCCTCGCAAAGCAGGTTGTCAGTAGGGTCTTTTACACAACGGGACTTGGATATATCCTGTGCCGCTTTCACCCTAGAACGTGCCAACTTGTAAATGAGCTTCTGCCCCTCAGACGATTCCAACTTCTCGTAGAGCGGTTGCAAGTGGTCTCGTCTGGCTCTGGCTACAGCTCTTTTAGCGGCACATTTGGCAACCTTGTATGCGTCGCGATCTTCAGGAGATCCGGTCGCCTGCCACTTTTGAAGAGGGCTTTCTTCACCCTTGTCTCCCTCTGGACTGTGTCGTTCCACCACCAGGTCTCCTTGTCACTTTTGCGACCGCCCTTAGACACGCCGAGCACCACCCGCGCCGCCCTAGTAATAGCTGCCTGGATTCTGTACCAGTGATCTTGGACAGACTCTCCCTCGGTACCAGCGCACTTGTCGCTAATAACCGAAGCGAACTCCTGGTACTTATTTTCATCAAGCAGCCACCACCGGATCTGTCGTCGGCAGTGCTCTACACGTCTACGTTGGGTTTTAACGCAGAGATCCATGACAAGGAGACGGTGTTGTGCAGTAAGACTCTCACCGGGTATGACTTTGCAGTTGGCTACTTTGCCGATGTGGTGTCTCCTAGTAAGTAGGAAGTCGATCTGGGTAGCGCTACGCCCGCTCCGGTAGGTAACAAGGTGCTCCGGTTTCTTTTTGAAATAGGTGTTCACAATTGCCAGGTCAGCGGCCGCACACGTTCGGAGAATGTTGTCCCCTTCCGCGTTTCGGCTACCGTACCCGAAGCCACCATGAACACGATCAAACCCATCACACTTCTCACCCACATGACCGTTCAAATCACCACCCAGAACACCCGGCCTGCGGAGCGTAGGCACCTATCAAGTGGGTTATTACCCCATTGACATGCACCCGCACCGACATTAGCCGATCACTGATGCGATTCACCTCCAAGACGTCATCCTGGAGCTCTTCAGACAACACCACGGCGACCCCATTTCTCCCACTAGGTGCACCGGTGTAGATCAGCTTGTAGCCATTCCCAATAAGCTCTGCTGAAAGGGATCTGCTGCCTTTCCACAGAGTCTCCTGCAGGAACGCCACGGCCACCCTCCACCTGTGGAGAGTTTCGGCCAGTTCTCTCGCGCGTCCAGTTAGCGTGCCAACGTTCCACGAAGCGAAACGGAGTTTACTGGTTTGGGCTCGCTTCTTCAGCCGTGTCCGCCCCTGACACGATAGCCCTAGCCCACAGGTCACAGGAGTCGGGCGGGGCTCCTACGCGCCGTTTCGCGGCGGTGCCCTAACTGTAACTCGCGCCTTTCTTCTATTCCTTTTCATGTTTGGCGGTTTTTGTTGTTTAAACCGATGGAGTATCTATATACTAATATATAAAGCTGAAGAGTTTGTTTGAACGCCCTAATCTCAGGAACTAGGTTTGCGTTGGATAGCTTATTAATCCAGGAAGGCTTTAGGCTATATAATATCACACTAAGACCATTAGGAGCTGAGCATAAAAAAAATAATCGAAACCTACGCGGGTAAAACCGCGCGGCGCAGCTAGTAGTTATATATTGGCGCCGAATCTCTTTGCATCTTTTTCTTTACATTTTTAAGAAAAGGACAGAGCATAATATGCCAGTTTACACCTGTCAAATTAGTCCGCTCCTGTCATAAATTTATGTATTTTCGGTCGCCATGTTTATAATCGCGTCTAAACTGTCTGTGGAATACCTTAATTTAACAGGATTAAACTAAAATGTTATCTTTTATCCTTTTCTTAATGAAATAGAAGTACCGAACTTAAATTTAGTTTAGTTTGTGAACAACAGAATCGGCGACATTGATATATATTATCTTCTAGACATATACTGCATAAATAACCACTCAAGCATCCGGGCCACCAAAGTTGCCTAAAAATTTTCCAGTTAAGCGTTTAGGCAACCATGGTGGCCTCGCCGACCTGTACACTTTAAACGAGTTTTTATTTATGATATGTATCAAAGAGCTTCATGAACTTTTTACTAGATGGTTCTGCATTAATAGTTATTTGTTATACAAGAGTGCAAAGTTGCTTTTTAACCGCGTGTTCAATTTTGATGACCGAGCAAGCGAAGGATTCTAAAATTGAATAACGAGCGCAGCGAGTGATTCAAAATTAGAATCCTGAGCGTTAGCGAGGGAATCAAAAGGACACGAGGTGAAAAATCTTTGCACTCGAGTGCAACACGTAACTTTTCATTCCACCTCAGCGAGGAAATGACTAAATGCAATAAAAAAAATGTTTACAATCACAAGATAGGTACACTTTTATTTCAGTTTAGGTATTAATTACTACATTATGACAGGTAAGTATTACAGAATAATCTTTAAATTATTATAAAATAATACTAAAGTATAATTAAGAAAATTTTAAAGTAACGTTGCAACAGTTATTTAAAGTGAGTGTAATATTTTTGTTTGGTACTGTAATATTGGTGTTAGTCACTTGTGTACTGTTTTTCGGTAAACTGTCTGTCATACTTAATAGTTGTACCGATTCATCGGATTCCTTTGGCGTGAATGTTGGAGAGAGAGGGAGATGGTTAGGTGTTTCATAACGGCTTATTTTTGATGTAGAAGGGCCAGTCCAAGTTTCCGATTGAGGTTCTTTCAGTGTAATGGCTCCTACGATGCCTTCACATATTTTAGACTTATTTTGGATGGAATCCTCTATGTATCCCTCTACAACTGCATTGGTCTTCCAGCCTCCGTGGCGCTTAAGGGACAGGAGATCAGCTCCGGAATCAGCCAAAAGTGTGGCTGAAGTTCGTCGGAAACAATGACCCGTATACAACAGGGGTTCTGGAAGTTCAAGAAATGTTGCTATTTCTCGTGGGATACTGCCAATTTTATTAGTACCCATAGGCTGTCTAACACACTTTCCATTGCGATACTGTAGAAAAAACGATTGATTGGAGTGTTAGGCGGCCGTAAGGCTTGATATTTCTCAACAATCGTTACGTATTCCTTGCGAATGACAAAGTTGCGGTCTCTTTTTGTCTTTGTATTGGGTAAATTAATTAATAGTAAGTCATCTGAATGTTTCTCAATGTTTTTGACATTAAGTTGTGTTAGTTCATTAGTTCGACATGCTCTGTTTATTCCAATAATAAGAACAACCTGCAATGTAAAGAGTATTGTAGTAGATAAATGAATAAAATTTATATGAACGCATAATTATGCCTATCAACATTTACTAAGTATACTATTTAATTGAGATTAATATGTACTTAAGTAGATACTGAATGTGCAACTGACTTACTTTTGCCGCCAAATATACGGAATCGGGTGCTTCGTTAAGAAACTTTTCAATATCAGATACTGTGAAAACCTTCGATTTTTTTGGATGATGACCAGATGAGGCTCTTTTTAAAAATGCTACCAATTTAGGATAGGTATCGATATGTATGTCTTTTTCATCTTTATTGTTGCTTTTAGCATCGAATACGTACTCCATAGAGTGCTTGCTTTCTTGTTCTCGAATAATTCTATAAAATATGCCAGCAAAACGTTTTCTGAGAAAGTTTTGGCTCCTTTTGCTAGTCGCCACGTGTTGAACATATCGTACTGTTTTAAATATTTCTCGCGTGATTGTTGAGGTAGAAAGCTCATTTGCGCATTATTAACAGTTTCAGTAAGTTCTGTTGGCGCCAAACAAACTTCCTCGTCGCTAGAATCACTCATTTTAGTTTTTCACTTGTTTTCAAGTTTCTTTTTTTTAATATAAGGTTTAACAATGACGTGAAAAAATGCTGCGTAAAGAACCGCGTACAAAGAAAATTGAAAAAAGAACACCAAGAAGGTTCCGAGTCTGAGTTTTTAACAAATTAAAAAAAAGTTGTATGATATATTCGGCACCATAGAGGTAACAGTAAATAGGTTTAATGTTTTTTTAATTTACAAACTTAGTGCACACGATGTTCTAAATTCAATTTACTTTATCCTCTAGAGAATAAAAACGGCTTTTCCAGTCAGATATTGAAGATTAAAAATACTCTTTCCGAGGTTGGGAACAATCGTGCTGGGGACTGTGGAATACTTGTTTATCTAAGAAGTCCTGTTCAACTTTACTTACCTTTTCAGTCTGTTAGAGTTTTATGCAGGCGGGTTTTTTGTTTTTAAATAATATTTTTTATTTCTATCTTTTTAGTTTTAACAAATTATGTTTCTAATGTAGGAAAACTTAAAAAAATTGTTTAATTTCTTTTTTCATCGTTCCATTTAATATTAAAAGTGCACGTTATATACATATTTTCTAATGAGTATTTTAAATCCTTCATTTTAAAACCAATTCGATAAGTTTGGTTAATAAAAATTACCTCATAATTATGGTGTCAAACATCCGCCATTTCTTTTTTTTTTTAATGTCACCGTCTAAGACAATTCTAACGATGTCTCAAATGTGAAAATCCGTTAGCCGGTTCTGAAGATACAAGATAATAAAGAATATTACATACATTCATATGTACAAGATACGCGCTTTGTGCATGCCTCCGAATGTAATTCTGTTTATAATTTTGCAAAAAATTGAAATTGACTGACTTTTGTGCTGAAATTTCTAAGTGTACATTAATTACGTAGGTACGGACGACAGCAGGTCAAGCTACCCCAAACGGTCAGATATTTCCAATCAACATAGAGCCTTAATGCTGTTAAGTTGAAAATCTAATAAGGAAATCTGACAGATTGTAGTAGCTTGATGTGATGTCGTCTGTACATAGGTTTTTTTTTTTTTTTTACTGATCATAAACCAGCGCTTGACCGCAATCCTGCCTGATGGTAAGCAGTGACGCAAACGTTGATGGTAAAGCGCACTAGTTTATTAAGAGCCTATTTTAAGACACTCAAATTGTAGTCCGACGGAAACATCGCCGCTGGAAAATTGTTCCAGTCCCTCGATGTACGCGGTATAAAGGAGGAGGTGAAACGCTTCGTCCGGATCGTAGTGGTGTTAACAACGTAAGGGTGTAAACCAGCCGTACGACGGGTCGTAGGTTTGGTACCTACTGTTTCAATGTAGGTTTCTGGATTTATCATTGTTTTTTTTTTAAATGCTTTATCATTTAATTTTCATCTTGTTTTAGTCTTTTCAGTTGATTTTTAATTGTAGTTATCCATGCAAGTGGTTTTTTTTTTGTTTTTGTCTTTTTAGTTAAGAAATATTACGTAACCGGATTAATTCCTTAAATGAGTTTATGTCATGTGGTTGATTTAGCAGTTTGTTAGGGTTAAGAAAACTGATATCAAGTCCGGAAAGAGTCCTCACTCTACTCAAAGCAACGTAAGCTTGACCTTTTGCAAATAAGTTTCTACTTAAATCTACAACTGCTGGGTCTAAAGTTGTGACCTGTAGTTTATGCACCGTCACTGCCCAGTATAAAATTAAGGGAAACATTCGTCGCTCAATCTTGCCTTTACCACGTAAAGCATCAAATTCTGCAGCACGAGGCTGGATCCAGACTCCAATACCAGGTAGGTTCCCTGTTATACTTGTGTCATCGAGCTCCACAAATACCGCTTGTGGTAGTTTTCCTGGCTCCAACTGCTTTCTGCGTAGTGCTGGCCAATCTATTCGTCGGATAATATCCATAGCACCGTTAACCAGCCCATGGTTAGCACTGATGTTCCGTCTTAGCATGGCTCGAGAGCTTATACCTAACTTGAGGTGGTTTGGTATACTACTTGATTTATTGGGATCTTCAGGTATGTATTCCTCTCGTGGTTTTTGACCATATGTTTTAGGTTCAAATGAGATGTCTACAGCACTAACATTGTATACTTTTGTGAGCTTTTCTAACTTTTCTGTCATGGTCTTCTTCGTCTTCAATCTTTTTCGTCTTTTATTAGTTATAAGGTAGCGCTAGTTTATTAAGAGCCTATTCACTCTAGCCTTGAAGACGCTCAAATTGTAATGTGACGGAAACACCGTCGCTGGCAAATTGTTCCAGTCCCTCGATATACGCGGTATAAAAGAAGAGGCGAAACGCTTCGTCCGGATCGTAGTGGTGTTAACAACGTAAGGGTGGAAACTTGCCGTACGACGGGTCGTCCGATGGTGGAACGGAGATGGGGGAATTAAATCTTGCAATTCCCTCGCACACTCCCCAAAATGTATCCTATAAAAGACCGAAAGGCTGGCTACTCTACGCCTGTGCTCTAGGCTTTGGAGACCGTCTCGAGTTAAGTCAGGGTTACCAATCAGCCTCTTCGCCCGCCTCTCCACTGAATCCAAAGTGGCCAGGTGACACTTAGCAGCACCAGCTCAAATGTAGCTGCAGTACTCCACACAAACCGACCTGTGCTTTGTACAACATTAAAAGCTGCCCTGGTGTGAAGTACCGCCGGACCCTTGCGATAACGCCAAGTTCCTTGGCAGCCACCTTGGCTTTGGACTCAATGAACCGCCCAAATTTTAGGGTGGAGGGAATCTCAACTCCCAAAAGCTGAAGGCGGTCGGAACACTCCAAGGATACATTTCGAAAAGTAGGAGCCAAGGTGAACGGGCTCCTTTTGGGGGTGAAAAGCCGGGTTTTGGCGGTATTGAATGCTACAAGTTTGGCATTGCCCCATTCGGAGACTGCCACTTGCCTCTCGTCCAGCTGATTTCTTTAAGAATCAATAAACTACCACTGTGTTGGCAAAAATACTCGTACATTGATTGCATGGGTTATTACTTCAATTAATACAAAAGATTTTTTTTTCCTATTAAACGGCAATTTTATATTTAAAGACTTTTTTATATAAAATATATTTAGAATCAATATTTTTATTATAATCAGTGATTAAAATCCTTAATTTTGATACCCAACTCTATATGCTTGGCAGAAAAAAACATGTAATTCTTTTTTTTTTTGTTCCATTTAATATTAAGTTATATACATATTTAGAATCAGTGTTTAAATTCCTTCATTTTGATATCCCACTCGATATGATTGGTAGAAATTTATTTCTTCATATCTCACAATATGGCGTCATACATCCGCCATTTTGGATTTTTTAAAATGTCACCTATCTAGTAGCAGTTGGGCAATTAAGTCAAATCTAACGATACCTCAAATGTGAAAATCCGTTCAGCGGTTCTGGAGATACTAGGTAATAAAGAATAATACATACAAGATAGGAGCTAAAAACATAACCCTCCTGGTAGTCGGGTAAAAACTACACCAAAATATAGGTAATTAACATTAAAACAGTTAACTATGGCGTAACTATACCCAGAATTAAGTGTACAACGTGCTGGCCCAGACTTCATACATTTCTGAAACATCTCCTTTAAGTTCAATGCATCTTTTTCTTTTTATTTCAATAAGAAAAGGACAGAATATAAAATATTGGTTTTGTTCTGTCAAATTAAAACCTCCAGACAAAGTCTTGCGGCCAAGCGATTCGTCGTGGTTCGGTACCACACAACTGCTCAGACCTGTCCTCGGTACGGCTTCACCAGACGAAGCCGTACCGAGGACAGGTCTGAGCAGTTGTGTTGTGATGCGTGCCGGGTGTGATGCACCAAATGTTGTTATGTCAGGAGTAGGACTCCAGATCAATCTCCCTCTGGCACAACATCGTTTATTATTGTTGGGTTTAACATTGCATCACCTTGCTCAACTGCCATCTTCCTTCCTATTCACTCAGTCTTTCGAGTGAATAGGCTTAATAAGCTAGCGCGCTTTACCATCGTCGATTGCATCTCTGCTTACCATCAGGCGGGAATTCAGTCAAGCACTAGTTTATAATTATTATAAAAAAAATGCGATTAACACATGGCTATTGAAAATACGTCAATTTACGAGAAATGCCAATTAATTTCACAAGATTAAACTAATTTTATGTTCTGTTAAAGTTTAATTCAGTACTTAAATTTAGTTTCGTTTTTGAACAAACGGATCGGGTCCAATGGCTCTCTTTCCTCTGTAAATCCTTCCAAAGGTTGTCTTTAAAAGATCGGACTTAGCGATAAGACCGCCCATTGTGTCGCCCCTTGTAAAATTTCTACATTTATATCTTTAATATTTATGGTGTACTACAATAACATTTTATCTGATTACCCAACGTGGTGTTATGATGGTAGTAAGTACGTGTAACCTTCAGTTTATCTTATATATAGGGACCAGCGGCCCGCCCCGGCTTCGCACGCCGCTGCCGCCGCAAACGCTACGTTTTCAACTTTTAGATCTGTAATGTCTTAGAAAATATTCATTTAAATCATATGCTGTATAGGGCCGTATAGATATGTATTCCATCAACAATATATTTAACGTTTTTAATTGGATGAAGATTAATGCTGTATTGGTTAAAATCGCTTCGAAAATTAGCCAATATTAGTGGTAAAAAGTAGGTAAATGAGAAAAAAATGTCATTGTGGGATATCCATAAGAGATAGACATATACCGTCGTGGACTTTTCTCTAGACCTTTTCAATGTGTACGACATTTAGTACATTATTTTGATAAATCTTGTAAGGTTCAACCTGCGTTTCACTGCAAATATGGAAAAAATGTAATTATTTACGACAGCACATTAGAACCTCAAAAGTATACTATTTAATGTATATTATTATACATAATATAATCCCTTTACCAAACCTTCCTCTTTAATAACTCTATCTATCAAAATGCGTTACGGAGTTTTATAGTACATTACGATATTAGTGCGTAATGATGGTTATAACATGCGAGGCGGAATTTCAGCCCGAGCCGAAGGCGAGGGTGTAATTGAGCCGAGCATGTTATAACCAATACGCACGTATATCGTACGACGTTTTTTAACACACTTGCGAGGAAACAGAAAAAGAAGTATTTTATATTTTGTTCATTTTAAATAACCTCAATCTGTGAATGCACACTGTTGCTTTCCCTCCATTAGTATTATTATTTGCCATTTCAAATATGGAACAGCGCGCAGCGCGAGCCGTGCGGCGGCGATCAGTTCCATAATTACTTGAAATGGAAAATAATGCTGTTATGGAAAATAATGCTGTTATGGAAAATAATGCTGTTATGGAAAATAATGCTGTTATGGAAAATAATGCTGTTATGGACTATAACTTAACTATTTGCTTTGATAAAACACGCGTTTGTTATGGCCTGCTTTACATATTTAAAACCGGTGGAATTACATCAGCTTTACGAGCAAGGGTGTTAAAAAAGATTTAATCATACATAGGGACATAGGGAAAGAGAAAGCGACTTTGTTGAACTATGTAGATAGGGATAAAGGATTTTATTTCGTAAGTCAATAGAATAGGACAATAGATAAATATTAGTTAAATTCTGTTAAATCAAACAATCTACTTCGAATCGTTTGAAGACATGGGTGCAGTGAACGGTCGACTGCTGCACTGCGTGAGGCAGGTTTGATTGCCGAACAGAGCAAATATGTTTATGGCCTAGGCGTAGTTGTTCAGGGTCCGGCTGTTTGTGTATGCGAGTTAATTTTTTTGCAAATACACACACTATAGAGACAACGCTATTAAAAAAAAACCTGATAGCGGCGCAAAGGCACAACAACCTCTGCACCAAAAACATGAACAGGAGTCACCCATTTTGTCACGACATTTCCGACAAATCAACAATCTTTTCGCAAAAAATATTTTGCCATCTGCTATTGGGTGAGGGCACTGGCTCTTGTAACACAGGTACCTAGTACAGGAGTTAGGGACTTTACAAGTTTTTGTATCCAATACTAATTGTCTAATAATTTTAAATGGAAAGAGCTATGCTCGGAGTTTCTCTGCGTGATCGAATCAGTAATGAGGAGATCCGCAGAAGAACCAAAGTCACCGACATAGCTCTTCGAGTCGCTAAACTTAAGTGGCAGTGGGCAGGGCACATTGCTCGTAGAACCGATGGCCGATGGGGCAGCAAGGTTCTGGAGCGGCGGCCACGTACTGGAAGACGCAGCGTAGGGAGACCCCCAACAAGGTGGACCGATGACCTGGTGAAGGTCGCGGGAAGCCGATGAATGCGGGCAGCACAATACCGGTCATCGTGGAAAGCCTTGGGGGAGGCCTTTGTCCAGCAGTGGACATCTATAGGCTGAAGAAGAAGAAATTTAAATTAATTATCCACGTGGGTGAAGAGGAATTCAACTCCAATATCAATCGTACCAAAAACTTTCAATTCAATGTAAAAAGAGTTGCCAACTCCGCTGCCATTCAAAAAGTCATATTCAGTAAAATCGCATAAACGTTTTTTTTTTTTGTAGCGACCCTACTGCGGCATGTGTGGGTACGGACAACAAAGGAACTAGAAACGATTGCACTGGCATTTTTGCCATTCACACTGGCCGAATGGCTGACTGAAACGCACATTTAAAAAACATTCAGGTTAACATGGATGTGCGAAAGAGTTTGTAAGGAGGTTTATAAAACCTCCTTACAAACCTAACTATAAGTTGGAGGAAAAAAAAGACGTTGGTATCTAAAAAATAAATATCAAAACAAGATGAAATTAAGAAAAAGCAAATTGGAGAAAGCAATGTTTTGCAATTTAGTGGAATTCCAATTCAGACGTGGTTTGTATTCAATTAAATCGAACCCATATGAGACTTTTTGATATAATCTAATTTTGTAATGCTTTATTTTTCAAACCTTGTTTTTATTTATTTATTATTTTATTATGTAAAATATTGTATTTACTGTACAATATTCCGTTTCCGTTCAAAACTCTAGAGGCATGCTGAGGATTATATTGCTATGAACTGTCCGAGCGTGTGTAATTTTCTTAACGAAAAGAACAACAAATGCATGACCTTTACGTACAAGTAGTTGCTCCGGATTTGGCTGTTGTGTATGTGAGTTATAAATGTTTGCAAAAGCACCTCTGATACAGGAGTAATTAAAAAAGTGGGCGTTTTACAAAAAAAAAAAAAAAAACAATTTTATTAATAACACCAAATAAATATTACAACGAATAATACTGCTTTATTATTCAAAACAAAACATCTAAATCCTTTTATGGTGTTCTATGATCTACTGTCTTGATAAAATTTGTGAACGAGGCAAATAAAATTAAAAAAACTTTATATTTATTTTATCCCATTAATATCAATTGAGTAAAAACTTGCTGGGTACAGCGTAAGATTTTGAGCCACTGGCTACCTAATTGCCGCATCTACCTGCTCACTCCTAACCTCTAGACCATCTTGACTCATAACGTCATAATGTTAATTTTTTCCCCTAATTTATAAACAAATGCTTGACCGGGATCCCTCCTGATCGTAAACAGTACTGCAATCGTTGATGGTAAATCGCACTAGTTTATTAAAATCCTATTTATTTACTCTAGCCTTGAAGACTCTTAAATTATAGTCAGATGGATATACCGCCGCTGATAAATTGTTCCAGTCCTCTGATGTACTCGGTATAAAAAACGAGGCGAAACGCTTCATCCGGATAGTTGTGGTGGTAAGAAAGTCGTCCGATGATGGAACGGAGATGGAGATCATCATCATGAACCTTTTTATCGTCCTTCCTGCTGGGCACAGGTCTCCTCTCATACAGAGAAGAATTGAGCGTAATCACCACGCTTGCTCAACGCGGGTTGGCGATTTCAGACTTAAAGTCCAGGTTTCCTCAAGATGTTTTCCTTCTCCTTCAGTCAATGGTGTCCAAGATTTACTTAGAAAAATGATTAACTACAATTAATTGTTAGCGACAGTGATACATGTGTTTATTTTCTTGAAACTAGCAGGACGTAAGTCAAATTAAACGTCAAGCGCGTCAAGTACCTTTGTGAGATTGCCTGTGGACTTTTGGTCGACAGTGTAAATATATTTAATTGATAATTCACTTAGTTAATTCAAATTTAGGTAGATATGTAAATTTGATCACATAAATTTCCTATCTACGTACTTAAACATAAAAATTCGTAAATTAAAATAATAATAAATAAATATATACGAACAAATCACACAGAAAATCACACAGATTGAGATTTACTATCAAATGTTTTGACAATTATGTGGGTTGCCAATTACTCTGATGAAAAATGTTGATAAAAATCCGTTTATCTATTTACTAATATATAAAGCTGAACAGTTTGTTTGTATGTTTGTTTGTTTGCGCTAATCTCGGGAACTACTGGTCCAATTTGAAAAAATCTTTTTGCGTTGGACAGCCCAGGCTTTAGGCTATATAACATCCCGCTGCGACCAATAACAGCGGAGCATAATTAAACCACGCGAACGAAGTCGCTGGCGGCCGCTAGTAATTAATAAAGTCTTAATAAAAAAAGAATGCAGTATATTTTAATTAGTAATACTCTGTGTTTACTTTTGTTTATTAAATAACTTTTAATTATCTAATGTTATAACAGTATCAATTGCAAAATAACGACTATTTTAAATCTATGGGCATAAAATTTACCTCAATATTACGTACACATGTATGAATATTAATTAACTAACTCTGAATAATTTACTAATAACATACCGGTAGATACTGAACTATTCATTACTTTATGAACCATTAGTATATATTGCATAGGTCCGGTAATGGAATTGCATAAATATAAACGCTAAATCTATGCGTAATTATACTGCCATTTTAATTAGATGTACTTCGAATATGTTTGAAATTGATATTTCAAAGCTATAACGTACAAATGAAGCTGTGTTTGTATATTTAGTTATAGCAGTTATGAACAACATAATTTTCATCACAAGAAGATTTTTATTGGTCAACTTTTTAGTTTAAAAGGTTTTAAAGGGCAATGTGCTTACTTTAGTGTCGTGGTGAAACAGGAGGCCAATTCCCTTAATCAAGCCACTCGATCGTTCAAAATCAAGTCGCAATCCCATCTCAATGACAATCAATGTCAAAAACTTGTCAAACATGTTGAGAATTTGGAGGTATTGTTGACATAATTACGTGAAATACTAGCAATCTTAAGAACGTTTGATCTCAGCCTCGCTGAGATGAAACTGTAAACGTTCTTGAAATGACGAGATTCACTCCTCTGTTGTTGTATCGGATTATTCCCATTACCACCATCCTCAAGTAGTTGTCACTTGAGAAACTTGATAGTGAGACTAATTTCCTGTAATAACAATTTGTGGAAGTCTCGTAGAAATATGTACAGACGAAAGCACATCAAGCTACTACAATCTGTCAAATTTCTATATTAGATTTTAAACTTTATCGCTGAAGCGTTATGGCTCAAGGTTGAATGGAAATATTTGTCAGTTCCGGGTAGCTTGACCTGCTGTCGTCCGTACTTATAGTTTAATATACTAATCTAGTATACTAGTATATAAAGCTGAAGAGTTTGATTGTTTGTTTGAACGCGATAATCTCAGGAACTACTTGTCCGATTTGAAAAATTCTTTTTGCGTTGTTATTGCATTAATCTAGGAAGGTTTTAGACTATATAACATCACGCTGCAAACCAATAGAAGCAAAGGAGCATAACTAAATCAACGGAGTTGCTGGCGGCCAGTAATTTTATAAAACTGTAATAACTTCTGTAGAATCTCCTGCTTTCGATACAAAAGAAATAAAAAACTAACTTCTACACCCACCTTTATTCATACTTCAACTTTAATAGAACAGCCGCGCGAACAAAATGAATGACTACGGCCTGTGACGGGGCAAAATGTAACAAAAAAAAAATATATAGCCCAAAAAAAAAACCACTCCGGTATCGGTAAATTGCGAAATAAAAGTAGTGTCGGTAAAGAGTCGGGTAGGTAGTAAAAAATAATGGAAAAGCCAACGAGTTCCGAGTAAGGCAAAAAATGTTAAATAGGTACATAGCTATGTTCAGTATTTTCGACCTTTGTGGTTGTACTAACAAAGATTTCGTTTAGATAAATCAAATGTGGTGTTGGTGGGATGATTTGTAAGCTTTTGTATAGTGAAGCTGTGAGAAAGGCTATGACTACAGTAAGGAGCAATTTTTTTTTAATAATTATAAAATAGTGCTTGACCACAATCCCATCGATGGTCTGCAGTGATGCAATCGTTGGTGGTTAAGCGCGCTGGTTTATGAAGAGCCTATTCACTCTAGCCTTGAAGACACTTAAATTATAGTCAAACGGAAACACCGCTTCTAGTAAATTGTCCCAGTCCTCCAATGTACGCGGTATAAAAGACGAGGCCAAACGCTTCGTCCAGATCATAGTGATGTCAACAACGTGAGAGTGGGTACTCGCCGTACGAATGGTCGTCCGATGATGAAACGGAGTTGTGAGAATTAGGTCATATCTCCAAGACGTATGCTATAAAACACCGACAGGCTAGCTACTCTTCGCCTGTGCTCTCGGCTTATAGACCGGAGATGTGATGTGGAGAGGAGTAACACGTGTGCCGAGAAAGGAGGAAGCAGAACGTAAAAGACAGTACTGTAGTATAGTACTATCGTATTAGCGGCTGCAAGCATCTTCGTTCGCGTTGTTTAGTTATGCTCCGCCCCTATTAATCGCAGCGTGATGTTATATGAACACTGTCTCTTAAGATACAGGTCACCCTAGTTTAAGAGGCAGGGCTCGCAATATCTGTATACAGACTTTTGTACCATTGTTTAGCATTTAGTTAATTTGTGTATACTAATGTATGTGTCGTTGTGTCAATAAATTATTATTATTATTATATATTGGGCTATCCAACGCAAAAATAATTTTTCAAATCGGGCCAGTAGTTCCTGAGATTAGCGCGTTCAAACAAACAAACGTTTCAGCTTTATATATTAGTATAGATAAAGGCCTGTCCTGGTCAGGAGCTATAACACCAAGCCATCACTGCTCTATTGATATATTGATAATCTAATCTCTTCTAGATCCTATTAGTACTTGATTCCACAGAATTACTGATTTTATTCAAACCAAACAAGTTATTCCCTTGTTTTGACAGTTAAACGTTAACATTTAGAGCTGCTATTGATTTCCAATCTTAGATTAGACTTTACCAACTGCCATCGCCTGTATCAAATTGTTTGGAAAGCGATTTTCTGTTACTATTACTTGATTCTGAAAATCTGTTATGTTAATCTATTTATTCCCTACCCAGTGACCACAGTGCGTGTCATTCAAACATCAGTCTTCTACCACAAGCCGTTGACAGCCTCAGAATTAGATTGTCCGTGACGTTTTCCCTCTAATGAGATAGCACTAACGAGTTTGTTGACGGGCAGCACATGGACAGGAGAAATTATTCACGACTGTTCTAGTGTGTTTCAAATTCATAGCATGAATTTTTTAAATAGTAGCTGCATTTTTAGTGCATTTTGGAGAGCAATTGAGTATAGCAGTGGACAAGTGTGATATATTTATTCAAAATGCTAGTCAAGTATTTTCCGGATCACACAAAATCGACACCGAACCGCAGTTAAGGTGGAGTGTAGGTATTTTAAAAATAAACTATAGTAATTCATAAAATTCATTAAAAGACATCAATGTTTTTACTCAGTCAATGCTCCAGCTGGAAATGTAACTTTACAATAGGGTAGTTGACTAAAAAAAAACTAATTAGTCCGTCAGTCAGATTTCCAAAAAATACTAGACACGTATTTTTTCTTGTTTCATATAAACAAAAAATGAGGACGACACAGTTTGTTGAAATCTCGTGTGACGTCACTGCACGCTACACTTTTTAGCGAAGAGCGACGTCACCAGCCACCACTCTTGATCTTTGATGCCTTTTATATTTTTATTGATTTGATAAAACAAAATATACTATACGTATCCAATATTTTTCTATAAACTAAATTGAATCAATTTTTTTTTTTAGCCAGGAAACATCCCTATTGCAAAAAAAGTTATAAAACTATAAAATAAAATGTTTTTGCAATCCACCATTAGCTTGAACTGATCAACAGGAAAAGAGGCCTTTATTTTCCAATTACCGTTCCGGAGCGGAATCGCACGAGTAAAACCTATCCATCACTTCTCCACTTCCTTCACTTGCCTGTGCGCCAGGAATCACGGTACCTCTTTTGTACATCCTGCGGCCCTGGCAGGCATCGGTCCTCGTGGACCCAGTCACCATGTGCTGACATCACTTTGAGGCGCGCGTGGAACACAATGCGCCGCCGAACCGGGCCTGTTGGTCGGGAGTTGGATGCCGTCTCCCATCGACCAGAGTATCTCCTGCCGTGACTGGGGGCGTGAGAGCGTAGAGATACATAAGAGTACCCTTCAGGTTTATTTACTTGCAAATATTCGAAAATATCGCATAAAAGGCTTATTCTTTTATTGAACTCCAAGGAACCGTAGACAAAGGATCTTGACTGACAGAGAGATTGATACATGAACAACGAATTGATTCTGTAAGGGTACAATATTTTTTTCCTTTTAAGGTAAATACGACTATCGAAAAATTTTTATTTGGAACCTACACTTGGTCAAGGTTGTCTCTAAAAGATCGCGCTTAGCCACGAAAATGCCCATTGTGTCGCCCTTTGCTTTATATTTATGTTCTGTAGTCTATATAGTATACATAATATAGAATATTCTATTCTACACTTGTACAATTCTTGTAATATATTGCTGTCAAAAAATACCAAATGTGACAGCCTCCGTGGCATAGCGGTAGCGAACGCGGCCACTGCGCAAGAGGGCGCGGGTTCGATCCTACGCGCAGTGCAAATATTTGTACGCATGAATATGAATATTTGTACGGTTCTGGTCGTGCCTCGGAAAGGACATTAAGCCGTCGGTCCCGGTTGGCATACGAATATCATTCTAATGGCAGTCGTTACGGGTTGTTGGAGCCCTCATAAGTCCATCAATTGGTATAACTGCAATGCTTCGATATCGCCTTCAGGTTGTTGAGGTCAGGCAGCAGTCGCTTCACGGAAAATGTCGAAGTTTAGCCAAAATCAGCTGTTGGATTGGTAAAGCCGACCCCAGATTCAGATGATGATGATGATGATCATGAAAAAATACTTTTTTTTTTAATAATTATAAACAAGTGCTTGACTGCAATCCCGCCTGATGGTAAGCAGTGATGCAAACGTTGATGGTAAAGCGCACTAGCTTATTAAGCCTATTCACACAAAAAAAAAACTGAGCGAATAGGAAGGAAGACGGCAGTTGAGCGAGGTGATGCAATGTTTAACCCAACAACACCACCAACGATGCTGCGCCAGAGGATTGATCTGGAGACCCTCCACGACCAAACTCCCGACACAACAACATTTGGCGCATCGTACCCGGCATAAATCGCAACACAACTGCTCAGACCCGTCCATCGTACGGCTTCACCAGACATCATGCCGGAATACGACGAATCGCTTGGCGGCATGACTTAGTCTGTTGGGTGGTAACTCATGCCGGTGGCTGATGTTGTTGCCTACCACCGAGGGGGAATGTAGATTGAGCCCCTTGTACTTAGTTTGATATTTGATGTGAAGACTCTTCATACAAAAGGAAACAGGCGGATTTAATGCCGTAGGTATTCCAGTTCCTAAGGGGAAATTATATATCTTACTTTTAAGAACATACACATTATAATTTCCGTCTAAATTTGTCAAAAACTACTTCCAATTGCCTACATATTGACTAGTGCTTGTTTGTTTTAATAATTATGTTTGCGATGGTAATTGCACTGAAAATAGCTCCAATAATTAGAGTACACAGAAAACGTATCTAAGTATCAATTTATGTCTACTTTATAGACTCACCAAATTAATGTAAAAGTAGTAGCCGATAATAGGTATGTAATTTCATGTCATTTAAGCTTGTTTACATGAATTTACTCTTTCTAGAAACGTAAATTTTGTGTACAAGTAATTAAACAGTAAATTCATTCTCCTTCTTTAATTCTTTTACTGATATTGTAACAGAGTTTCAATGTATTTAAGAAACAATTCTTATACAAACATTTATATGAAATGAAATGAATTGAAATCTTTTATTAAGCAAGTAGAATCACTGATCACTTTTACACGTTATGTTTATTTTTTAATTTATTTTTTTAACTAGATGAAGCTGGCATTTCCTAACTGACTGTCTCTGAGAAGAAACAGCCGAAACAAACTCAGGGAGCATCGTCTTTTTTCAAGTCCAGACATTAAAAATGAAAATGTTTACAATAATTTACCTTAACAGCGAGCGAGCAGCTCAGTCCCAAGCTTTTTTGTCTTCTAAATAATCTGTGATTTTATAATACCCCTTTTTGCAAAGTTTGGCCTTTATATGGTTCTTAAATCGTTTAATGGGTAAGTTTCGAATGTCCATGGGAAGCTTGTATACATATTAACAGAATTACTAATTTAATTGCTGCTATAAAGGCCACTATTGATACATAGCACCAAGACTAATCAGTCTCTCAAAGACAGCAAAGAAAGATATAATGCTTCTTGAAAAAGATGAGGAATGAGATTGCAATGAGAAAAGAATGTCAAACATGTCTTTGAAAGGAGATTATTTAAAAACAATAAATATAGAGTAAAAACATGGTTTTATTACATAACTAAATAAGTTATTTCTAAAAAAAATGTCCGTTGTCTTTATAATATGTAACTGCCACAACGTGACTTTTCTTTAGCTCTATAACTTTCCCGTGTGGTACCGGACACAGAATAGTACCAAAACATATCCTCCCGTGGTTGTCGTAAGAAGCGACTAAGGAACCCTCACCAGAAAAGCGGGAGCAGAGCTTCTACTGTGAAATAACAAATTATTGCGATCCCCAACCCGCCTGCCAAGCGTGGGGATTATGACAATGCCCCCCAATGGAATGAAAGCCTTGGCCTTTGTTCAGCAGTGGACCTCTATAGGCTAAGAAGATGCTCCAGACCTGGCGTCACAAAAAGCACATGGGGTAACGCAATGGATAATCACGATCACTGATAAGCATCTTCATGGACTCTTTAAACCTTCTGTGTACTAACTGTGCCACCTCATTGAGATTTCCCTATAAATCTTTTTATTATAATGTTCTCGGAATGAAGAGTATCCAATAGGTAATCATCCTCGTACCGGATTTAAACGAGCTTCGTATGTCTTCCATCTTTGCCTTCCCTCCTCAAAATTATTATCTTTTTCTACATTCTTGGAAATTCAGTAAAAGATTATCAAAATCCATATTTACGCACTTTTCTACATTATGATCAAAATAACCTACGAAATGCAATGGTTCTGAATTACGATCTATTGAATCGATCGGCTGATTAAAATATAATCCGCCATCTTGTCTCTTAGTATCCTTAAATAAGCTCCGGTGGTGTTTTTAAAGTTTTCACTTGCTTAGCAACTGAAAATAAAATTTTCTAAATAAGACTGAGCATTAAATTATAGCCGTGCGGAGGACGGGTCTGAACAGTTGTGTTGCTATGTGTGCCGGGTACGATGCGCCAAATGTTGTTGTGTAGTTTGGTCGTGGAGAGTCAGATCAATCTCCCTCTGGCGCAGCATCGTTGGTCGTGCTGTTGGGTTAACGTTACATCACCTCGCTTAACTGCCGTCTTCTTTCCTATTCACTCAGTTTTTTGAGTGAATGGGCTCTTAATAAACTGTTACACCCTTAATAACTAGCGCGCTTTACCATCAACGATTGCATCACTGCTAAAGAAAATTTAAAGTACTATAAACATCTACGCTAATATTATTGACTAGCAATTTAAAATGATGCATGGAGGTAGAACGTTATCGCACAAACACTTTAAAAACCTTGCCACCAATCCCTAGGAAACTTTTATAACATCCGCTTTTTCGTCGCTTCGTCTTGACTGAGAGTTCGTCGTAACCATGAATGGTGCTGATGGCGTGAATGCATTTAGTGGGATCACGTCTGTGGTTCTCCTAGCCAATTTATCATTTGATATCCGGTAGACATTTCCTGCCCAGTTCAATTTGATTTACTACTTGTTGTTGTTTGATAACTTCTCAACGCCATTAAAAAACTAAAAAAATGCTTTTAAAAATATCAAACTAAAAGGGTAAACATAATTTTTAAAAAAGCGTGAGGCGCTTTGTGCCATAATTTTGGTATATTAAGACTCTCACGTTTTTTTTAAAATTATGTTTAACTTTTTAGTTTGATATTTTTTAAAAGCATGTTTTTTTTTTAAGTTTTTTAAAAGCATGTTTTTTTTAGTTTTTTAAACTATATTTATTTTCAACTTTAAAAAAAAAACGAACGAACGAACGTATTGAAAACATTTAACAGTAATGAGCCGCTCACTCGTAGTCCAAAGAGTTAGAGACGGACAAACAAACAAACAAACAAACAAGCAAGCAAACAAACAAGCAAACATACAAGTGAAGCTAATAAAAAGCATGTAAAAAAATGTATTGGATTCTCTATCCAAATACGCCGTACTAAATACTATAACTTATTATAATATATGTAGTTGTTTTGACACCGAAATACAGGTTGTAACTCGACACGAAGCCGCTCGCAGTGAATTATACCGAATTATTCTATGTTCTCGTAAAATACGCGATACATGCTTTTACGATCGTATTTGTTTCTACATCTCTGCTCAGTACCATCTGTTTTCGTATAAAGAGATGAAAAACGAATGAAAATGTTTTGAAACCTCCTGGGTGCTCTCCAGTCATTTTAGGTAGTTTTATCGATTTTATTGTTGTAGTGGATTCTGTTTCAAAATTTTGCTATTCTATTGTTTATTTTGCTATATTTGTTGTTTATAGCAAAATATTTAAATATAATCCACGAAAAGAGTCTAAGTATAGGATAATTAATGATCAGATTCTAGACGTTCACAATCTGAAGTTAAATGCTCGTAACTAAAAGCTTTCAAAATTCAGTCCCAGTATCATCTCAGTGACAAACAATTGTCTAAACATGATAGACTATCGTTTACAAAATTACAAGATTGGCCCCTCTGATATACAATATAAAGTTTTGTTAATGCGAAACCTGAATATAGTTTGTACTGAATAACAATTTTTACACCATGTTATATTTTCCCAAATACATTTAGAAATTGTTGCAATGTAGTTACCGAGTGCGCACAGTAGATAAGTAAGTACTCCGAGCTCACGCAACAGTACAGCCGCGGATGCCAGAGGTCAACACACGCGGGAGTCTGAGCAGATCGTGGACCATATTTTTGTTGAGATAGCCAAGTAAGACAAAAAGATCATAGCTGTGTGGTTTTTCATGACATCTTTTATTGTATGTATGGTTTGTATTGTATGGAGCCTGGGTCAGCACATTGTACATTTAATGCTAGGTATAATAACGCTATAGTTAACTGTATTTAATGTTAATTTCCTATATTTTGGCTTAATTTATAAACAGATTCAATTTAACTCGGCCAAGTAGTGCAACACAACTACTAGTAAATATGGTGGTCAGCAATAAGCGAAATAAGATTTTGACAGTGACATTTGATTAACGTGTCATGTATCTAAGGTTATCGTATCTATATTATCTACCATATGACTGCGAAAAAAACAAAACATGAATTCCGAACATTCGGCCCATTAAATAAACACAATCAACTCAAATCAGCACTCGACACGAACACAACGGGAAAATAGAACTGTCAAAGTCGCCAAACAAACGTCATGACCAGTGTCATGGCTACCTTAATAAAGGGTTATCTCACTAAAAACGTTTCAAATAATTCATTATCACATACTTGTATTTTTATTCAAATTAATTTAGTGGTATTTTTAAGAAAATCTTTTATTTTTTTCCTATTTATCTATATAGCTTACATAGTGGTGGCCCAAAATGAAACATCTCCTTTGTACATAGATTTTTTACTTAAAAATACTGGACACGTGTTTCGGGTTTCGGATAAACAAAAACTAATGTTGTAGAAAATGTAGTATGTCATTACCTTTATACTGAAGTAAGTACTCAAATAACTCACAAACCATTGGTAGGGGATCCATTTGATGTTGGTTGTTTGATAATAAACATATCCAATGTTTTATTGAAAATTATATGGAATAAATTCTACGCGTGTTGCAAAAATGGTCTCAGTATTGATACATGCGCCTTGCGATATTACACGTCTGATTATTCACGTAAAAAGTTATTTTGAATTCTATGTACACGGTACTTTCGTGTGTTTTATGGAAGTAAATAACATTTTTCGTACATTGAAGACGGCTGTAAGAAATAAAGTAAAGTAAATATTAGACAGGGAAGATCTCTGTCCCAATAGTGAAACATCTTAGGTTGATTATGAAATAATAATCATCATCATCTCAGCGTTAATCCCAGTCACCAGCTTTTACAGCTTTGGAGTCTAGGGTTTGCTTTACCAGTCTACCTGCTGATTTTGGCTAAACTTCAATATTTTCCAAGAAGACATCCACAACCCGAAGGCGATATCGAAACATTGCAGTTAGACCAATTGTTGGACTTTTGAGGGCTTTAAAAACCCATAACGACTGCTATTAGATGTTCGTACGGCAATTGTGACGAACGGCTTAACGTGTTTTCCGAGGCACGACCAGACCAGTGCAAATATTCATATTCATGCATACAAATATTTGCTTTGAGCGGGGATCGAACCCGTGCCTCCTTGCGCAGCGCCCGCGTTCGCTACCGCTACGCCACGGAGGCTGTAAGATTATTAGATGATTATGAAAGAACAGTTGGGATAAATTCTATATCCTTAATATTTGAACTACAGTAAAGTTTTGTTTTTTGAGAGCAGTGGCAGTGGGTCGGCAGTGACTTACTTCATTTCCACTTCTCACAAGGAAATCGGCATACCCTAGAGGCAAAACTTCGAAGACATGTGACATCTACCAACCCGCACTAGGCCCGCGTCGATTATATGGTAGATTATGGCCTACTCCTTCTCACCGAGAGGAGGCCTGTATCCCAGGAACGGGAACATTTTAGGCTGATTATATTAAGTATAATATGTTTGCAGTGCTACACAGTGCATAACCACACCCTATTTCAAGTTAGTGTAAAGTTTATTTATGTGATATACTAATATCAACTAAATAAACTTAAGTTTAATTACAATTTACTTGATTTCAGAGTAACAAGCATTAGTGAAACTAATTACTAGCAATATAAAACTAGTAACACGGAGCGAGTATAAGCAGAAATCCAGATCCTAGGCTATTACTACTAAGCCATTTCAGATAGCAAAATACAAAAATAATTTACTAAGAATTCAAACCCTATTTTTGGTGTGGATGGGAAATCATCAAATGATCTCTCTCGCTCTGGGCGGAGCGGTGTCAGAATTTTACTGACTTTAATCGACCCGTGTTGCTTCGCTTGCCTGTGTGCCAGGGTCACGGTTTCTCTTTCAACCAACCCGTAAGCAGGCATCGGTCTTCGTGGATTCCATCACTATATGATGGCCGTCCTTTGCCAGCATCATCACTGCATTGCAGAAGGAGGTGACGGCCTGCCATACACTCTCGCTCCGGACCACAGCCTGGACCAGGGCCGAACACGAGAGACCTCGCTGCCACGAGGACACGGCGGTGCTCTCATCCCTCCCATATCGGGCAGACCTCCACCGTATGCTACATCCTGTCCTCAGGGCGATCTACATAATAGTGACACCCTGGCATTTCCTCTCGCCTTATCCGGAACAGGAACTTCCCGAAACAACCGAGACCGGTGAGGACCTGCGTCAGGCATAAGGTGAGGGCGCCGTGGTGTCTCTCTAGCCACTCCTCAAAGAGGGGACTTACCGCTGCTATTTCGGCTTGCTTAAGGTACGGGACCTTAAGAGTCAGATATTATTTCTCAATAAATGAGTTAATTAGACAGTACCCTTTCGTTGCTACAAAAAGATTTGACCAAAAAAGGGGTTCTAAAATTACAAAATTATTACATTTAATTCCCAAAGTCAGCTTTAAAATGATGAGCCTTAATTTTAAATAAGGTAATCCTTTTCGTCCCAAAGCCCTAGCGCCAACGTTCCGTTACTATAGTAAAAAAAAACGCCTCTGAACTGTTTATTAAAAATTTGATTAAAAACGTAATATTGCTGTAAGTTTAATCTGCGGATTTAGTTGTTTTGAACATTTTATGTCCGTTATAAACAAGGATGCTATTTTAAAATTATGTTGTTTTTAATAATGTTGGAGATATCAACGTTAAGTAGATTTTAAGCTCTTGTGAGACCATTAAAAGCTAGTGTTCGTTGCTTCTATGAAATGAAGCATAAAAAGAAATCTTAGCGGCCTCAATAAGGTGCCGATGACAATAGCCGGCAGGCGAGACTGTCCATTTAGGTACAACGTGTAACGTAAAGGTTACCTATATACGTACCAAGCACTTGACTTACTTCGATGATACCTTAAAATAATATTCAAAAGTATTGAGAATCATCATCAAGCTTTTTCTTATCACTGCTGAGCAAAGGCCTCCTCTCATACAGGGAAGGTTTGAGCGTAATCACCAGGCTTGCTCAATACAGATTGGCGATTTCAGACAAAAAGAAGAAAGTCCAGGTTTCCTCAAGATATATTTTTTTCCTTTACCGTGTGATCAGTCATTGGTGTCCAAGATAAACTTAGAAAAGTTGCATTGATACTTGTCTGACACACTCACACACTCATACTTGAGAGGCTGGTATTTTAAGTACTAAACCGTCACACCGGATTAGAGTAGTGAGAATATCAAGTTGAAAATCCACTAAGGTTACCGATTAATACATTCACACAAAAACTGGAATTTTTGAATTAAAATAAACAAATTAACTAGTAGGAAGTTTATCGTAATCAACAACCTTTTTATCGTCCCACTGCTGGGTACACGTCTTCTCCAATACAGGGTAGGATTGAGCGTAATCACCACGCTTACTCAATGCGGTTTGGCGATTTTAGATTTAAAATCCAGGTTTCCTTAAGATGTTTTCCTTCACCTTGTAATCAGTCATTGGTGTCCAAGATATACTTAGAAAGTACATATAAGTTTTTAAAAGTTACATTTCTACTTGCCTGACCTGGAATCGAACCCGCACACTCATACTTGAGAGGCTGGTGTTTTAACCACTAGGCCACCATTTTTTTTTCGGGTGGAAATCCTCATAGGATGTCCGCCGCCCTGGGGTGGGCGACTGGGACTGTCAGATTTTTACTGTCTAAAATCACCCCGGTATCTCTTCTATCACGAGCGCGCGTGGAGCCGCGGGAGTCTAAATTCTTCCACGGTCCCACCTGGCCCGGTCTGTCTGGGCCTCATCTCCTGCACGGGGTAGTGGGGTGTTAAACTAACCCGTGCATCGTCTCAGAGGCGCGCGCCGCTACTCGCGCGCGCCTCCCCCTCGGGGTCCATCAAATAGGGGGCGGGTACTTCCCCACGTCCCTCGCCCCTGGACCCATTCATGGGGGACGGAAGAGGGCGTTATCCGCCCTTCTTCGGCACCCGGTGCGTCTTCTGCTGCCCGGGAAGGGAGTTGAGATCTTCCTCTTCCGTTCCGCAGCTTCCTTCTGCGACATCACGTCCTCGCAGATGGACACCACCGCGCCCCACGACACTGCGCTACCGACCATCCTCCGCACTACTGCCGGCAGCGTCAGGTTGCCTCCTACTTCATTTGTGAGGACAGTCACAGGCGCTGCTCCTCCCAAGCTACACACTCGGTGAGCGTGTGCTGCGCCGTGTCCTCCCCGCATTGGACGCAGTGGTGGCACCGAGCGTCCGGCTCCCTGCCTAAGCAACACAGGTACTTGCCGAAGCAGCCGTGCCCCGACAGTACCTGCGTCACCCTGAACGACAGGGAGCCGTGCCTTCTCTCGAGCCAGTCATCGAGTACTTGCCGGATAGCCTCGACGGTAGCGAGGCCGGCGGTAGGGCACATAAGCCTCTGCCGACAGTCCGCCACCAGGACCTGACGGAGCTCGTCTCGGCGCAGCTCAATCTGCCGCTGCGCCGGACTGGAGCCCCGTGTCCGCTCTTTCTCACGCCATCGGTAGAATGACGCGAGTACTTTTGCCTCTAGGTCCCAGGGCGGGGATCCGGCCAGGACGCAAGCCGCCTCGTAGGAAATCGTGCGATACCCGCGGACGACCCTGACGGGCATCGCCCTATGTGGCTTGCGCAGAATGGCGAATGTTCCGGCCGTCAGATCCATCGCCCACACAGGGGCTCCATACAGGGCCATGGACCGCACGATTCCCACGTACAACCGCCTACGACAACGAACGAAACAACGAAGCAACGTTGATAGCGCGTCTGCTGCACCCATCAGCTTGGGCGCCAGCCGCCGGAAGTGGGGTCCGAATTCCCATCGGCTGTCAAGCACCAATCCCAGGTACTTCATGGTGGACTCGACAGCTATCCGGGCCCCACTGACCACGATACGTGATCCCGGTGCCGGCGCACGCCGGGGCCATGGAAAACCATGGCGTCCGACTTGTCAAGGGCCACCTCCAGGCACAGGCGCCGGATGCGGTTCACCAACTGTGACACCGCAGCCGTGGCTACCAACGTCGCTTCCCTGTGCGAGCTCCCGCGGGTAGTGACAAGCGTGTCGTCCGCATAACACGTCAAGTCGGCGCCCGACGGGAGCTCGCTCAGCATCCAGTCGTAGCCGATGTTCCACAGGAGCAGTCCCAAGACCGATTCTTGTTGAAGGCGTTGGAAATGTCTAAAGACACCGCCAACACCACCCTACCCCGGGACACCGTATCCTCCGCCAGGGCTCTCACACGCATGGTGGTGTCTATGGTGAAGCGCCCCCGGCGAAAACCGAACTGGTTGTCGTCCAGGTTTGGCCCCTCTCCGCACAAGTGGCCGACGAGGCGATCTGGTGAACGATTTTGGTGCGATGCACCAAATGTTATGCCGGGGGTTTGGTCGTGAAGGGTCTCCATATCAATCTCCCTCTGGGGTAGCATCGTTGGTCGTGTTGTTGGGTTAAATATTGCATCACCTCGCTCAACTGTCGTCTTCCTTCATATTCACTCAGTTTTTTTTGAGTGAATAGGCTTAGCCAGCTAGCGCGCTTTACCATCAACGATTGCATCACTGCCTACCATCAGTCGGGATTGGGGTCAATCACTAGTTTATAATTATTTAAAAAAAGAGTGGATTGTATAATGCTTTCTTAAACCATTTTCTCCCACGTTATACTTTATGAAAATTTGCGTCCTCTTTTTAGTGTCATTATTTCGTTTTATCGACTTTCAAATCACTACGATGGTTAAAAGTTTTTACTTCAAAAACTCAAGAGAGGTGCTTTTTTCTTATTAAACTAAGGAAGGAGCTGCAGACATTAAATTTCTACTAAGATTCTCAGTACATTATTGTATGTAGTAGTTAAAGGAAAAAAGTAAACCTCTGAAACATTTCCTTCATTTTAATATAAAAAAAGCTCTTTTACCAGTTAAAAGAGAGAGAGATTTAGGGCAAATCTTTGCAACTATATATTGAAATATCTTCCTGAAACTATTCCAAGCAAAGCGTATTTAGGCTAACCAAGTGCTTAGCATGCACAGCGCTGCAGCGGCTGTGTGTAATGAATTACAAATATCTTGATCGATTTAAACATGCTGGTACGTGTTTCATGTAGGACTGTATAAATATGTACAGTCACGAGCATAATTATGTATACATTTGGTTTTATACAAAAGCGATTTTCTCCTTTTTATTGAATGAAATTTTGTGTTGTTATGTTACGAACATAGTATTTTGAAACCATAGGTATGTGCAATGTGTGTATGTGTCATATTTAATTTTTCCGTTATGTCACGAAAAATCTGAAGTTTCCAATTCTTGGGAACGACTTGCTCATGACTTTATAATAGTCAAATGTGATCTTCTTTTCTGTGCTCAAAATGATTCATTTTGATTTTGTACACTGTTTTTATTTAGTTTAATAGTGTGATAGATGGGAAGACCAAACAAATCTGCCCTTTACAATTCAAAATCAAAACTCGTATAAAGTTTTCAGTGTATCGTATTTAGCTTTTCCGGCCAACATACCAACGCCAACGCCAAACACCAACGACACAAGTTAATATAGAAGGACAAAGAGTCGGACCAAGTAAAATAAGATACGCCTTTATGCAATTTTCAGCAAGTGATGATGGTAAGTTTAAGGCGGTGTCGATGGAGCCAGATTGTCCAATTAACTGCAGTGAACACAATCATAAGTAATGAAGGACTGATTGAAGAAGAAAGGACATGGACAACGAATTTTAAGCACAAAAAAAGTTAAAGGTCAAAAAACAGTATTATTTTCTTGAAAAAGTAATTTTGAATAAATTTAATGTATTGAACATGTGTTTATTTGTTTTAGAAAACGATTTATGGTTTTGGCAATTTCTATCTCTCAGACCAGCCTGGGGAAGGTAACCTTTCGTTTTTATAGAAGTATTGCTCTAAGAGGTAATTTTCCATAAGACAATAGAAAAAAAATCTGGCATTAATTTTAGGGTAGCTACGAAATGAATTGTCTCTTTAATTATAGATAAATGATATAGGCACAGTATAAAAATCATACAGTAGGTCGACGCCTTTGATCTTGTGTAAAATGCCGACATCGTCTAGACAATAACGCATCGGCCAGGGTTGTCACAAATAAACAATATTTATGAAATTATTTATTTATTGCAGATCAACATCGATAGCTATTTTTTTTAATTTTTACTAAGGGAACAACTCAAGACAGATTTAAGTTATTTAGATGGCATTTTCGTAACCAGCACCCCAATCCACCTCGGAATTAACACCCATATCATATTAATATACATTTAAATTGGCGTCCGCCATCTTGGATTTCAAAAAGGGTGGCTTTTTCGTAACAAGCACCCCAATTATACTCAAAATTGACACTCATATCAAATTATAAAAAAATGACGTCCGCCATTTTGGATGTCAAAAAGGATGGCTTTTTCGTAACAAGCACCCCAATTATACTCAAAAATGAGACTCATATCAAATTATAAAACAAACAAATAAAAAAACAAACACGCATTAGCCCTTAATGATAGATACCGAGCTACGAACATCGTTTTGTTCGCAGCTCGGGTGCCGCTTACCCGTGTCTCGTCCCTCACACCCTGCGGGGTGTGCGATTGCTCTGTCTAGACGTGTTCGTTTTACGACTGTATGATTTTTAGACTGTGATATAGGTATGACGTGTAGTACCTACTTATCAAAAAGTTATCAAATTAATAAGTAGAAATTTATAAAGAAATTACAATACAATGAACAATTCGCAACTCATCAACCGAAATTCGCCCTTCCAACGACCTTCTCACTAAGTATACCACAAATCACATCAAAATCTTATAGCACAGGAATCTACTCTATAAACTTAGCAATGCTTAATTTATCCTTGGGTATGACAGTTTTGTATGATTTCGTATTTTTTATTTTTCTTAATTTTATTTTATTTTTAACAACTCATGTTACACACAAAAATGGCTTATAATTTATAACATGTTTTCGTGTTCGTGTGTGTGTATGTTATACATGAAAAGATGACTTTTTTATTTGTAATTTCCTGTTCGAAGTCGTAGTGGCCTATTGGTTAAAACACCAGCCTCTCAAGTATGAGTGTGCGCGTTCGATTCCAGGTCAGGCAAGTACCAATGTAACTTTTCTAAGTTATATGTACTTTCTAAGTATATCTTGGACACTAAAGACTAATTAAAAGGTGAAGGGAAAGATCTTGAGGGAACCTGGACTTTAACTCTGAAATCGCCAACCCACAGTGAGCAAGCGTGTTGATTACGCCCAATACTTCTTTGTGAAGTATTGGGCGTGATCATGGGATCGTGGGAGTGAGAGGAAACCTGTGCCCAACAGTGGGACTATAAAAAAGGTTGATGATGATGTGTTTTATTGGAGCAGAATAAACTATTTTCCTTTCAAATGGCTAACTTACCCAATAATTCACTGTTAAATTCATGCAAAAGGCCTGTAATGTAACCAACCTCCATACTAAATTGTGGCCTCAGTACTGTGAATAACCCATATCCATATGGATCAACCTCGCTAACATACGAGCGTGTCTGAGCATGCCACAGCTTTTAGGAAAGAGGCATTCTCCTTATTTATTACCTGCTTTTGATAACATGGAAAATAGGGATATCGGTGAGTTACTATAAAATTTTAGTACTAACGATGGGGTATAAAATCTTTCGACATGTGAACGTAAAGCCAAGCTGTAAAACTAGCAGTGCTTATGTCTCTCAGGAGAATGTCCAAGTTTATATACCTACGTGAAATTTATGAGCCGTTTACTCGTTGTATTTATGAGATGTTTTGTACATATTTTTCTGAAAATTTTCATTGGTGATCACTAAAACAACAAGGCCATTCAAAAATCTATTAAAGTTTGAGAGCTTTAACTGACTAAAACTCACCGTTTGCGGCAAAAATGCTTGGACAAAGCCTGTTTTGTTAACATCAAAATAATATATTGGTTGAAGTAGTTTCAAAAGTAGAAATTTTCAAGTCACTTGAAAGTGTTATATCTCATTACAAAAGAAAACATTACTTGTGTTGGGTAAGCAATTTCTTTTTTTGAAGCTATTTCAACCATTTTTTTTATGTAAACGTAACAGGCTATGCCCAAGCAGTTTTGCTGCACCGTGTACTTTCATTTGTATATGCCACGGGCAAACGTATCTGTTTCTAAGAACCCGCTGCCCTGGCAGGTGTTGGCCCCAGCGGACCCCGTCGCTATGTGTTGACATTTCTTTGAGGATCATGTGATGGTGTTTTACCATTGATCTACGCCGGCAACTTTCCCGGAAGACGAACCACTCATTGTTCGTCGCAAATCGGCGCCTACGCTGGCCGCGAGTCGGCTGCTACCTTGCGACGCCCAGGGCAACTCTTGCAGCGATTAAGGGCAAAAGGGACGCAGAGATTGCCTCTCACGAAGCTTGCCTCCTCCTTTCCCAGCATAACTGTCAAAGATATAAATCAAAAGAATAAACGCGGAGAATAAGCAAAATCCAAAAGCGATTAAAGCGATTTATTGAAACAGTCGTCAAAATTAAAAAAGACGGCATCCTAAAGCGCGGTCACTTATCATACCCTTCATCACTACTTAATGCTTTCGCTGGGTAGTAGAAGTAATACAACAAACTGTGCAGTAGCACTGCTGTCTCTTCAGCTACAATACACTTCTATCATTACCAACAAATACAATGAAAACTAAATTTACACAAATAAAAAAAATAACTGTCAATTTAAAAATGTAAATAGAAACTTACTACATAAGTAACCTCTAGACATGAAGGGTGTTTCAGTTTGCATATTTATGCATTGTTGGCTTCAATTGATACAGCTGGAGCCGACGGGTTCTCGAGAGGCGACCACGCACCGGAAGACGCAGCGTGGGTAAGCCTCCGACAAGGTGGACCGACAACCTGGTAAAGGTCGCGGAAAATCGCTAGATACGGGAGGCGCAGGACCGGACGTCGTGAAGATCCTCGGGGGAGACCTGTGTCCAGCAGTTGACGTCTTTCGGTTGAAATGATGATGATGATGATTCATATAGCTGTCAGTTGAAGTTATAATTATTTAATTATGTCACTACGACCATCGCTTTCACAATGTATTTAAAACCACACAACAAATCCAAACACACCAAAAGCTTATGTATCTGCCATGTTTTTAGTGCTATCGATTTTGGTATTTTTGTAAGCAATAAATAAATAACAATAACTCTTGTTGACAATATCTCCGAAACTGGACATGACCGATGACTGGGGACGGGAGATTGAAAGTTACAAAGTACAGGAAAATGATTACACATGCCGTATCATCATCATCATCAGTAACCTTTTATCGTTCCACTGCTGGGCACAGGCCTCCTCTCATACAGAGAAGGATTGAGCGTAATAACCGCGCTTGCTCTAGTGCCGTATCATCATCATCAACCTTTTTTATCGTTCCACTACTGGGCACAGGTCTCCTCTCATACAGAGAAGGATTGAGCGTAATCACCACGCTTGCTCAATGCGGGTTGGCGATTTCAGACTTAAAGTCCAGGTTTCCTCAAGATGTTTTCCTTCACCTTCAGTCATTGGTGTCCAAGATATACTTAGAAAGTATACAGTATGTTAAATAACAGAGGGCGTTCCCTTAAACTCGTTAATATATATCATTAATAGATTAAAATAAAAATATCTGCATAGAAAAATAAGCATAAAAAAATCCGAATAAAAAAAAATTCTAATTGGAAATAAATTTGAAACCTCCTGTTTTAAATCAAAATAGTAGTCGCCATGTATAAATAAATAGCGACGTTGCCGTCTTTCATGTTCGCGTGTACAGTGTGTTTCTTTTACATGTCAATTTAAAATTTTTATTGAATATTTTCTTATTGGAAAAAATTTTAAAACATTTTGTTTTCGAATGGAAATATTTTTATTAGCATGTATTTATGCTATACTATTTCGGGTTAACGGGAACGCCCTCTGTTAGTTAACATACTGTATATAACTTTAGAAAAGTTACATTGGTACTTGCCTGACCTGGAATCAAACCCGCGCACTCATACTTGAGAGGCTGGTGTTTTAACCACTAGACCACCACGACATGTCATGTAGTGCCGTATATTATGAAATAATCGACCAAAGAAGTTCACAATTTTCTTTTTTACCTGTAACATCTCTTTAAAAATACATGATAACAATACAAAGTAGATACTCTGTCAGCGTTCAACCTTTTCATAACAACTTAATTACAGGTATTTCAGTGAAGTAAGTATAAAGCATAAAACGTTCGCCTTTGTAACTGTCACTATGTAGTTTTGAGTATACAGGAAGTGGTAATGAGTTTGTTTGTTTGTTCAAACAACTTATTTGCTTAAACTTAACAAATTCATATTCTTCTCTTCTTGTACTTATCATTATAGTCTATATTTCTGTTTAACTTCTCCTGTCGTAAATCTGCTAGAAGAAATTTTCTTAAGAAATAAACAGCACCTTTGTAATCAGATCTTAAGTTAGTCATATCCCTTTGTATTTTATTGTCTGTACATAAATAGTAAATAAGTAAATAATAATCTTTTCCTCATGTATCTTTTTTTCCTGTATTTCCTGTTCATTGGAAGGCATTGTACTGTAATGTACAAATTATCTTTTGTACAAATAAGAAAAGTTTCTTTTTTATATTTTCTATTTGTGTTCCACTGTTTGGTGAGGCCTCCCCACCCTCTTTCTACCTCTCTCTCTCGAGAGTTGCTAAGCACCTATCTTTATTAAACGATTTCAAAACGCGGAACAATAATGTACATCTTCATAGGTGATCGAAACTGCAAATCGTAGCGGCAAAGCTTTTCCACGATCCTAACTGATGGTAAGCAATGATGCAGTCGTTGATGGCAATGCGCACTTGTTTGTGAGGGCCTATTCACTCTAGCATTGAAAACACTTAAATTGAAGTCAGACCTAAAGACAGCAGCAGGTAAACTTTCCAGTCCTTCGATATACGCGATGTAGCTTCCTAATAGCTACAACAGACGGCAGCAACACGACTGCCTTCTATGTAACACTATGAATGTCTAATGGCATCATTTCCGCTTTGTGCCGTTTTCATACAGCGAAATAGAAGTCATTAATTTTAGCTTTAATTTCGTCATATTTTACGATAGACATGAAGATAGGATGGATATACTTACATAACCTTTTTGTCACGACCCACATTAACCAGGGAATTTTTAATCGGAAGTCAGTGACGCAATCAATTGTTTGTATTGTAGTAACAGCACCGATATCGCAAACAAATTGTTTCATTGCGTCAGCAATAAACTAAAAACAAAACACAATCGAGATTTTTATAAAACGCTCTTGTATCGGATATTTGAAAAAGTATTAGTTCCTGAATCTGTATATTGGGACTAACAACATTTATTGTAGCTACATTGAACAGTATTGAAAATTTTTTTTCATGTATACTTTTTTCAGAATTCAATCGTAACTTTTTGTTTTGTTTACCAATTTGGGCTGGTACTGCTAAGCGTAACTTGGCCACTTTGGATTCAGTGGAGAGGCGTGCGAAGGGGCTGATTGGTGACCCTGATTTAACTCGAGATGGTGTCCAAAGCCTAAAGCACAGGCGTAGAGTAACCAGCCTTTCGGTGTTCTATAGGATGCATTTTGGGAAGTGTGCGAGGGAATTGCATGATTTAATTTCCCCATCTCCGTTCCACTATCGGACAACCCGTCGTACAAGTTTCCACTCTTACGTTGTTAACACCACTACGATCCGGATGAAGCGTTTCGCCTCCTCCTTTATACCGCGTACATCGAGGGACTGGAACAATTTGCCGACGGCGGTGTTTCTGTCGGACTACAATTTGAGTGTCTTCAAAGCTAGAGTGAATAGGATCTTAATAAACTAGTGCGCTTTACCATCAACGATTGCGTCACTGCTTGCCATCAAGCGGGATTGCGGGCCAGCGCTAGTTTATAATTTACATTAAAAAAAAAATCGACTTGTTAAATTAGATATGCTAACCAAAAGATATAGTTTTTTTTTTACATTTTATTTTTAGTGTACGTGTAGTAAATTATTAATATTGACAACCTGGAGTTACAACTTTGAACAAACATACTACAACTTTCTTATATTGCTAGTCACTCTGAAAATAACTGAAGCACCATTAAAATAAAGTTGATATTTCTTTAACTACAAACAACGTCAATTTGAAACGTAAATAGAATTTGAATCCTGGCTTTACTACAGACTAGCGGCCGTCAGCGACTTCGTTCGCGTGGTTTAGTTATGCTCCGCTCCTATTGGTCGCAGCTTGATGTTATATAGCCTAAAGCCTTTTTAGATTAATGGGCTATTCAACGCAATTTTTTTTAAATAAAATAACACTTCATCATCATCAACCTTTTTATCGTCCCACTGCTGGGCACAGGTCTCCTCTCATAAAGAGAAGGATTGAGCGTAATCACCACGCTTGCTCAATGCGGGTTGGTGATTCTGAAATCGCCACTTAAAATCCAGGTTTACACTTAAAAACACTTATTCAGATAATAATTAAGCTTAATATGTAAGATATAGCTAAATCAGAATTAAGCTGTATACTCCACTAAAAACTCAAGCAAACCCACCACGGATCACTGTATTTAATAAAGCAAGCTATTGAGCTGTAAAAGAGTTTACGGCAACTCTGCAAAGCCAATTAGGAGCTTAAATTTATGGCAAGCGTCTTACCATAAATTGTTACATTTTAATTTAAGTCCACTGGCCCAGTGCTACTTGGAAACTTCAACTTTGTATGTAGTTAAATTCTGTTATATAATAGGAATTTATTACTTTTGGTGATGGGATTACGTCTTTTTATGTCGTTAATTTTTTTCTGCTAAATTATTTAATTATACGATGGTTTTTTTTTTCGATATATCATAACTCTAGGGTTACATAAAGGGTATATCTAACATCGACGTACAAACGGATACCATGGATCCAGTACATGAGTCTTAACCCCCCCAGTGGTAGAATTTTTAGTCGGCAATTTCTTGTTTATAAAAAAAATATATGCAGTTTTTTCACTTTAGACCGTTCATAATTGCTATAATTATAAGCATAAGATTTGAAGATAAAAATTAATTAATTGGCTAATTACACAAAAAAGCGTAATGTGAACAAAACTCGAAAACTATCCTATCAGCTGATTTAATAGAGTTCATATCAGGGGTCAACGTCACACCCACAAACCCGCACGGCAGCACGCTTGCAACGTTCAAAGGCTCAGCCGACACTTTTTTTAAACACTGTGATTTCTGTAACCGCTCATTAACACCCTGTATTCTATTCGTAAAAATAATGAAGTAACTACTAGGATACGTGGCCCTAAACTGCATAATAACTAAGACATTTGTGATATCTGTGTTTCATTGATAAATACGAGTAATATTCATTTTCGTGCAAACCAATCATTACACCGAATTTATGTTTGAAGATAATAAAATGGGAAGTATTTAATAATAATAATACTTAATTTGCATAATAATACTTTATTTGCAAGAATGTAGGTGTACAAAAATAGTATGTTGTTCATAAAAATAAAAGTAGGCCCCTTTACATTCTACCATTAGATGTGGTGTGCAAATATTAAAATTTATCTAATTATAATGTTAAAGTCATCCCATTATACAGTATGTTAACTAACAGAGGGCGTTCCCGTTAACCCGAAGTAGTATAGCATACATACATGCTAAAAAAAATATTTTCATTCGAAAACAAAATAATAAAAAAAATTTTCCAATAAGAAAATATTCAATAAAAATTTTAAATTGACATGTAAAAGAAACACACTGTACACGCGAACATGAAAGACGGCAACGTCGCAATTTATTTATACATGACGACTACTATTTTGATTTAAAACAGGAGGTTTCAAATTTATTTCCAATAAGAATTTTTTTTTTTCGGATTTTTTTATGCTTATTTTTCTATGCTGATATTTTTATTTTAATCTATTAATGATATATATTAACGAGTTTAAGGGAACGCCCTCTGTTATTTAACATACTGTATATTACTTATTAATGTCAATTTATAAAATGTCCATGATTTTTATTACAATGTCAAAAAATAAATAAAAACTATAAATATAATTACATCAATAAATACAATAATATTAATTCAATGTCATCTTTCAATAATATAATTAATGTCACAGTTTCTAATAATAATAATAAATACATTACATAAAATATTCAAACAAAATCTTTTTGCAACAAAAAGTCTGCAACACTATAATAAGCCTTGTCTACTAAAAAATTACGAAGTCTTTTCTTGAACAATGACAAAGTACAATCCTTCCAACGACTAGGTATTTTATTATAAATCAACGGTGCCATGCAGCAGACACCCTTGCGCATCAGAGTTGTTCTAGCACCAGGGATACATAGATTGCTATTGTCACGCCTATTCCTTGGGAATGCATCAGCCATTCGTGTGAAGCGACCTGTGTTTAATTTTACGAACACTGCCATTTCCAAAATATACAAACATGGGAGGGTTAATAATTTATATTGTTTAAAATATGCCACGCAGCTGTCAGTAGTTTTTAATTTTAAAATAGATCGTATGCTTAAAATGATCGTATATTAATTTTCACGTAAGGGTGTTTTTTTAATATGAAGGGCAGCTTTGGGGGACTGTCTTATGTAAGTAATAGGTATTGATGTAAAGTGCTGATTCTCAGCCTAATTTGAATAAATGACTTTTACATACTTTACTTACATAATTTAAAAAGTTAAAAAATTAAATTATGTACAAGTATATAAAAGAGGAATCATCCGCATCACCATCAACTGCAAACGTGCCCAAAAGGTTTCTGGTGCACAGATGTGTACCAATATTTAAAGATTCCCACCTATCCACGACGCAATCTCGACAAGCATAGCTTAACTTGATCGATCAACCCGTGCGACTGTTATTAAATAGCTCCGAGTAGCCCCCTAGTAGCCACGAGTTTCTCAAGCATCTTATTATACTGTAGCGGTGCCAACAAAGCAACATGCGAACAACACGTCATACTGACGTCACGCGAATCCTGCATCTCACAATCAGAGTTTACTGTGCAACTAGCACGCATACAAGCTCGCTACATCAACCGGCGGGCGGGCAAACTTGGCGTTATCGCAAAGGTCCGGCAGTACTTCACACCTGGGCAGCTTCTAATGTTATACAAAGCACAGGTCCGTTCGTGTGTGGAGTACTGCAGCCACATTTGGGCTGGTGCTGCCATGTGTTACCTGGCCACTTTGGATTCAGTGGAGAGACGTGCAAAGAGGCTGATTGGTGACCCTGATCTAACTCGAGTTGGTCTCCAAAGCCTAGAGCACAGGCGTAGAGTAGCCAACCTTTCGGTGTTCTATAGGATGCATTTCGGGGAGTGTGCGAGGGAATTGCATGATTTAATTCCCCCATCTCCGTTCCACCAGCGGACGACCCGTCGTACGGCTGGTTTCCACCCTTACGTTGTTAACACCACTACGATCCGGACGAAGCGTTTCGCCTCCTCCTTTATACCGCGTACATCGAGGGACTGGAACATTTTGCCAGCGGCGGTGTTTCCGTCGGACTACAATTTGAGTGTCTTCAAGGCTAGAGTGAATAGGCTCTTAATAAACTAGTGCGTTTTACCATCAACGATTGCGTCACTGCTTACCATCAGGCAGGATTGCGGTCAAGCGCTGGTTTATAATATGTAAAAAAAAAAAAAAAAAAAACTGGCCAGTCAATCCGAGTCTGATCGGAGGATCCTCCCTTTTCTATGGAGGATGAGTGAACTTAACACACTGCTCCACATATCTCCACAATACCTTTAAATGATATTGATTCACTTTGCATTACTCTCTCAATCTCCAACTCACTTGAGTTTATGCTAAACCGTTCAGTTGTAAAAACCTTTTTACACCGTTTGAAGAGAGATTTGAATATGAAATCCCAATGAAATATGCACACGAAAAATAAACATTTTAGGTGTACCTACCACAAACTTTGTTCATGGGTTTGACATGACTTATAATATTGTAACTTTATGATTTTCTTCCGAATGCCTAATCCCGGTGAACACGAGAATGTTAAGTGAATTTATGAGTGATTTTCATGTGTTGCACGTATTTTATTGCCTTTTTTATTGCTTGACATATAGAAAGATGTATCTAATGTGCGTTGAACGCGTGTTGCTAAATCGTTTCTGATGGTAATGATAATATCTGTAGATCGTCGTGTTCTATTTTATATAAACTATAAATTATCATTGTAACATATCTTGACTTGGCTTGCAATTCTCAATTACTCACATATAGCTATATAGGGAAACTTGCAGTTTGCATGGGATCAATAAAAACCCCAGTTTATAGAGATACATTGAAATTGTATGTTATTTTTAATTGTAGAGTTCTTAACAAGAAACTGTATTTAAACTATAATAATGGTTTATGATACTGATACATAATGAGGGGTATTAAGCACGAGTGTGAGTTTAAAAAACGAGCGAAGCGAGTTTTTTAATAGTATCACACGAGTGTGTAATACCTAATTATGTACAGTTTCATACACTACTTTATCTAATCTCAGTACGTCTAACGCCAACGCAACACAATTCCATTTATTCAATTTCATAATTGTAATATGCAAAATGTTAACAATTCTGCACCCTGCATCACAGCGCATGCGCCAAAGCGCGCGCAGCCACAGATATAATATGAAATAGTACTGTCTACATTGATATAATATTAAACAGATATGATATTTTGTACGCTTCAAGTTCAATGCGCTAGTGACTTATCTACCTTAGTTTAATATTATATCAATGGCTGTCTATGGTTTGTACCGTAATGAAAAAAAAAATTATTATAACATTATTTTGTTAGAGAAATAATGTTATAATTTAATTTTTAGGGTTCCGTACCTCAAAAGGAAAAAAACGGAACCCACTATATATCACTTTGTTGTCCGTCCGTCTGTCTGTCAAGACCCTTTATCTCAAGAACGCGTGGACATGTCAAGCTGAAATTCACATGAAATACTCAGGTCTATTGTCCCTTTACGCTGTGAAAATATCAAACTTGTAAGCCAAGCCAATCAAAAGATACAGCCGATTATGTCGATATTTTCAACAAATTTTCGACACTCGCAAAGGAATCAAAACCTACAGGATACCTCCCGTAAATGTGAATTGTTGAAATTTAGCATGAAGAATTGTCATGTAATGCAAATATAGGAAAAATTGCGAAAATCACATTTTTTTAGTTATATAATATAATAAAAATATTTTAATAAAATGAAACTTACTACCTTATTTCTCACGAACGAATAAAGATATCAAATTGAAATTTATACCAAATACCTAGGTCTATTGTCCCTTTAAGAAGTGAAAAAATCAAACTTCTAAGTTAACGCGATCAAAAGATACAGCAGTTCACGGCACCTTAGACGAATTTCCGTCACACGCTAGGGAATCAAAACCTACAAGGTACTTCCCGTGAACTCAGAATCTTGAAATTCGGCACGAAGCAACGTTATAACAGACAGATAAAGGAAAAATTGCGAAAATGATAAATTTGAAGTTACATAAAATATTATTTTTCTTACATGACATAAAATATTTTTTTAATAATTATAAACTTACTACCTACCCTTTTTCACATGAACCCGTAGAGATATTAAAGTTGAAATTCATATCAAACACTTCTTAAATCTAATTACCTCTAAAATGTGAAAAATTCTAAATCAACACAAATATTCAAAATGCTGAGGTAGTACCTAATCATACCGCATATTTTGAAATTCGCCACTACTCGCAACGGAATCAAAACATAGACTACTTCCCGCTGACATTGAATATTGCATTTTGGTATGAAACAATAGCTTATGGTAACCTAACAGAAAAACCCGAAACCTTTTAAAATTTTTAGGCACAGTAACTAGTTAAACCAAAACAAAGACCAACACAATCGTCATTCAATCTAAATATTTTGGTCAATGTAGTTCTGTATATAACCTAATCAGACAGCTTGCTTCCTACTGGCGAAGCGGGACGGGGGGGAGTAAGTAGTAACGAACGAACGCGCAAGAACTAGCCGCCCGCTGGCGCGAAGGCAGGCGGTTGGTCAAGGGAAGGGGTATCGCGGCACAGCGAGCGGCAGCCGTGCTCCATACGCACGAGCGCTTAGATGCTGTTCGCACGTGTACCGAAATTAGTAAAATTTGCGACAATTTCTCGTTGATTTTGTTTACTTCTACTTTGTTTATCAATAAACCGCTTTTTTTATAAGTTATAAACTAGCGCTTGACCGCAATCCCGCCTGATGGTAAGCAGTGATGCGATCGTTGATGGTAAAGCGCGCTAGTTTATTAAGAGTCTATTCACTCTAGCCTTGAAGACACTCAAATTGTAATGTGACGGAAACACCATCGCTGGCAAATTGTTCCAGTCCCTCGATGTAGGCGGTATAAAAGAGGAAGCGAAACGCTTCGTCTGGATCGCAGTGGTGTCAACAACGTAAGGGTGGAAACTCGCCGTACGACGGGTCGTCCGGTGGTGGAACGGAGATGGGGGAATTAAATCATGCAATTCCCTTGCACACTCACCAGAATGCATCCTATAGAAGACCGAAAGGCTGGCTACTCTACGCCTGTGCTCCAGGCTTTGGAGACCGCTACGTTTGTACGGCGGAACCCTCGGTGTGCGAGTCCGACTCGCACTTGGCCGGTTTTTTAATTTCCTTTCGATATACTATTGGTAAAGTACGTCAATATAAACTCCTTTTTGGTTTTATATTTTTAATTTCTTGTTATGAGAGTAGATAAAATATAATAAATACTTCTGAAATTTAAAATCCAATATAATATTCCAAAAACGTGCCTTACGACTTTAGAATATTATAAGATCAAATGTTAAATATTACTAGTCTTCATGTGCTATGTGTATTAGGGCCAACCAGACTTCACTTTGTTTAGAAGAATCTCATCACCACTGCTCTCAAAACGGTGAAGGAAAATATTGGGAGAAATCCATATCCATACTAATATTATAAATGCGAAAGTAACTCTGTCTGTCTGTCAAACCTCTTTACCGATTTTGATGAAATTTGCCAAAGACAATCTTTAGACCCTGAGAAAGGACATGGGCTACCTTTTATCCCGTAAAAATTTGATATTCCCGAAGGAAATCTAAAAAGCGCGATATAACTGAACTCCACGTGGGCAAAGCCGCGGGCGGAAAGCTAGTATCCTATATATGTGGGTCAACTATACGCTGCGGGCCTTCAACGCGCTCCGAGTACAATACAACAATGCCTTTAGGGTGATGCTGGGGCTCCCACGGTACTGCAGCGCATCGGCCATGTTTGCACACGCCCGTACGGAAGGGTTTGGGGCGACAGTGAGGCGCCGCGTGGCCTCGCTCATGCGCAGGGTGAGGGGGAACACCAACACCATCCTGTCGGTCATTGCTGACAATCCAGACTGCCCCATTCAGCGGCATTGGGTACGAACGCATGTGCTTGTTCCAGGTGCCCCTGAAGGTGGCAGATTCATGAATTAGGTTTTTAATATTCTTTGTTTTTTTTTTTGTGTATTTTATATTTTGATTATTTGTTTTATTATGTGCAGATACTAACATGGTTGTTTTAAGTCACAATGTTACTAACAAAATATGGGGAAACCTGAAATAAACAAATTTTATTTTATTTTATTTTTTTATTTATATACCAAAAATTCGAAGACATGTGACATCTACCAACACACACTCGGCCCGCGTAGGTAGATCACGGCCCACTCCCTCTAGAAAAGACGGGGCTGTGTCCTAGTAATGGAAACACTATAGGCTGATTATACTACGTGAATTTACCGTATCTTAGATAAATTAATTTACGTCGTCAGTTATAAAGCAATTTTCTCGGTGGTAGGCCATAACATCGGCTGCCGGCAGAAGTTACCACCCACCAGACAAAGTCTTGCCGCCAAGCGATTCGTCGTGTTCCGGCATGATGTCTGGTGAAGCCATACGGAGGACGGGTCTGAGCAGTTGTGTTGCGATGTGTGGCGGGTACGATGCGCCAAATGTTGTTGTGTCGGGAGTTTGGTCATGGAGAGTCTCCAAATCAATCTCCCTCTAGCGCAACTTCGTTTGGTCGTGTTGGTCTTGGGTTTAACAATGCATCACCTCGCTCAACTGCCGTCATCCTTCCCATTCCTTAGTTTTTAAGTGAATAGGCTTAATAAACTAGTGCGCTTTACCATCAACGATTGCATCACTGCTTACCATCAGGTGGGATTGCAGTCAAGCACTAGTTTATACTAAGTAATAAAAAAATCATAGTGTTACAGGTATGGTATTGGTAGTGTGTGTAATCTACTATTGAACCCACGGCAGTGCACTTTGACCTTGAGCTGCCTTACTGAAGTAGGTACTGAATTTCAAGAAGAGGCTAGAGCCTAAGTGGAGACCGCGAATCGGTAAGTGAAAGGTGGGATGCTCTTAAGCTAGGTGGAGCGGCGGCGACGACCTTCGCACGATGGCTGGTAATAGATGAAAATTGGGGAAAATCGAGTTGAATGGCGTGAAATTGGAGAGGCTTATGTCCAGCAGTGGACTTCTATAGGCTGATGATGAAGAGGCTAGCCTATAATGGTTTTAACAGCAGTGGTGGTGGTAGTAAAGGCTCTTACGAGTTGTTGCAAGTCGTAGGCACGAAATCAGATAGGCATTTTACTTGGTTCTTGTATGCTCTCTCTAAACTCTGCTCTTAAAACGGTGATGAAAAACATAGGTTTTTCTTCACCGTTTTAAGAGCAGAGTTCCTCACTATTCAGAAATCCAGCATTTTTAAAACCAAAAATTCGAAGCCACGTGTGGCACCTCAGTGTCCTCACGCCTCTAGCCGCCGCAGGAGACGCCCTGGTCGGGAGACAACATCGAACTCCCGGCCATTGTAGCCGCGGGCCCGGACCAGGCCCGGGTCGATGGAGCGTTGTGTTCCACGCGCGCCCCAAAGAGATGTCAGCACATCGTGACGTGGTCCACGAAGACCGATGCCATGGTCAGGGTTGCGGGTTGGTTAAAAGAGAAACCGTGGCCTTGGCGCACAGGCAAGTGCAGAAACATGGGTGAATTTTATTCAGTAAAATTCTGACACACCCTTCTAATCCACCCAGAGCGGGAGAGGTCATTTCAATCAAATCAGAGAGCATTTCAATTTATTTTCGTTTACTTACGTTTTCGTTTGGCTTACTTTCGTTATTATATTATTTAGAAGAAACTTAAAAGTCTAATAATAAAGTATATAATAGGATTTAAATTTTATTACACACATAAAACTTAATTGAAATGCAACAACTTTTATTAAATGAAAACAATGTAGTTAAAATGTAAGCACGTTAGCGTTAGTCACAGTTTTCTTTTTAATTTTTTTTATAAATGTTGCCCCACTCTAGGAACTTTCCTGTATTCTGGGTGCATTCACAAACAAATGAACTCACCATACACAAACAGTCAGGAAACAAACTACTTGTAGGACATGCAAATAGTTGTTCCGTACGGGAATCGAACCAGCGACGTCGCGGTGGTAGGCCATAACATCGGTTGGCGGTAAAGGTTATCACCCACCAGACAAAGTCTTGCCACCAAGCGATTCGTCGTGTTCTGCCATGATGTCTGGTGAAACAGTACGGAGGACAGATCTGAGCAACTGCTCAGATCTGTCCTCCTGAACTGCGTTGCGATATGTGCCGGGTACGAAACGCCAAATGTTGTTGTGTCGGGAGTTGCCGCCCACACCGTGCAGACCTCCACCATATGCTCCACTGTGTCCTCAGGACGGTTCCCATAGTGACATAGACACCCTGGCGTTTTCTCACGCCCTATCCGGAACGAGAACCTTTCGAAACAGTCATGTCCGGTGAGAATCTGCGTCATTCAGTAGATAAGGACTCCATGGCGCCTCTCAAGATACTCCACAAAGAGAGGAGTTACCGTCGCTATTGTGGCGTGCTCAGCACTAGGTTGCGACAATCGCAGTCTCCATGGGATCTCGCCGAAGCTCTGTCCGCCGTAATGAATTGACATACCTAATGATTCCTCTAAATCAAGTACCTACTCCATTACGCAGCTCATTATTTTCAGCATTAAAACTCTTAATTATGAGGCGTATAAACTGAAACTAATCAAACACACAATGGGATAACCTATAAAATCGATTCCCAATAAAATTTAACACTTTGACACACTCCATAAAGTCATAAACTGATAAAACTTAACGAAGATAAGAATTAGAGGCCGGCAGGGTTGTACGGCCTAATTTCACGGGTTATGGGCTGTCTGGCTAGATATTTAATGTTTATGACCCAATATTAAAGGAGACGGTCTACAAATTCGTTTGTTGCCAATGTTGATGTCTTTGGGTATGTCTCTTGCGTAAAGATTTGTGTGGATACGGTAGTTAAATTTTTGTTCAAATACCCATTTTTTATCGTCAAAAAAGTTGCAGGTTATCAATTTGAGAGTTATGCTTCGAATGGTATTGGTGTATTTTCGAACGTTATTGCTTTTACTTTTTTAAGGTAGGTGTTAACTGTTATCTTCTTCTTCAGCCTATAGATGTCCACTGCTGGACAAAGGCCTCCCACGGCTTTCCACGATGACCGGTCTTGTGCTGCCCGCATCTATCGGCTTCCCGGGACCTTCACCAGTTCATCGGCCTCCCTACGCTACGCTTTCCAGTGCGTGGCCGCCATTCCAGAACCTTACTGCCCCATCGGTCATCTTCTAGTCGCTAAACTTAAGTGGCAGTGGGCAGGGCACATTGCTCGTTACTTATGGCTAAGTTAAATTCGTTCAAAAATATGATTTCAGCTGCTTTCAAACTCAAATAGCAGCTGGGTTCATTTAAATACTAATAAGTCCCATTTTTTATATAATTTTCATTAAACGTCGGTATTTTTTAAATAAATTTAATGCTCTGAATATTATAAATAATAAGGTTTTTAGGCATTTTCAGCCACAACCCATGGAATGAATTGTAGGAAACGTTTTCAGTAGTATTAAAAAAATAAAATATTATATCCCATGCAAATTAGATTTTTTTTTGCAAACGTCACACGAGAAAGTTTCACCAAAATTAAATGGACTATCTATATCCAAAACATCGTTCAAAATGGCTGAAAAAAAAACCCAATTAATTTCAAAGTCTCTATATAAACTGGACGTCTAGTCTAGTTTAGATCCACACTCGCTTCCGCCATTGTTCGACATTCTCTACTGACAGCCTAGAATAATAATTTATACGGGCAGTAGACATTAGATATTAATACCCTATGCCTCGTTGTCGGCATTTATTTCAGTAGGAATAATATGCCGATGGATATCGCTAACAGTTAATTGTTTTCGCGATTGCTTATTAACTCTCGTGTCAAGAGTGAGAGTAATTTAGTATGATGAATGGGCGATTTTAGGGATGTGCCGATACTGGTGTAGTCAATTTATATAAGAGGAACTTTTTGAAGATCTGTTGTGTGCATTTGCTATTCAGATAGGAACATGGATGTTTGGCGGGAAACCTAAGATGAGTGTCACGCTCATTTATCGATGTACTTTTAAATTATTTGTAGTGTCGTTTACTAAATAAAAGCGCGTGATTTATGTAGTAAAAAGTGCATTCAATACTTAAATAATTCATAAAGAACATTGAAATATCGCAGCATAGTCGCTACATCATGACTTTGCCTCAAACCTCCCTCGTAGACGGTCCATGCGGTCGTCTTTTTCGACTGTCATTGCCGATATCCGCCATTATTGTGAAATAAAATTTTCAAAGAGTTTCTATAATTTGTTACACGTGTTAATGGCAAAATTGTGGTATCTATTCCAAAGGGTCCATGGATCATGAGCCGAATTTGAAGCCAGATAGGAACTTGTCGGCACATTCAATCGATTCGTCGTGTTATGTCTGGTGAAACCATACGGAGGACGGATCTGGGCAGTTTTGGTACGATGTATACCGGGTACGATGCGCCAAATATAGTTGTGTCGGGAGTTTGGTCTAAGAGGGTCTCCAGATCTTCCTCTGGCGCAGCATCGTTGATCGTGTTATTGGGTTTGATAAACTAGCGCGCTTTACCATCAAAGATTGGATCACTGCTTACAATCAGGCGGAATTGCGGTCAATCATTAGTAAAAAACCGGCGTGACACGCGTTGGACTCTATGTAAGTAAAACGCGTGTTACGCCGGTTTTTTATTAACAACAGTATGTAACAGAATTCACCGCGCCGTTGTCGCCACCACCCACACACTCACAGATGATCGAGCAATGTAAGCCATTTCGGAAACAGATCTATTCGCTGGAACCCGTTCCATTACCGTGATTTATTCAATTATTCAACGACAAATGAATTACCGTGTTTTTTGCAATGTAAAAGCTTTGCGAGCGAAAAAAGGATTATATGTTCCGATTGGACGAAAAATAATGTTATTGTTACCTACATGTAAGGAAGTTTGAGCGTTGGGTTTCAATAAGCACTTTAGGTAGGTTTTCTAGAAGATGATTGCTGATTATTCTACGAAAAATAAACATAATTAGTATATAGTGTCCTTCCTCTCTGTGAGTGGACCAGAATCTACCACGCGGACCCGGAGCGGGTTGGTGGAGACACATGTCTTCAAGTTTTAAGACATGCCAGCTTCCTTACTATATTTTTCTTCTTCTCAACCTATAGAGGTCCACTGCTAGGCAAAGGCCTCCCTCTTTTTTTAGTGACCATGGCCTGGACCGGGGTCGGACGCGAGAGATCGCCGCCGATCGCCGCTACGAGGACACGGCGGTGCTCTACCCAAGTTGGGCAGACCTCCACCGTATGCTCCACCGTGTACTCAGAGCGATCCACGCAATTGTGACACCCTGGTGTTTCCTCCCGCCTTATACGGAACAGGAACCTTCCGAAACATCCGTGTCCGGTGAGGACCTGCGGAAGGCAGAAGGTGAGGGCGCTGTGGCGTCTCTTTAGCCTATCCTCAAAGAGGGGACTTACCGTCGCCGTTGTGGCGTGCCCAGCACTGAGTTGCGATAATCGCACTCTCCATTAGGGTGGGTCACATTAGTATGGAGAAAAAAAAATTATAGTTTTTTTTTCAGGCACAGTGATAAAAAGGTGCCAAATCATTATTGTAAACAGACTTTGAAATTTGATAGTATTCGGAATTAATCTTCTGCCTCCGGTTTCACGTGGAAATTCAAGAAAATGTGGTTTGTAAGGTCCTAATGATACGGCAGAAACATTTATACTGATCAACGCTATTTATCAATAAAAGTCTTAAATCAATAGTAATTGTGTTTATTAAAGGTGAATTAACGTGTCAAATAAGTATAACATACAGATAAAATAAAAAATAATCATTAGAGTAAGGTCATCATCGAAGCTTAATTAGGGGCAAAAATCCTTTTTGCTGCCGAATTTCGGCATTGATTTTCTCGAATCTATCTGGGCTTTGATGAATCCTTCTCTTGCTATTCTATTACTTATAGAACAAGAAGCTTCAGTCACTGCTTTAACTGCTTTCTCTACTGCTTGTGTGTGACAAGAGAGGCGTAATAAATTTAATTCGCCTTCTTCTTTTTGTGCACCAAATAATCGCAGATTTTCTTCGGTTACAGACTTTAAAATTGGCGACTCAGTGATATTTTCTTGCCAATCTAAAAGGTCATAATACGTTGACGCATTAAAGTTCACCTCTGGCAACTGAAACAGACGCAATCTTTGAGGTTTTGCTGATCTAGCTTTCAAAATTCGACGAGCAGCTAATTCACGTATGTGCGGCTGAAAATCAGTCAACATTGCAAGTAATAAGTGTTCTGGATGTGCGAAATAAGCATTTCTTTAAATAATAAAACTATTGTTGACCCATAACAATATTTTTCAAAGTTGTCGGTAAATATCTGGTGAGCTCGATGAGCTTAAACAAGTGTCGAGGTCCATCTTTACAGCTAGGGTGCGTTTTTATAGCGAACCATATTGGAGCGTAAACTCTGACAATGTATGTTGCTAGAATGAAGAGATTTTCATTAGGAGCTTCCACTGAAACATGCAAACGGAGAATCCTGTTGGCACGAGTTATCCATCGGGCATGGGACATTTTGCCTGGCAATTTGTTCGCTAAATCGTTAGGAAACTGCTTCAACTATTTTGTACAAGTATTTCTGGTCTGTGATAATATCTTCAGCGGAAAGTTCTGGTAAATCCATTGGAATAGGTTGAAAATGGACTATAGGTCGTTTTTCACAATTTTCAAGCTCTTTGCCAATGTTTCCTGAAAATGTCCGTGGTCCAGACGTAGTGCCATCGATGTGTTCAAACAAGTGTCTAAATGGGAGTTCATTCATAAGCAAAAGGCAAATAATCCACTGCAAGAGTCGATCTAGTCTTTTTTCTAACGCCGTACTTCGGCGTACGTAACGTAGAGTCTCCATGTCGCCATGAGACCCCGCCGGAGCTCTGTCCGCCGTACCGCTATTTCTCGCGGCAGCAGTGTTATACCCCGGCGTTTTGCCTCCACTCTCCACTCCCACATGTGGGCGAGGGAAAAAGGCCTCCCCTAACACTTTAATTCCATTGGAGGGTATTGCCATAATCCCCACGTTTAGCAGGCGGGTTGGGATCGCTGTAATTTGTAATAGGATAGTTGACTAAAAAAAAAAAACTAATTAGTCTGTCAGTCAGATTTCCAAAAAAATACTAGACACGTATTTTTCTTTTTTATATAATCAAAATTTAAGACGACACAGTGCGTTGAAAACTCGCGTGACGTCACTGCACGCTACACTTTTTAGCGAGCAGTGCCGTCACCAGCCACCACTCCTGATCTTTTCAGCCTTTTAGATTTGTCAATTTTTATTGATTAGATAAAATAAAATATACGTATCCAATATTTTTCTATAATCTGAATGACGGACTAAATAGAATATTTTTTTTTACCCAAGGAACATCCCTATTCCACAGCAGAAGCGCTGCTGCCCGGTTCCTTGGTGAGAGTACCCTTAGTCACCTCTTACGACACCCACGGAAGGATATGGATATTTACTTAATTCTACTTCACCGTTTTAATGCCGTGTCCATACCGGAGGCGTTCTGATTAGTCTTTTTCGATTATTCTACTTTTAAAAAGAAAGAAATAAGAAAAAGAAACCTTCACGAACGGTAATAACGTAACACACTATCAGTACCAATGGCTTCCATTTTGACAATTTAACAACGTTCATTGCGTGATTTACGTTGTTAAGCAGACACATTCTTAAAATATACGGAGCAATGGATTAACAAACTGATTCCCACTGAATAAATCGGTCAAAAATATCTTAAATTAATTTCCACAATTTTTTGACATTAACTGTTGCTGAGATGAGATTGCTACTAGAAATTGACGTTTTGACGTTTTTGTTGCGCTGACAATGTCAAAATGTTTCCTACGAGTCGTTGGTGCGCGTTGGTGCGTTGGCGCGTTGGTGGTGGAAGCGTTACCTGCATAGGTAATGTTGACTATATCTGTATGTTCAGTTAGAGATACAAATATAATTTTTATAATCTATACTCTATACTAATATATAAAGCTTAAGGGTTTGTTTGTTTGTTTGTTTGTGCGCGCTAATCTCTGGAACTACTGGTCCGATTTGAAAAATTCTTTTTGCTTTGGATAGCTTATTAATCCAGGAAGGCTTTAGGCTATATAACATCCCGCTATGATCAATAGGAGCAGAGCAGTAACAAAAAATTTTGCGAAAACGGGAGCTAACGCAGCCGTACATATTGCCAATAGGAGCTGAGCATGACTAATTCCACGCGAACGAAGTCGCTGGCGGCCGCTAGTTTTGATATAATTTAGAAAGTCTTTTCCGTAAAGATTAACGGTCAACAATTAATTGCCATTGCATTACTTTTTTTTTTTTTTTTTTTTTTGTAAACTCTGCCCCTTACTAAGAATAAATTCTGTATCATGGGTGGGTTTAGAAACATATAAATTCACATACACAAACAGGCAGACCCGGAACAACTACTTGTAGTTCACACAAATATTTGTTTCGTGCGGGAATCGAGCCGCGACACGCAGCGCAGCAATCTATTTTGCTAAACATGTAGCCATTTTAAATTCGAGCCAAGTCTAACCGTCACAAACACACAACATCATCATCATCATCACCTCAGTCACATGAAGTCCACTGCTTGACATAGGCCTCCCTCTAAGATTCCAAACAAATTCCCGCATTTCCAAAAAGAAGGGTTGGACGCGGCCTGCATCCAGCGCTTGCTTCCCTGCGATTTTGTTCAGATCATCCGACCACCTAGTTGGTGGGCGTCCGACGCTACGCTTGCCGGTACGTAGTCGTCATTTAAGAGCCTTTCTGCCCCATCCGCCATCGGCTCTAAGAGCTATGTGTCCCGCCTACTGCCACTTCAGAGAGCTATGCTGGGCTATGTCGGCGACGTTGGTTCTTATACGGATCTCCTCATTCCTAACTCGATCACGTAGAGAAACATCTAGCATAACCCTCTTCATAGCTCTCTGAGCCTTGAGCATTCTTATAAGGCACATTAGTGAGGGACCACGCTTTTGATCCATATGTCATCACCGGTAACACACATTGGTTAAAGACTTTTGTCTTTAGGCACTGAAGTATTTTGGAGGAGAAGACACTACGGAGCTTCCAGAACGACACACAACATACTGGTTCATAATCCTATTCCCAGAGGAAAAGTGAGTGGACAGTGAAACCATTCGCATGTCAATTTAAGTTTCCATTTAGGTAACAGCCAATCCGAACTGAAACTGCTAACGGCATTCATTTGAAAAAATACGTGGCGCCTAAAAATATTATATTAACCCCGAAAAAAACAATACTAAAAGTTGGAAACTACACTACCCATGTTGTAAATTTGGGGGACATTCTAGAAGGTTTTTTGGTTTTCTTATAATAATGTGAATGTATTGATTAAGAGTGGCAACTAAAGTGGGAAAAAATTGGCTGCTCCAAAATGCCTGCTTGTTTGATAAATGTGCTTCAAAATGCCACCTGGCGACTTTGGATTCGGTGGTCTTTGGGTCGGAGGCTTATTGGTGACCCAGATTTGGTTCAAAACAGTCTCCAAAGCCAGCATAGGCGAAGAGTAGCCAGCCTATCGATGTTCTATAGGATGCATTTCGGAGAGAATGCGAAGGAACTGCATGACGTAATTCCCCCATCTCCGTTCCACCATCGGACGACCCGTCGAACGGCGAGTACTTGGTTGCAATCCCGCCTGATGGTAAGCAGTGATTCAATTGTTGATGTTAAAGCGCGTTAGTTTATTGAGCCTATTCACTCAAAAAATTTAGTGAATAGAAAGGAAGACGGCAGTTGAGCGAGGTAATGCAATGTTAAACCCAACAACATGACCAACGATGATGCGCCAGAGAAAGATTGATCTGGAGACCCTCCACGACAAACTCCTGACACAACAATATTTGATGCCTCGTACCCGGCACACATCGCAATACAACTGCTCAGACTCGTCCTCCGTACGGCTTCACCAGACGTCATGCCGGAACATAACGATCAAAAGCCACTTGGATTCGCTTGGCGGCAGGACTTTGTCTGGTGGGTGGTAACTTCTGCCGGTAGCCGATGTTATGGCCTAGCACCGAGAAACTAATAATAACCGAGTACTAACAGATTTAAATTAGGAAACTATAACAATTTATTTATATTAATAATTTCCCTCTGAATATTTTTTTTTAGGGATGGACAAAAAATCTCACATTTCAAACTATGACGTTGTTATCTGCTTGATTGGGCTCGCCTGATTGGCCTTAATTTATTAAGGATCCCAACGAGAGCAGCTAACGAAGTTTTCATTAAAAGTTATAACTTCTTGGTGGTACCTACTGTAAAAATATGGTTTTTCTTGTAAAACGCATTTTTATTCTACAAATCTTATAACAAATTTTTATGCTGTTACGAGGGGAGATTTTAATTCCATCATAACTCTCATTTAACAAGCTTTTTTACGATATTTATTATATGATTTCATGATTTAGAGATACAGTAACGATATAATATAAATATAAAGTGTACTGGATGAACAATTAATTTAAAGTGAACTCTCAGTAATACATACTTAATTGAAAAGAATTAAACTTCAAATAAATATAAGTATATAGTTTCAGACTAAAACTCTGCCATGAAAATGCACGAAAATGGCCCCATTCAATTAAAGTTAAACACAAAACATCATTGTCTTTACGCCAATCTTTTGAAGTTAACTCAGACAGAATGACATTTTAATTACGTTCACCCTACTTCATTGCGTAAAATAAGGAAAAGTGAGTTGTCAGTTAGAAGTCGTGCTACCTCTGCCAAAAAATTCCTTAACAACATTTAAAAAAATAAAAATATGAACGTATATTTTAGCCGAACGTTGGAAATTCAAAAAATGAACACAAAACCGACGTTTCCACGGCAACCATAACACTGTTTCCTCATCTACTCGCAACACATCCCACAAGCGGCAAAAACAAGGTTTTTTTTATCCGTCAGTTTTTAATTGACTATGCGACCGTTGAGTCACAAAGATAAATGAACATGAAATGAAACTAAGCCTTTTTGCTACGTTCTCACACAAAAATAAACTTTGCAGGACAAAAAATAAAGCCTAAACTCGTTGTTCAGTTAATCGTGTGGCAACAAACCACGGTTTTGGGCTGGTTATGACATAAACATGTATTTGGTGGGGCCTGCCCATTGTATGCCTCTTTGAATCGTACGTTAGTCATTCGCGACGTCACGTATGATAATAATAGATAATGTATAATTATGTTCTTCTTCAAACTATATTATTTAGTAATTTTGCAATGAACTTTTTCCTTTCCGACTTTTTATTAAATCTACTGAAGTCCTATACTCGTAATTAAAATCATTCAAAATATAATGGCGAAAGCCGCCTTCAGCTTTTGGGAGTTGCGATTTCCTCAAACCTAAACCATGGGCGGTTCATTGAGTGAAAAGCCAAGATGGCTGCCAGGAAACTTATATTTGAGCCAAATTCGATAAAGAATAGAGGTAAACAAACCGTTGCTAGGCAACGAGTAGTTTACGCCTAAAAGACACATGCCCACACCCTTTTCCACACAACAACCAACCCACACCCACCACCCCACCCACACCCACACACCCCCACCACCCAACCACACCCACACCAACCACACCCAACCTTCAACCAACAACCTTTTCTAAATAGATGAGTTTCATAAAATTAATAATCCTACTTCCCATTAATCTAAACAGTTTATTTATGTATAAATATTTATGATTTGCATAGAACGATTTGCGTAGACACATGTAAGCTAAATTCCTAACAGGTAAATTTTATTGATACATATATATTATAATTAGTCCATACTTGAAAGTATTACAATGCATGTGTTATGCAGTTGATTTGAAAGTAATTAAAATACGCAAAATTGTATCGACAAATGCCTCAACTTTATTCATTCGTTGAATTCCACAAAATGTGTTTAATACCTGGATTTCATCCATCTTTCTTTTTTTGTAGGGCTATCACGTAAAATTAATGTCGACTTTATAATGGTTTTTCGAAATACTAAGTTATTATGCATGTTATTATAGTGATTCTATTGAAATATGCCGCAATAGGAATTGTTAATAAATAGTTAGCATGTAAAAGTCGATAATCTTGGAAATAACAGGAGATTTGTAAAACGTGAGTTGTGATAACCCTAAATTGGTTTGTTTACCTCTATTCTTTATGGAGCTAGGCGATGGTTATAGTGTTATTGCCCAAGATGGCTGCCAGGAAACTAAGTGTTATTGCTAAACGTCCTTCACATCGGGACAGCATCTTATGTTGTACAAAGCGCAGGTCCGTTCATGTATGGAGTACTGCAGTCACATTTGTGCTGATGCTGCAAAATGCCACCTGGCTAATTTGGATTCGGTGGAGATGAATGCGATGAGGCTAATTGGCGACCCAGATTTGGTTAAAAACGGTCGCCAAAGCCACAGAATAGCCAGCCTGTCAGTATTCTATAGGATTTATTTTGGAGAGGATGCGGGAGAATTGTTGCTTAATATTGTTGATAACTCTGTCGATCCGGATGAAGCGTTTGGCCTCGTCCTTTATACCGCGTACATAGAAGGAGTGGAACAATTTGCCTACGGCGGTTTTTCCGCCTGATATCAATTTAATTATCTCCAAGGCTAGAGTGAATAGGCTCTTAATAAATTAGCGTATTTTACTTTATTTTTTATAATAACACACTAGCGCTTGACTGCAATCCCGCCTGATGGTAAGCAGTGATGCAATCTTTGATGGTAAAGCGCGCTAGTTTATTAAGCCTAATCACTTAAAAATCTTAGTGAATAGGAAGGAAGACGACAGTTGAGCGAGGTGGTGCAATGTAAAACCCAAAAACACGACCAACGATGCTGCGCCAGAGGGAGATTGATGTGGAGATTCTCCACGGCATCATACCCGGCACACATCGCAACACAACTGCTCAGACCCGTCCTTCGTACGCCTTCACCAGACATCATGCCGGAACACGACGAATCGCTTGGCGGCAAGGCTTTGTCTGGTGGGTAACTTCTGCCGGCAGCCGATTTTATGGTCTACCACCGAGAAGTTGAAAGTTTTACCATCAAGGATTGCATCATTGCTTAACATCAGATGTTTTTGCGCTTGCTTGCTTGTTTGTTTGTTTGTCCGTCTCTAACTCTTTAGACTACGAGTGAGCTGCTCATTACTGTAAAATGTCCCACCGTTTTCAATACGTTCGTTGGCCGAGCGGTATTAATTTGTGCAGGCGAAGTATTTAGTTTAGATTTAGTTACTTGGGTTAAGCATCATTACGAATTTAAACACTTGCTATTTTGTCTGTTGGAGATCAAGAGAAGTTTGGTAAAAACAAGGGAATTGCATGATTTAATTCCCCCATCTCCGTTCCACCAGCGGACGACCCGTCGTACGGCTGGTTTCCACCCTTACGTTGTTAACACCACTACGATCCGGACGAAGCGATTCGCCTCCTCCTTTATACCGCGTACATCGAGGGACTGGAACAATTTGCCAGCGGCGGTGTTTCCGTCGGACTACAATTTGAGTGTCTTCAAGGCTAGAGTGAATAGGCTCTTAATAAACTAGTGCGCTTTACCATCAACGATTGCGTCACTGCTTACCATCAGGCAGGATTGCGGTCAAGCGCTGGTTTATAATATGTAAAAAAAAAACAAATGAGCACTACTTAAGCGTTCGTGTTATCCTAAACTGAACTCGTCGTGAACTAAAAAGTTGAAAATAAATATAGTTTAAAAAATACGCTTTTAAAGAATATCAAACTAAAAAGTTAAAAATAAATTTAAAATTTCATTTATGATAATAGTATATAAACAATACTAGTATAAATGAGAAAAAAGCGTAAGGCGCTTAATATACAAACATTATGGCACAAAGCGCCTCACGCTTTTTTTTTTAAATTGACATCTAGACTGTATGTAATCATTGTTAAAATTACCCTGTAGCAGTTATTATGAGCTAGAGGAAGTGTATCACAACTACGCTATAAGAAAAGTACGATTTTTTTGTTATATAAAAACAGATTACAGGGAAAAATTATAAAATGTCATATTATCTACGTTGTGAAGAAAAAAGGAAGTTTAATTTAAAACGTTTCATGAAAAAAGGTCACATCAAACGTTAGCTTAAGTGTTCCTTCAGTCGTGAAGTGCCCTCATGGCTTCCTTGAAGTTAATTTCTAGAGCTCTTACATGCTTTTATAGTTAAAGGTGCTTTGAAGAATGAAGAAAATAATCAGGAGAATCGATTTATCACTAATGTGGTTAAATATTATTGGGTTTATTCATCAAACATTCATTAAAGTCTAGACATCGTCATCATCATCTCAGCGTTAATCCCAGTCGCATCCAAAGCTTTTTCAGCTTTGGGGTCTGGGGTCCGCTTTAACAGTCTAACTGCTGATTTTGGCTAAACTTCAATATTTTCCGTGAAGCGACTGCCGTCTGACCTCCACAACCCGACGGCGATATCAAAGCATTGCACTTAGACCAATTATTGTACTTTTGAGGGCTCAAACAACCCGTAACGACTGCCGTTAGATGTTCGTATAGCAACCGGGACCGACGGCTTAACGTGCTTTCCGAGGCACGACCAGACCAGTGTAAATATTCTTGTTACTCCTTGCGCAACGGCCACGTTCGCTACCATTACGCTACGGAGGCTATTGAAAGATGAAAACAGATTTATTAAAGTCAAGTGACGTTAAAACATCAAAAATGTATGGTTAGCAGTCACTAATCACAAGTTAATTTTGAGCGACGTTTATAAAGAAAAGGGTTTAAGGAGATGTTTCAGAAATGTATGGAGCCTGGGCCAGCACATTGTATACTTAATACTCGGTATAGTTACGCTATAGTTAACTGTTTTAAATGTTAATTTCGTATATTTTGGCTTAATTTTTATACAGATTCAATTTAACTCGGCCAAGGAGTGCAACACAACTACTAATAATTATCGTGGTCAGCAATAAGTGAAATAAGATTTTGACAGTGACATTTGATTGATGTGTCATGTATCTAACGCTATCGTATCTATATTATCTACCATATGACTAAAAAAACAAAATATGAATTCCGAACATACGACCCATTAAATTAGCGCAATTAACTCAAATCAACACTCGACACGAACACAACGGGAAAATAGAACTGTCAAAGTCGCCAATCAAACTTCATAACCGCTATCATGGCTACCTTAATTGAGAGTTATCTCATTAAAAAACGTTTCAAATAATTTATGTATATACTTGTGTTTTTATTCAAATTAATTTAGTAGTATTTTTATGAAAATCTTTTATATTTTCCTTTTTCTCTATATAGCATACATAGTGGTGGCCCAAAATGAAACATCTCCTTTAATCGGTAAATATAATTGGATACACCTGAAAGCCAGTATTTAACATAAAATGACTGCCTATCTGATCAATAAAACCTAGTCAATGAGTAATACAATATGTTGGTAAGACTGGTTCTCAGTTTTTCGGGCCTTTGACAACCCGTAACGACTATAAAAGCTCTATGAAAGATAGCTGAGACCCATAACGTACATTTTGATAGACAGGGGGTCATTGGCCTAGTTCTGTTCTGTCTCCTGTTTGTTATGGAGGGAAGTGGAAAAAATATCTTTTTTCTCACTCCTCCGCTATTCTTTTCTGATTAATTTCGTTGCGGGACCCAAGACAGTTGAATCGTTTCTCCGGGACTCGTCGAGCTTTATTGCTCGGCGTTTTTCTGGCGGTCTCCACTGTTGATTCTGGCTTTCAGGAGTTGCAGTGGGTTGGGAACAGTGTGGCGGGTTTTGTCCCATAAAAAAAAGACAGGGGGTCATTATCATCAACCTTTTCATCGTCCCACTGCTGGGCATAGGTCTGATCCATATGTCATCACCGGTAACACACATTGTTTAAAGACATTTGTCTTTAGGCACAGGGGTTTTAGGGGTATTGTATTAGGTATTGCTAAAGGCTAGGTAGTTGTTGATAAGCGAAGATTAATAAAAGGACACCTAGAGAACCTAATGCTGAGCATAATCTTATAAGCAAAATCATTAAATCAAAGCTCGAAGCTCAGTTCAGGCAAAGTGTATTGAATATTCCATTTGGAATTTCTCCGAAGCAGCCCGAGGTCTATATTTGTTGATGGATATAAGTTTGCTCCGTATTACGATAGCACGCTTGGCGCAGTGGTTAAGCTATTGCCTGCTGCGGTAGGTGCTGCGGGTTCGATTCCCATAGGGAGTAAATATTTAGATGACCTATAATTAGTTGTTGCGATTTTTAGCTGTTTGTGTATGTTAGTTTATATGTTTGTAAACGCACTAACTGTACAGAGAGATTTTCAGTAAGGTAGAACGTTTTCTAAAAAAAAAACCTTTTAAGTATTTCTTAGTTTGCACTGTGGCTTTGTGCGTTCGCATGGGTTCTACATACTATTAAACGAAATAAACTTATTAGTAACCTTACAGTACCACTAATTTTCCAACGTCAAAAATTTTTATCCTAATAATAATATTGAATTTAGATATTAAGACCACATTGTAAAATGTACTTACCAAAAATTACACAAATAAATGAATTGAATTGGAATTGAACTGTCGACAGTAAAGTTCTACCATAAAAGAGAATTGGCGCCAATGTCTAATTGTACAAAAACATGTGTGTCTTTGACTCAGGTTTATGACATCAGGAAAACATTGTTATAATTTCTTCATGTTTGAGTACGAGGCTTTTTAGTGAATTATATTTTTTGTTTTTTTTTCTTTATGATGTGTATGTGTATTACTATTGTAATGTGCGTTCTATTTGTGCGGAATAAACAATTCTTCTTTCTTTCTTTCAATAAAAGTCTCTCACATGTTAATTTAATTCTACCAATAAAAATATCTGCCGATTGAAAAAATAGTCCTATCCATACTTCCATACTAATATTATAAATGCGACGAATATAATATTACGAATGCGAGTAACTCTGTCTGTCTGTTACGCTTTCCCGCTTAAACCTCTTAACCGATTTTGATGAAATTTGGCAGAGACAATCTTTAGACCCTGAGAAAAGACATAGGCTACCTTTTATTGAAAAAAAAAAAAAATAATTGATATTCCCGAGGGAAATCTAAAATGCGCGATATAACTGAATTTCACGCAGGCGAAGCCGCGGGCGGAAAGCTAGTAAAAAAATAAAATAAAAATAAAACATTAATTGCTTTGGTAAACAAGTGCATAAATGAGTCCATAATTACAAAGGCAAAAACAGTCTCGTTTCTTAGAAAATATTCTTTGGTCCTTTACACGGCATAATGATATATCAACAAATTAAAAGGACCAATTAAAAAACACAGCTGGTCCTTTTTCCCTCGCCCCCTTCCCCTCTAAGTGTCAATTAAAACGGAAAACTGCGTATATTAAACACACAGCATAATCGCGTGACTAACACGATGGTTATTTAACTTTACGAGCTCCTTAGGAAAATATTATTGTTTGCAGCAAGGGCTTGAAGGTAGTAAAAATATTATTTACACCCTTTGCTCGACGACTGGGGTTCGATATTACCTTAACTTTCAAATTAGTTCAAAAGTTTTAACTAGAAAAGTGAAAGCTATAAGTATTAGATGTTTATATAAGTTTCCACCGTCTAACAAAATATGTGCTAAGATCTCATAAGATTTCGTTGAAATTGTCAGATCTGTAAAAAGTGAAATCGTAAGTTCTAACATCTGGTAATAACATACACTTGGACTATTAGCGACTTTGTATCATCATCATCATCATCATCCTCTACTCGTCCACTGCTGGACATAGGCATGACACGCCAACAAGCTCGATCCTGAGTATATCTCCGCCAGTCACTACCAGCCACCTTTTTGATGTCGTCGCTCCATCTCGCCCAAGGGCGTCCTACGCTTTACGTTTGCCGACGTTGCAGTATCATATATTTATTTATGTGCAAAAATGTCAAGTTTTGTGACGAATAAACGTCATTTGCGGAAACTTTTGTTACTTCTTTAATTTGAAGAAATCTGCAGCTGAGGCTTATCCATTGCTTGACGCCTATGGTGAAGCTGCTTTATGAGAGAGAAGTTATCGTGCTTTCAAAAGTTTAAAAACTGTGAAGACAAACGAAGTGCAACGTAGTGGAAGACTGAAATCGTAGGAAGACACGGAATTGGAAGCATTATTGAAGGAAATAAAGGAGGTATAGGAGAAACGCGCCCAAAACGTTGACGACATCCGTAGCGCAGCGGTCAACACTTCCTGCCTGCGACGTGGAAGCCCCGGGTTCGATCCCCGGCCAGGTCATGATGGAAAACGATCTTTTCCTGATTGGCCTGGGTCTTGGATGTTTATCTATATACGTATCTTTTATAAATATTATATCGTTGAGTTAGTATCTCATAACACAAGTCTCGGACTTACTTTGGGGCTAGCTCATTTTGTGTGATTTGTCCGTATTTATTTATTTACCTATAGTTATTTTACTCCATATATGACAAAATTATCCTCCTACATGATAATACTCGTCCGCATGTTCAAAAAATGGTAGAAACTTATTTGTGCACTTTTATATTACTAAGAAGCCTTACCTATTCTCTTTTTGGGAGCTTAAAATTTCATGTAATTACATCCCTGCGTTTAAAAACACTAAAATAAAAATGAAAGTAATTTGAAGTTTACTTTTCAATTTTCGGTTTTTTATTGTTCTCTGTTATCATATTTTATTAGCTCATAATTTGTTATTTAATTACCGTGAATTTATATGTTATTAAGTTATTAGGTGTTTAATTTGTTAGCTGGATTAGTCCTTTTACCAGGCATACTGCGGCCTTCTGTAATTATAGGAGTCATCATCATAATCAGCATCTACTCGTCCACTGCTGGATATAGGCCTCTTCCCTGGCATGCCAACAAGCTCGATCCTGAGCAGTTCTCCGCCAGCCACTACCAGCCACCTTTTTGATGTCGTCGCTCCATCTCGCCCAAGGTCGTCCTACGATACGTTTGCCGAGACGCGATCTCGACTCAAGGACTCGTTTACCCCAATGGTTGTCGGTCCTGCCGCATATGTGACCGGCTCATTGCCACTTCAGCTTGATTGATAATCCTCTCTAATTATAGGAGTACACCTACTTAATACTTTGTCGGTCATTAACTATACTTATGTAAAAGTATAGTGTATTTCTTTTCTTGGAGATTCCAGTTACTTGATTTGGAAAGATTGGTTGTAAGATGTAGCGAACAAAGTGGCTAGACTGATAGACATGTCAGATTTAGTTGACAAATAAGTAAATTTAAACTTAACGACACGCTATATTATAATCAAGAATCAGAACTGTAATATAGTCTAGTGAACTGTATACTAAAGTGAGGTTGCTGGCCACATAATATCCTACTTATCAAAATTATTATAGCGAGGAAAAAACAGTAGGCTTCAACAGAATCCAACAACAACAATCCCGAAATAATAACCAGAAACCACAAAGCGATCATGCCAAAACTCCAACAGAATTTGGCAAATTAAATTTTCAAAAAGTCGTATCTCGTAATCAACTCAAGCTCGGATGTGGGGCTGGATGCCAAGGGTGCCCCCTTCTCCCCATTTCAGACACACAACTGAATTATGTAAAACTTTTAATTGTCCTCTCGTCTCACCTTCATTAAAATTCGAGGTGTTTTGTTTGAACACAAAAACTTAGTTGTTCCATTTTTGCCCATTGTTTTTGAGATGTTAAAAAAGTAATTTTGACAGACATACCCTGCTAGTCTGATTAATTATTACGTGTGTAGTCTAATGGAAAAGTTGAGTATATTTACGCACGTTAGGTAATTATGTAAGTAAAAGGTTGTATTCGAGTTAATATGGTTAGTTACATTTTTAAAAGCTTTGTTGGAGGTAAATCATGATGTGTTTTTGTGATTTCTTGGAACATCATTATATGATGTTCCGAGAAATCACAAAACCAGGTGCCAGTGAAGATTTGATTTCCACTGTTTTCTCATACTTATCTCTCATACTCTCTCATACACTTTGACAATCCTGTTGTTGTATCTTGCGATTGTTAAGATTTTTATTGTGTCTGTTTATATCATTCTTCTTCTAAAGCCTATAGAAGTCCACTACTGGACAAAGGCCTCCCCCAAGGTTTTCCATTACATTGGGGGGAGGGATTCAGGGGGTTTGGTCGCCATAATCCCTAGACTTGGCAGGAGGGTTGTGGATCACAGTAATTTGATATTCCACAGGAGAAGCGTTGCTGCCCGCTTCCCTGGTGAGAGTTCTCTTAGTCGCCTCTTACGACACCCGCGGAATGATATGGATATCCATCTGCTGCTTTTGAGAAATAGAGGGCAACATCAAGAGCTGAGGTAGCCGTGAGCAGTGGAAGACCAGTGGTAAAGACCAGACTTATGAGTTGTATGTGGCGTCGAACTCTCACAAGCGCGCTAATGCTACAGACTCCCTTATTCATAAACTACTAAACAATAAATATAGTTTAAAAAACTAAAAAACATGCTTCTAAAAAATATTAAACTAAAAAGTTAAAAATATTTTTTAAAAAAGCGTGAGGCGCTTTGTGCCATAATTTTTGTACATTAAGCGCCTCGCGCTTTTTATTTCGAAATTCTTTTTTACAAAAAAAAAAAAATAAATAAACGAACGACCGTTTTGAAAACGGTGGGACATTTTACAGTAATGAGCCGCTCACTCGTAGTCCAAAGAGTTAGAGACGGACAAACAAACAAACAAGCAAGCAAGCAAACATACAAGTGAACCTAATAAAAAGCATGTAAAATTTAAGTTCAGTTCCATCTATGTCATTATTAAAAGGACAGAAGATAAACAGCACCCTAATTGCGTAACACATTATTATTATCAGTTAGAATCATTTTGAAGCATATTACTAATCCATTGCACCATGTGTTGGAAGATGAGTAAGCTCAACAACGTAAATAACGCAATGAATATTGTTGAACTGTCAAATTGTAACCCATTGCTACTGATAGTGTTTTACGCAATTACCCTGTTGGTTAATACTTTGGTTACGGTTAGCGTTTGACGTATTTTAAATCGCCATATTTCTTATCACGTCTACAGAGTATCTTGGTTTGTCAAAACTTAACTACAATTTATCTTCTCTCAGTTTCACTGAACCTAAATTTAGTTTAATTTGTGAGGAAAATAATGCTTACCAATTTGTATAATTTATTTCATTACCAGTAAGAGGCCTGCGTGGTTCTATTACAACTTCTTCATTATCTTCAACCTTTTTCTTACCGTCTCACTGTTGGGCACAGGTCTCCTCTCATACAGAGATGGACTGAGCGTAATCTCCACGCTTGCTCTATGCGGGTTGGCGATTTCAGACTTAAAGTACAGGCTTCGTCAAGATGGTTTTCCTTCACTGTTTAATCAGGCAGTACAGCCTCTTACTATGGTGGTATACGTGGTCTATGTCGTAAGAATGAGGTGCATTTTCTTTGAGGAAGAGACCTGCAGAAATAATGGGACGGTGGTGTGGAAGCTCTACTAGTATCCTTAAAACTTTATTAATCTGTGCCTGCAGCACATTTCCTTTTTTAGTACGATGAGATCACAAGACTCTCGTTACTCAATTACAGATAGGTAGATTTATAAGTCAGTCGACCAAATACCTCTGTACAGATTGTATGTCTTTCAAATATAAATAGTTAATTTCATCTTTATGCACTCCATCACCCATTAATTATGAAAAATTGTCGCATGCCCAAGAAACAGACCAGGAACTGAAAATATTGATGAACGCCGATAATTTAAGTTTTAAAAGAATGTTATTGACAGATAATAATATGTCAATATACTGCGAAGTATCGACAGATAAGGCACGACCATATTTGCCTGCCGAGTTTCGTATGACAGCTTATAAAGGGATTCACGGAATCGGCCACCCAGGAATAAGGACAACAAGAAAGATGATAGCCGATCGCTATTTTTGGAAAGGCATGAACAAAGATGTCTCTGCATGGGCTAAGGCATGCCTAGAGTGTCAGAGGTCTAAGGTTCAACGACACACTATTTCACCCGTTGGTACTTTTGAGAAAAGTAAACGGTTCGAGCACGTGCATGTCGATATTGTTGGTCCATTAAGTTACTGTAAAGGTTATAGATATTTAGTGACGATGTTAGATAGGGCAACGGGATGGCCCGAGGCACATCCAGTTAAGGACATAACCGCAGAAACTGTTGCTGAAATTATTTATTCAGGGTGGATCGCTAGATTCGGGTGTCCACTAAGAATAACAACAGATCAAGGACGACAATTTGAGTCCAATCTATTCGCATTACTTTCAAAACGCATGGGTATCAGTAAGCTGAGAACTACTGCTTATCATCCACAGTCTAATGGCGCAGTTGAACGTTGGCACCGATCACTAAAAACTGCTTTAATGTGTAGAGGAAACACAATAGATCGGGTGAACGAATTACCCTCTGTACTGTTAGGATTAAGGGCTACGTTACGAGACGATACAAAGGTCAGCGCTGCAGAGTTAGTGTACGGCGAAGTGTTGCGTTTACCTGGAGATTTCTTTTCGCTGTCAAAGCTTGAAGTCTCTGAGAACGATACATTTGTGCAAGAACTACGACAAAGGATCCGGAAAATATCATCCGTTCCGAGACGGGAGTTGAAACAAGGCCAAATATTTGTGCATCCAGAATTAAAGAACTGCAGTCAAGTTTTTATACGTTGTGACCAAGTTTCGAAGCCTTTGACTGCACCATATTCTGGTCCCTATCAAGTTTTAGAAAAATATGACAAATATTTCAAGATATTATGTAATGGTGTAAAGAAAAATGTAAGTATAGATCGCCTTAAACCAGCCTTTGTAATAGAAAGTGACGCGTGTCAAGATTTATCTATTCCTAAAAAGGAAGAAACAAACCCAAATAACGAAAAACGAACAAGATCGGGTCGCGTAATTAAACCGGTGGTTAGATTTAGCTCATGACCCGTACCTGTACGAAGTTATTCTACAACTTTTTAATTACTGTAACATGTGTGTACTGTGTTTGTGTAACTGTTTAGTTTTTACTAACTAGCTATTTAGAGGACAATTATTAAGTAGATCAATATTATTTAATGTAACCGTATGCGTTTTTACATATAAAATTGTATTGTTTAATCATATAAAGTGACCAGGTATGAAATGTAATCTTAATACTGTATTACCTAGAAAGTTATAGAAACAGACGCCAATTTTAAATTTTATAAAAAAAATTTGTCTAATTATTGTTAGGAATATTTTTTTTTCTTTTATTTAAGGGGGGGAGCTATGTGCCTGCAGCACATTTCCTTTTTTAGTACGATGAGATCACAAGACTCTCGTTACTCAATTACAGATAGGTAGATTTATAAGTCAGTCGACCAAATACCTCTGTACAGATTGTATGTCTTTCAAATATAAATAGTTATGTGTTTATGGAGTTTTATGGAAGGAGCCTTAGAACACAACTTACACTAATATAAGAGGACACAACAAATCCTTAGTCCTAATATAAGACCAACCTATATATTTTATCCAGTTTTAGCTGACCTTACAGTATATAAGTTTTTTAAATAATCAGAAATCAGCTTATACTAATCATATATAACTTAACTAATATATGGCTATACGGGATACGAAGTCAGGTGACAATGTGAGTTATGTCACGTCATTTTAAGTGTTTTTTTTTTTGGTTATTAAGGCTCACTAAAATAGTTTTGTCAGTAATGAGTTATTGTTAGTAATTTTATATCGACGTTTTTTTTTTTTAATATTATAAACTAGCCCTTGACCGCAATCCTGCCTGATGGTAAGCAGTGACGCAATCGTTGATGGTAAAGCGCACTAGTTTACTAAGAGCCTATTCACTCTAGCCTTGAAGACACTCAAATTGTAGTCCGACGGAAACACCGCCACTGGCAAATTGTTCCAGTCCCTCGATGTACGTGGTATAAAGGAGGAGGCGAAACGCTTCGTCCGGATCGTAGTGCTGTTAACAACGTAAGGGTGGAAACCAGCCGTAGGACGGGTCGTCCGCTGGTGGAACGGAGATGGGGGAATTAAATCATGCAATTCCCTCGCACACTCCCCGAAATGCATCCTATAGAACACCGAAAGGCTGGCTAATCTACGCCTGTGCTCTAGGCTTTGGAGACCAACTCGAGTTAGATCAGGGTCACCAATCAGTCTCTTTGCACGTCTCTCCACTGAATCCAAAGTGGCCAGGTGACACTTGGCAGTACCAGCCCAAATGTGGCTGCAGTACCCCACACACGAACGAACCTGTGCTGTGGTGAAGTTAGAAATAAAGTTTTTGTTTTTGACTTTGCTACTATTTATTTTGACATACTTCAGTACTTGTAATATTTGATATACAACGACCACAACGAGCCCCGCGTTATCTCTTCAAACAAGACTCGAAGAAATTCAACCATTTACCAAATCTCATAAAAGGCAACTTTTCCCCCACTTCGACCTCTGATATTTTCCATTAAATTCGACTTTGCATGAAGATACGGCCTGATGGTTTTATGAAGGGCGCGATAAGGCCAACTTATGATTATTATTTGTTACCTTACGTCACTCAGGAATTCTCGGCCATTTTTCTTTTCGTGGCACGCGACGCCCTTGTGTTGCTGTTTGGGACTTCATTTGTATTACATCTATTGTCGTATACCTTTTCCATGTCTAATATATTATTAATAAAAATACGTATGGTGTTCTGGTTTTCGATATCGAATTTCTGTTGTCAAAAAAGTTCTGGAAATACCCAACAAAGGGATTTGACAGCTATTATCTGAACCTTTTTGACGTAGTTTCATGGACTTTTTTTTCCATGGTTGTCTATTTCCTTTTGGAATGGGCATCCAGATTTTATTTATTAATATTATTAACTACTACTTCATTGCAATCCCGCCTGAAGGTAAGCAGTGATGTAATCGTTGGTGGTAAAATGCACTAGTTTATTAAGCGCCTATTCACTCTAGCCTGCGTTCATATTTTTGCGTTATTTACCCTATGAAGATTCAAAAATAGTTTTGCGTTACAGTCTAAGCGATAATTAAAAAATCACCATAGTTTAAAAATTGAATAAAATTCTAAAAAATGACAAAAGTTTGTAGGTGCAATAAATTTATACAAAGTTAATTAAAATATTTCATCATCATCATCAGCCTTTACTCGTCCACTGTTGGTATGGCCTCTTTCATGGCACGCCAACAAGCTCGATCCTGAGCAGTTCTCCGCCAGCCACTACCAGCCACCTTTTTGATGTCGTTGCTCCATCTCGCCCAAGGGCGTCCCACGCTACGTTTGCCGAGACGCGGTCTCCACTCAAGGACTCGTTTACCCCAACGGTTGTCGGTCCTGCGGCATATGTGACCAGCCCATTGCCACTTCAGCTTGCTAATCCTCTCAGCTATGTCGGTAACTCTGGTCCTCCGTCGGATCACCTCATTTCTGATGCGGTCCTTCAGAGATACGCCCAACATAGCCCGCTCCATAGCTCGTATCGCTCGTAAATGTTTACGTTACCCCATCATTTTGGAGCAAAATAACCCAGTCTGGTTAATTTATTTTATAATATGATCAAGTTGGCGTTGAATGCAAAGTTACAAGATGAAGAATATTAAATAATCAGCCTCTAATGTTTCCTCTCCTGAGACACAGGCCTTCTCTCGGTGAGAGTGATTAGGGCGTAATCTACTACACTGGCCAGTGCGGGTTGATAGATGTCACTTGTCTTTGAAGTTTTTGGTTCTAGGATACGCTTGTTTCCTCACGATGCTTTTTTTCACCGTTTTGAGAGTAGTGGCATTGAAGTAATTTACACAAAGTAAAGGGCCTGATGGGGTTCGAATCTACGACCCACCACTTGTAAATGTCAGCCGATACAATGTCAGGCTAATACTGCTCCCAAAACGGTGAGGGAAACGGTAGATTATTATAAGCATAAAAATCTATTGTTAATTAAAACTTTTCCTAGTTTTAATGGAAATATTAAAACTCAGTTTTAGTAAATTAGAAGAAAAGACAACACTACGCGCTCCACCTACGCTTAAAATTTGATCCCCCGTTTAATTCATAAAACTATGTTGACCCTATATTCGGTGAAAAACTAATTTAATTAGATACGTTAGATCAGAAACCGGTAAGTGTTTGTTAATCCTTTAAAACACTTATTTTGTTAATCAAACTAGATTCATATTTCTAATTTGACTAACAAAATAAATGTTACGTTTTATCGAAGTCCGAAACCAGTGAAAATATTGGGTTGTTCGATAGTTTTTTTCTCATAGATGGCGTGAAGGAGACGCAAATAACACACAAAGTATATCATACTAATAATTTAATTAATCTAAGTAATAAACATTCCCCCCCCCCTCCCCCGTCCTCAATTCGTTCTCCTCATTACTGAGGGTCGTGATGTCCCTGTGGAATTATCCTCTTCCTCACAATAGTTCGCCATTTGTTACGATCCCTGGCCGCGTGTAGGTATAGCATCGTGCAGGGCGGTGTCCAGAGAGGAACGAATTTGATCAGTCCACCTTATTGGACTGCAACCTCTGATACGTCGCCCATCCACCTTCCCAGTAATCATCAGATGTTCGAGGTTGTCTGCATCCTTTCTCCAAAAAAATACTCCAAAATTCTTCGAAGGCAGATAGAGGAGAGTCTTATTGTTTAATAAACATCATACAAGAGCAATCAAAATATTGATATTAAATATACAATAGGTATGTAAAGAAAACCCCGTCCGGGTCGGACGGGGTTTTCTTTGGATACTAAAGGATAATAATAAGGATAATAAAGGTTACATAAACACATGACCAAATAAAATTTCATCTTTCAGTAGCAATACTAATGAATTATGATATAATCTTTTTTTCCGCGAATTAATTTCAACTTTCCCAAAATAGGGTATTTTTACAAAAAGTGACACATCATTTTTGACCGTATTATTATGAGCGATGCGACCACGTGCCGCGTGCCCTGCCCCCCTACGCCAGCGCATGTATTGCCTACCGCACATTTGTTAAGTTACCACCTTTTGCGAAATAATATTGATTTTTTTAGGGGTATTTTTTAAGTTTCACCCGGTTTTGTAGGCATTAGTAGAATCAGTTATCGATACCTAACAATACCTTCACGGATCGGGTTTTCTTTACATATTGTATACTAGCTTTCCGCCCGCGGCTTCGCCCGCGTAGAGTTCGGTTGTATCGCGCTTTATAGATTTCCCTCGGGAACATCAAATTTTTTCGGGATATAACGAGGAGGGTCAAATTTCATCAAAATCGGTTGAGACATAGAATAAAGAGGGGAAGTAGGTTATCTGCGACCCAATCCGCGATTTAATTGCCTACTGTCTTAGGGTTGACGACTGTCCGCGCTTCGTCGGTTACGGTTGTCGCCCAAACCGCTAACAAATATTTATAGACTAAGTAAGAGCTTATGTTTAAATTATTTGCTTAGTATTTAGTTTACGTATACTAGTCAGTTTTTTTTTTTGTAATTTTTATTTTTAGTTTTGTACACATAAAGAACCATATTTATTTTTATTTTTAATTAATACAAACATAACATCTATTGAATCACACATTTAATACAAAATTACAAATTAGCTACAGAAAAATACCTACTTTCTTCGGTTTAGACTACTATGAAACGCGTTGTTATTAAACTTTAATGTGTAAATTGTAATATATCCGTATCCTTGTAAATAACTTTTAGAATTATAATTTGAAAAATATAAGTCTTTTATTTGTTCATAAATAGACATACCAACTTTGCAGTTTATGTGATCATTTTTTAAAAGCTAATATACCGAAAAGCCGTAACGCGCGAACCTCGTTCCATACTAACCGCGACTAGCGCAGTCATAGGCACTCTAATATTGTGTTTAGGTGTGCGTGCGGCGACGCATAGATACTATGGCGCACACATACAAGCCGCGCGCGGTCCGTTTGTATGAAGATAACGTACTTCCCTCTCTTTATTCTATGGTTGAGAGGTTTAAGCGGGAAAGCGTAACAGACAGACAGACAGATAGACAGGGATAATTACCTAAACAGAGGTTTAGGTAATTATCTAAAAGTAAACCAGTTTTCTGCATAACTAAAATTATAAGGAGCTTAATGGATTTTTTTCCCTATCTTTTAATGTCTAAATAACCACAGCTTTTTAAAATACACCATCAAACGTAGGCGTTTCACACATAATCAATCATTGAAGGTAATCTTTCACCCCAACCTTTTTCCTTGATTTGTTTCAGGGTACTTACAACTTTAATTCTACTCCACTTATTACCGGTATAATCAATTAACACAGACATTCATTAATCTTACCTGGTACTTTTTAGGGTTCCCTGAATAAATATGATGGAACGGAACCCATCGTGTTAATTTAGTCGGATTTTTGTAGACTAATTAAAAGAGCTCTTAATTTACCAAACGAAACCCTGATGATAACCCTCACTCCACAATTTTCATTGACAAAGTCTTAGTAAACAATTATTTCACTAATTACATTCTCATTCACTTTGCTTTAATCTTTCAATATCTTTAGAGCGGAGTGCTTGATAAGTCTCAGCTCAAGTACCCATGTATCCATTAAATAAATTGAAAATGTAACTTCTCAAATGATTTTCTAATAATACGAGTGAAATGTGAGACGCCCACAAAGATTTGAACTTTGCGCAAACTTTGTAGACTACAAAGAGTGAAGTACGAACAAAAGGCGGTTTCTATTGTATTTCATATTATTTATTAATGCTTTGGAACTTGACATCTACGAGTTCTGACTGAAGTTTACTGGAGAGTAGTCAATCCAACGGGACAATTTGAAATGTATATTTACAGGGCAAGATACGATTTGCCAGCGACGGTGTTTCCGTCTGACTACAATTTAAATGTCTTCAAGGTTAGAGTGAATAGTTTTGAACACATGGTGAAATTTTAATTCCCGAATTTAAAATTTAAATTGATCGCTTAGATTTAAGCGTGAATATCTTTGAATCGTCAAAGGGGTAAAGGGTAGAGGTAAAGGTAACTCAAAAAGACGAACGCAGGCTTGAGTGAATAAGCTCTTAATAAACTAGCGCACTTTACCATCAACGATTGCATCACTGCTTACCATCAGGCGGGATTGCGGTCAAGTACTAGTTTATAATTAACGCTAGAGTGGGCGCGTGGGGAGCATTTTGCAGCACGTTTTCTTTGACCATTTTAGCTAGTAATACAGCAATTAAATAATTTGTTTCTCAAGATTTAAATAACACACTAATAAGTAATAATAAATCAACATACATACATCGAGGGACTGGAACAATTTGTCAGCGGCGGTGTTTACGTCAGACTATAATTTGAGTGTCCAAGGCTAGAGTGAATAGGCTCTTAATAAACTAGCGAACTATACCATCAACGATTGCATCACTGCTTGCTATCAGGCGGGATTGCAGTCAAGCACTAGTTTATAATTAAAATAAAAAAAGATAAAAAAAACACTCGCCTATGCTTGCGTTAGAGTAACTATTGAATTCTGGGAGCAGCTGTTAAATATTCCACTCTTTCTTATTACGAAGTCGATTGAAAAGAGTACGTTTTATTCTTATTATGAAGGAAGTTCCTTGTGCAACTGTGCGCTGAGTTCAATGGACATCTCCGTGAATAGTTATAAAGCAGTTACTATTCAAATCGATTCTCCGTTTCTGATAAGAGATGAAAAATGTTTATCGATAGTTTAGACTCAAGACTTTTTAAACCTCATAAGTATAACATTGCACGATTTAATTTCCCTATCTCCGTTCCATCATCGGACGACCCGTCGTACGGCGAGTTTCCACCCTTACGTTGTTGATACCGCAACGATCCGAACGAAGTACATATAGGGACTGGAACAATTTGCCAGCGGCGGTATTTCCGTCGAACTAAAATTTAAGTGTCTTCAAGGTTAGACTGATAGGCTCTTATAAAAGATAGAACGCATTAACATCAACGATTGCACCACTGCTTACCATCAGGCGGGAATGCGCTCAAGCGCATTAATTAATGTAGGTTGTAGTTGTTATTGATTAATTTAGGATGTAGTTTTAGTCAATCAAATCGTCAAATTGTTTGCTTAACCTAAAGTTATAATTTGCTCACTAGTTAACAATTTTTCCTGTATATATCACCCATTCAAAAAATAAATTTCGCTATACCACCGGTCGTCGTAGAGTTATTTAGGTAAGGCCTATGTCCAGTAGTGGACGTCTTTTAGCTGAAATGATAATGATGTTTACCATCAATTCATTCTCGTTTTTAAGCCATAATATCGGCTGCCGGCAGAAGTTTCTACCCACCAGACAATGTTTTGCCGTGAAGCGATTCGTCGTGTTCCGGGATGATGTCTGGTGAAGCCGTATGGAGGAAGGGTCTGAGTCTGAGGTGTTGCAATGTGTGCAGGTATGACGCACCAAATTTTTTTGTGTCGGGAGTTTGGCTGTCATCATCAATCTCCGTCTGGTGTATCATCGTTAATCGTGTTGTTGGGTTTAACATTCCATCATCTCGCTCAACTGCCGTCTTCCTTCCTATTCTTTTTTTTTAATTAATTATAAACTAGCGCTTGACCGCAATCCCGCGTGATGGTAAGCAGTGACGCAATCGTTGATGGTAAAGCGCACTAGTTTATTAAGAGCCTATTCACTCTAGCCCTGAAGACACTCAAATTGTAGTCCGACGGAAACACCGCCGCTGGCAAATTGTTCTAGTCCATCGATGTACGCGGTATAAAGGAGGAGGCGAAACGCTTCGTCCGAATCATAGTGGTGTTAACAACGTAAGGGTGAAAACCGCTGTACGACGGGTCGCCCGATGGTGGAACGGAGATGGGGGAATTAAATCATGCAATTCCCTCACACACTCACCAAAATGCATCCTATAGAACACCGAAAGGCTGGCTACTCTACGCCTGTGCTCTAGGCTTTGGAGACCATCTCGAGTTAAATCAGGGTCAACAATCAGCCTCTTCGCACGCCTCTCCACTGAATCCAAAATGGGCAGGTGACACTTAGCAGCACCAGCCCAAATGTGGCTGCAGTACTCCACACACGAACGGACCTGTGCTTTGTACAACATTAGAAGCTGCCCTGGTGTGAAGTACTGTATTCACTCATTTTTGTTTAGAGTGAATAGGCTCCTAATTAATTAGCGTGCTTTAACATTAACGATTGCATCACTGCTTACTATCAGATGGGATTGCGGTCAAACACTAGTTTATAATTATATAAAAAAAAAAAAACAAATTAACGACAATTCTAGCCACGTTTCAAAACAGAAAAAAAATGACAAAACCCTCGTATACACTTGCCTTTAATGACAAGCCATCAGGCTGTTGAATGGTGTCGCTATTAATATTAACTACAATAGGCTGTCACTCACAAGCGGTGGCTTGTTAACATTTCGTGTATTGTGTCAATCACGCGGCAATGTACGCTGTACTGAGTAGTCGTGACTTTATTATATTATTTATTTTCCTTATTTTATTTTCGGTGGTAGGTTATAATATCGGCTGCCTGTAAAAGTTACCACTCACCAGGCAAAGTCTTGCCACCAAGCGATTCGTCGTGTTCGGGCATGATGTGTAGTGAAGCCGTACCGGGGACTTGTCTGAGCAGTTGTGTTGCGATATATGCCGGGTACGATGCGCCAAATGTTGTAGCGGAAGTTTAGTCGTGGATGGTATCTCCAGATGAATATCCCTTTGGCACAGCATTTCTGGTTGTGTTGTTGGTTTTAACATTGCATCACCTCGCTCTACTGCCGTCTTACTTCCTATTTACTCAGTTTTTTTTTTTCAATAAACTGGCGCGCTTTACCATCAACAATTGCATCACTGCTTATCATTAGGGGGATTTCAGTCAAGCACTAGTTTATAATTATTAAACAAAAATTGAGGGTAGGCAGTTCAATAAGATATCCTTATTAAATTTTCCAAATTAACTCTTAAGCATTAAGGCTAAATATTATTTGGGAATGTTTGACTGTTTTAGTTGAGATGCAGAGATGTACAAAATGGTTTTAAAAAAGCATTTAATTACAAAATGCAAAATACTTTTCAGATTTACTATTTCAAATACAAAATACCAAATAGTTTTGCGTTTTGTATTTGAAATGCTAAATGCAAAATAGGTATTTTCAAAATACTTTTTTCAAAATAAAATAGTTTCTTATCTATAGATATAATGAATGTTCGTCGTTTTGGTTGTTTTTTTTGGTTCACTTCTTTCCGTACTTCTAAAAGGAAAAGGCAAAGGCATGGTACGCCATACAGTCTGGACTTGAGGAAGTTTATCCTTTTCTATTTTTTTCCTATAAAATATATCTTCTTATCCTGGTTAACTAACCTACCTCCTTTCGTTTACCGCGTGAGCCGACTACATTATGATTTTTAATTCGAGTCAGATAAATGACAACTCCAGTGTTGCAGGTTTTTTGTCCCAAATAAATAGTGATGTGGTAAATCGAGATTTTACACTTAAAACTTAGTCTAGATTGCACTTTTTAATTCAAATTGCGTATATGTATATAAATAAAAATACAGGGTGGACCAAAAGTCAGTTAATATTTGAAATAATGATAAAATAAATAATTTCAGTAGGTAGATTAAAACTGTTTATTGTAACAAAAAACTAATTACGAACGCTATGTTGTGAAAGAATTTGTTAAAAATTAACTTATCCAGCATTAGCGCATTCCCCGAGTACTTATATTATTTACTAATTTATAGACCGTATCAGCTTCACACCATTTATTTTTATTGTTCTGTCATGACGACAGACAGCGCATCATGTGTTGGTTGCCAAGGTAGGTATACAACCTCCAACACGCCTCCTCAATCTACTACATGATGAGTTACACAAATTAGAACCAAAAACGCTAACTTGATTACATATAGAAGTAATAAATCCAACGCGTCACATTAACAAAACAAAACAATATCAAAATTAAAAATAACCATTACAACAGATAGGTATAAAACTCAAATTACAAATCCTAAACCTAACTGTACTTGCCCGCCCTCTTAATGGGTAATTTTTGTACAATCTGTTTAAGTTTTGGGCCTGGCAGAGACTTCGTTAACATGTCTGCTAACATCTCTTGAGTACACAAGTATTGTACATCAATCGCCTCCTTAATCAAGGCTTCGCGGACAAAATGATACCTAATATCTATATGTTTTGTTCTATTATGGTTCATTTTATTTTGCGATATTTTATGTGCTGACTGATTATCGTTAAAAATAATCGTTGGTTTGTCGCAAGCATTTTTAGTCAAACTAGACAACAAACCTCGCAAGTAAATTGCTTCTTTAGCAGCCTGACTGAGTCCTATGTATTCTGCCTCAGTCGAAGACAATGCTACACATCGCTGCTTGCGACTCTCCCATACTATTAAATTATCGCCTAATGTAAAAAGCATTCCTGTGAAGGACTTTCGATCGAATGATCCCCCCCAATCAGCGTCAACGTACCCGCGCATCTCTAAGTTACCGGATTTTCGGAAGACAAGCGCAAAATCAGATGTCCCCTTTATGTATCGCAACACCCGTTTAGCACAATTGAAGTGGGTCTCATCATAGCACGAATTGAATTGAGACAGTAAACTGACAGCATGTGCTATATCAGGCCTAGTAGTTTGAGCCAGATAATTCAGACATCCTATCAAACTTTGGTACGGCAACCTACAACCAGGCTCAGCTTTTTCTAGCTTGATGCCTACCTCCATTGGGGTATTGACTGGTTTGCAGTCTGACATTTTAAATTCCTTCAATACATTCAGGACATACTGTTCTTGATCGAGATAAATAGTTCTCTTATCTCGTCGTAACCTCATACCTAGTACGTGCCTAGCTTCGCCTAAGTCTTTCACTTTAAACTTTTTGAGCAGCCCGTTTTTCAAAGCTTGCTTCTCTTTATCCTGCTTTGGAGGACATAATACAAATATATCATCAACATAGATAACTACCACTATCCTATCTTGACCTATTATCTTTTGATATAAACAGGGCTCTATCTTTGATTGTATAAAACCTAAATTAAGCATCTCCTTATCTAATTCGCTAAACCAAGCATTAGAGGCTTGCTTCAATCCATATAATGACCGTTGTAGTTTACAAACTTTGTTTTCCTGACCTTCGGCTATAGCGCCCTCTGGCTGAAGCATGTAAATGTCTTCCTTTAATTTTCCGTACAGGAAAGCAGTGGTAACATCCCACTGGTCAATGGTCCACTCGTATTCTGCAGCTAGTGAGAATAACAAGCGAAGCGTAGAGTGCCTCACGACGGGAGAATAGGTTTCATTATAATCAATTCCACGTACCTGTGCAAATCCTTTGGCTACCAACCTCGCCTTGTATTTCAATATGTTACCATCACTATCTCGCTTGATTTTGAATACCCATTTGTTCTGTATAGGCTTCTTATCGCACGGTAGATTAACTAACGTCCACGTTTGGTTCTCCTTCAACGAGTTGAGCTCATCGTTCATGGCCTTCTGCCATAGCTCACGATCAGGCCTTGACATTGCCTCATCCATTGTCGTTGGATCGCCATCAATATCTGCGATAGCTTTTCTTTCAGCTTCGGCTTTCGCACATGTGCATCTGTAGTCCACATTATTCCTTGGACGTAAGTTATATCTGGGCGGGTTTTCACACTCGTTGTTTTCAGATTGTAATATAGGATTGGTACTTGCTTCTTGAGCTTCCTGTCTTATTTCATCAATAGTTTCTTCAAAAACGTCTTCATTGCTTCCTTCACTAACGCTGTGAATTTCCTCACATGCAACCTCAGGTTCAACACGTTCCTCCTCTGTTGAAATAGGAACGACTGAGTTCTTCGTCACTTTCATATCGTCTCCAGGAAAAACATTTTCTAAAAATTGGACGTCTCTCACAACTGAAAATTTTCCAGTCTTTGGTTCTACCAGTTTGTAACCTTTCGTGGTCTCGCAGTAGCCAACAAATATTAGAGCTTCAGTTTTCGTGTCTAGCTTCTTTCTCTTTTGTTTTGGTTTCAGAGCGTATGCCAAACATCCGAATACTCTCAGATGACTCAGATCTATTTTCTTACCAGACCAGAGTTCCTGTGGTACTTTTCCAGTGACAGCCTTCGTTGGGCTTAGGTTTTTTAAGTATACAACTGTTCCGACTGCTTCTGCCCAAAATCTTTTGCCCAAATTGGCTTCAAAAAGTAATGTTCGCGCTTTCTCAATGATTGTTCTATTCGCTCTCTCAGCCACGCCATTCTGCTCCGGTGTGTATGGAACTGTCTTTTGATGTTTTATACCAGCTAACTTCAAATGCTTGTCGAAGGCATCGTTGCAAAATTCTTTGCCATTATCCGATCTCAAGCACTTGATCATCTTGCCAGTCTCATTTTCTACTTCCGCCTTATACTCACGGAACTTGTTGAGACATTGACTTTTGTTTTTTAAGAAATAGACGTGCGTCTTTCGCGAGAAATCATCAATAAATAAAAGCATATACAGCGAACCAGCAAAAGATGGCTCTTCCATTGGGCCGCACAAATCTGTGTGCACAATCTCCAATAAATCATTTGCTCGAGTGCCTTGTTTTTTGAATGGACTTTTGCATCTCTTTCCATTTATACATGGAACACACGGCTCTATTTTGTCCGTAGTTTTGAATTCTATTCCAGATACCATGTTTTTCAGGGTGATCATGTACTTTTGTCCTAGATGAGCTAGTCTCCTGTGCCATAAATTCGACAAAACTTCATTCGATGTTGTTAAATTAACCACAATATTGCTGTTTTCAATCAGCTTGAAAATTCCACCAACTTCTTTGCAAGTGGCAACTTTGCGGTCATTTTTATCTTTAATCAAACATCCATACTTGTCAAACTCAACTTTGTACTCGTCTCTTACGAGATCACTCACTGAGATTAGGTTCATCGACAATTCGGGAACATGCAGGACATTATTCAATTTGAGTTTCTCATTTTTACTCACAATCGGTGCTGCATTGCCCTTTTCAACTACTGATATCTCATCACCACTAGCAACTTTTATCTTACAGCCGCCTTTCTGTGCCTTATATTGCACTAGTTTGTTCGCATCATTCGTCATATGGGTAGAACAGCCACTATCAACATACCAGGCGTTTTTATTTACGGTATCGGCAGTACCCATGCAAATATTCGCAGTTTTCTTGATGCCTTTGCATTCTGATGCTTTGTGTCCAAATTTGTTACACTTGAAACATTTGTATGTCGCTGGTTTCCGAGCAGTGTTGTTGTTGCTCTTCCTGTTTTGAGTGGTAAAAGCTTGCTCACCAGCCCCATTACACACTTCGGCTTGTCTGTTGCCTTCTTGTAGTAATTTGGTCTTTACTTGCTCTAGTGTTACCTCTTTTCCACTATTATCGATGGCCATCACGAACGGGTTGTATTCGCTCGTTAAGCCACCCAATAGTATCGAAATAAGCCAATCGTCTGATACTTTTGCGTCTATATCATTAAGCTGCTGTGCCAGGTGTACTATATCGCAGATGTATTTTTCCATACTTGAATAACTTTCCAAACGACACTGCCATAGTTTACGTTGCAGCAAAATTCGCCTGCCCCAGCCTTGATCCTCGTAGGCTCTGCACAAGTTTTGCCATACCTCGCGTGCGGTTTTTGCTTGGTACACGTGCGCAAAACATGTAGGCTCAATAAGCAGACATAGAGTTGATCGTGCCTTCCTATCACTGTCTTTTTGTAAATCACTGATATTTTCTGTTTCCACAACATCCCACAAGTTTTTGGATTCGAGGAGGTTTTTTACAATGAATTTCCACGATGTTAAATCATTCGCTCCTTGCAGTTTTTTAATTCCGCAATAGGAACCAGAAACAGAATTTTCATCACACATTTTTTCACTTTTTGACAGTACCAATTGTTTTTTCACTGTCAACAACGTGACAATCAGTATTTTATAGGAAATATTTTTTACGATCACTTTTTAATAATATTTACTCAGGTACGGAATGGGAACCATAACCTGTTAAAAATTAACTTATCCAGCATTAGCGCATTCCCCGAGTACTTATATTATTTACTAATTTATAGACCGTATCAGCTTCACACCATTTATTTTTATTGTTCTGTCATGACGACAGACAGCGCATCATGTGTTGGTTGCCAAGGTAGGTATACAACCTCCAACAGAATTGGCCGCTGAATCGCAGTGCCACAATCCTGCGTCTGCCCCCCTATCACTGTGAGCTCAACCTAATAGAGTTAGGTGCGTATTCCAGAAGGAAACTCAAGCATTGATCTCTGCTTAAACATTACTTAAAACTAGTTTTAACCAATCAAGTGGCTTGAATCGAGACTTAAGTAAAGCTTGAGTTTTGAGTGACGTTCTGTAATACGGACCTTAGTTTGGGCTCAAGCAAAGGAGTACGTCGCCAGGAAAAACAAAACTTGACATCGGAAAATTGGAGAAGTGCATCAATCATGCCATAAAAGTTGAAGATGAAATGTGTCAACTCGACCACATCATGGATGAATGTGCGGATTCATAATTTATAAATGTAACTGATTCTATTCGAGTGGTAATCAATAAAAAAGTAACGAATAAAAACGTATAAAATGATTTGTATTCTTTCTTAATTGCTCTGAATCTCTTTAAACATTTTTTCCCCAGCTCTTGTGATAATGTTGTAGTGAGTTTAATATGCTGATAAGGCCCATATTTCTAAAATCATATTGTTAAATACGGTATGTATTACATATTTACAATAAAAAACCGCTTTGATACCTAATGAAATAATGCATGACTAAACGTAAAAATGTCGTGGTGGCCTAGTGGTTAAAACACCAGCCTCTCAAGTATGAGTACGCGGGTTCGATTCCAGGTCAGGCAAGTACCAATGTAACTTTTCTAAAGTTATATGTACTTTCTAAGTATATCTTGGACACCAATGACTGATGGTGAAGGAAAACATCTTGAGGAAACCTGGACTTTAAGTCTGAAATCGCCAACCCGCATTGAGCAAGCGTGGTGATTACGCTCAATACTTCTCTGTATGAGAGGAGACCTGTGCCCAGCAGTGGGACGATAAAAGGTTGATGATGAAATGTCTAACAATAAGGTGGACCGAAGACCCTCCCGCGACCTGGTGAAGGTGCCGATGGATGCGGGCAGCACAAGACCGGTCATCGTGGAAAGCCTTGGGGGAGGCCTTTGTTCAGCAGTGGACATCTATAGGCTGAAGAAGAAGAAATGTCTAAGCCTATTGATTGCCGAACATCACTATTGTAGCGGATCACCTTTAATCATATCAGTGACACTTGCCCTTGTCATTTTTCTGACTCGAATTAAAAATCCCACTATAGGAGGGGTTTGGGGTAAAGTCATGATGTGGCCACTATGCTCCAATATTTCAATGTTCTTTATAAATTATTCACTGAATGCACTTTTTACTACATAAATCACGCGCTTTTATTTAGTAAACAACACTATAAATAATTTTAAAAGTCCAATGAAAAATGAGTGAGACACTCTGCTTGACTTTCCCGCCAAAAAACCTGACCAAAGACGTAAAAAATGATTTTTTTTCAACTGTCATTGGGGATATCCGCCAATAATGTGAAATCAAATTTTTAAAAAATTTCTATAATTCGTTACACGTGTTATTGTTAAAATTGTGGTAACTATTCCACAGGGGCCATGGATCAAGAGTTGAAGTAGTTTTCAATACTTGATCGTAAAGAAGAAGGAGAAGAAGTTACAAATATGGAATAATGGCAATACAGACGTCATTCGCTCATAAATTTCATTTTGTTTGACTAGTAATATTGGCTAAACTTTATCACAAAGTATTTTGCATTTTGAAATGAATATTTAAAATACAAAATATATCTCGAAAGGTATTTCAAATAAAATACAAAATGCTTTTTACAAAAAGCATTTAAATACAAAATACCTATTTTGTATTTGCATTTTAAATAGAAGTATTTCAAATAAATCGCATCTCTGTTGAGATGGTAGCTAAATAGTGAAGTATGGAAGAAACAGACACCGTGTCTTCAGAAAGGCAGCGCCGACCACTAATGAATTGAATGATGATACATGTGTCTATGCATATCACCTATCATATTAGGCAATTATTTTGGTTTGATTCGATATACGTCAACGCCTTTCCTAACGGTGTTGGGGTTGACTACCAGTCTAACTGAACCAGAGACCGCTGCGACTGCCTATACAATATGTTAAGAAAACCCTGTCCGATCCGTGAAGGTATTGTTAGGTATCGATAACTGATTCTACTAATGCCTGCAAAACCTGGCTAAACTTAAAAAAAAATACCCCCTAAAAAATAAATAACTTAAATAAAATAAATAGGTAATTTCATGGCAACACAGGCACAGGTCATGACCGCAGTTGACCTCATGCTTGTAGGTATAGGTAGCTTGTTCACGTTTATCGACTCTCGAAAGAAACAATGATACTTAGGCAGCTCGAGAAAAGAATTTTTTTTAAGTAGGAAGGTCGTCTGACTTTCCAAATGTATCATTTCATTGGATGAGCACAATTGCTGTGGCGGAGATGTTCCATATTTCGTCGCACGAGATTAGCACGGACATGCACACAAATAAAAATCAAGTGGTGTCAAATCCGCGCTGGCCACAGTTGGCCCCTACCAATCCACTGCTCGCCGAACTGATAATGGACAATAATGATAATGTACTCACGTACAGGTCGGAAAGAATATCGTGAGGCACCGTCATGCTGGATCCCTCGTGCATTGACCGATAAGTGCCCACTTCCAAATCGTCTAACACCTGATCACAACACAGCTAATTGCAGTTACTACCTCCATCAGCATGTTACATTACTCTACGTTAGAAAACGACATGATCACACAATACACGAATAGTGTGTACACCAGCAATGTTCACGCGCAACTAATAATTTAAAGTAAAAATTATTTTTATTTAATAAAAATAGGTATCTACTCGGCTTTCGGCGGCATGCTTTGATAGAGATGTGTAAGTAATCACAATATTGTTTTTTTATCGATTGATACTCGTCTATTTTTGGTATCGATTTGGTATTGTAGTTTCTCATTCTTATTCTCGATTCAACATCGCATGGAATTGTTTAGAACTTTTACAAAACTCAAATTAGCGAGGTACACTGCTGTAAATGAAAATCATGCCAGTTTTAATTTCAGTTTCTGTCTCAATATCGATGATATTGACCGATAAAATATTTGTAAAACTTTACTAAAATTGTGTTTCATAAGTCTTTCTCGTTTCTGTTTACTAATACTTGTGTTATAATAATGTTATTAGTAATTGATCGATAAACAAACAAAAGTACTTTTACCATTGGGTAATCTGTGTTTTACAACAAATCGTTCAACCAGATACAAGTTTCGATTAATAGCGATAAAAAACGTTATTACGCAAAAAATAGCATCCCTAGTTTCACCTACTTTTTTTCCTTTGAGGACACCGACAACTCGCCGCGCGCCGGCATCACAAACGAGACCGCCAAATATTGAACATAAATTTATACATTTAATATCCAACAATAAATCAAACGATGATACCGCCGAAAATGGTGTTGTCACATTTTAAAAATTTACCTAATTTTGGGGAAGTTCGCGGAAAAAAAGATAATTTCAAAATTCAATAATATTGTTACTATGATGATTATGTAAAATTTCATATTTTATTTGGCCATGTGTTTACCTAACCTTTATTATCCTTACGGGTCGGACAGGGTTTTCTTAACATATTGTATAAGCACCACAACTCAGCGTCTGAGTTCCTATAAATGCTGGTGTCAAAATCAAGAAGTTGTAAGAATTATATGAAATTTCCAAAAAGAGACAACATAATATTACAGGGTTCGGCACTCGAAGTGTTACTAATTTTACGTTGCTATAGCAACTAAACTGTTTACAATATGGCGCCCATTTTTTCACATTCCTTAGTGTATGGTATTGTTAATAAACTTACAAAAGCCTACTATTTTTCGTCGTTGTTAAAAAAAATTTGCAGATGGAAGTCAAACGAAACAGTGTCATTGCTTTGTATTTGGCTGGAAAATCGCAGGCAGCCATCGTTAATGAGCTAGGACATTTACATTTGAACAAAATGTTTGTGTATCGGACCATCACGCGTTACAATGATACGGGTAGCATCAAAAACGCCATGGAGGTGGACATCCAACAACAGCAACATCATCAGCAATGGTTCGAAAGGTAAAGGCTAGAATTGAACGAAATCCACGACAAAGCGCAGTTAAATTGGCGAAAAGTCTTAATATATCTGCCCGGAGCATAGGGCGCATATTAAAAAATAAACTTCAACTGAAGCCCTACAAATTACAAAAAGTGCAAGATCTGACACTTGCACAAAAGACAGTTCGTCTAGAAAGAGCGAAGAACTTAAAGCACTTGCACGTTGATAGCTTGCTTGAAAATTTGGTATTTTCCGATGAAAAAATTTTTACCGTTCAGCAATATGTGAACAAGCAAAATGATCGCGTGTGGTTAAAGTGTAAATCAAATGACAATTTAGACCAACGAATTGCCTTGTGAAAGCAAGCACCAGCATCTGCAATGGTTTGGGCGGCGGTAACTGCCATGGGACGCTCACCTCTCGTTTTCATTGACCAGGGTGTAAAGATAAACCAGCAGATCTACCGTAAAAAGATTTTAAACGATGCCTTGTTACCTTGGGCACGTAAGGAATTTGGTAGACATCATTGGACCTTTCAACTAGACTCGACACCATCTTACAAAGCTCGTGAAACCCAAATTTTTTTACAAGAAAATGTTCCGAGCTTCATTTCTTCGCAACAATGGCCACTATATTCCCCGGACTTAAACCCAATGGATTTTTCCATATGGGCAATTCTAGAAGCCAAAGTGTCAACAAAAAAATATGAGAAGGTCGACGCCTTAAAGATTGCGCTTCGCCGAGAATGGAACAAAATACCAGCAGACCACATTCGTGCAGCGTGTGAAGCCTTCTCGGTCAGACTCGATGCTGTTATCCGGGCTAAAGGTGGCCATATCGAACAATAGCTTCTTTTTTACTTATTGTATATGTCTTTTTTCGATACTGAAATTTTTAAATAAATATGCTCATGTTTAACAGAATTACAGCATTTTGAATTGGTAACACTTCGAGTGCCGACCCCTGTATATTGGAAGGTTCAATAATATTGTCAGGGTTATAGAAGAAAAGGAATTATTTAAATGTCGAAATAGTATATGCAGGGCTGTGGAAGTTCGAAAGAGAGACCTTGGCCCCTGGTGCACAGGCAAGTAAATTAAGAGGGGTGGATTTTAGTCAGTAAAAGTCTGATAATCCCTTCTGATCTGGGCCGAGCGGAAGGGAGTGTCAGACTTTTCGACAAACCCAAAAAAAAAAGGCCATGGCTGAAATCTTAATGTAACTTTAAAGAACAATTATAACCAAACTCAATAATAATGTTAACCTTAATTCTTTTAAAGAAACATTATTATCAAGCTCCTTATTATAGTTACTATTATTTTCTCTTCTACATCTGTTCCAATAATTTCACGAAGAAATTTGACACGACCAGAATTGGCAGGTTTATGTGTGAAAGGTTATACCTTTTTTATTGCTTTGTAGTAAACTTTTGTGTTTACCGGTAACCCTAACAAAAGACATAATAACAATGCTGAATCTAAAAAACGCTTACGTGAAGGATAAGCGAGAGAGTTTTGACGTGGCGGTTTGGGTCATATATGTGTGTAGGTTTATCTATACTCTGTAAAAGCTGAAGAGTTTGTTTGTTTGAACGCGTTCATCTCAGTAACTACTGGTCCGATTTGAAAAATTCGTTTTTTTCGGATAGTCCATTAATCCAGGAAGCCTTTAGGCTATATAACATCACGCTGCGACCAATAGGAGCGGAGCATAAAAAAAAGAAACTAATCGGACTCTACGCGGGTGAAACCGTGTGGCGCAGCTGGTTTTGTTATAAAACTAGCGGCCGCCAGTGACTTCGTTTTCGTAGAGTTAGTTATGCTCCGATCCTATTGGTCGCAGCGTGATTTTATATAGCCTCAAGCCTTCCCGGATTAATGGGCTATCCAACGTAAAAAGATTTTTTCTAATCGGACCAGTAGTTCCTGAGATTTGCGCGTTCAAACAAACAAACTCTTCAGCTTTACATATTAGTATAGACTAGCAGCTGCTGCAACTTAATTCGCGTGGAGTTATTTCAACATTTTATTTTAACCCGAAAGGAGTTATTTTAAAATTGTAACTTAGTTTTTAAGATGTTAATGGAGATTAAGTGATGTCAAGGACAATTGTGTTCAAAATTAAATACTATACAATTAATTTATTTGGAGAAAGATTAATATATGTTTTTTTTTTAATTGCTACACTCCTTTTAGTCACAGCATAATGTGGTATAGTTTAAAGCCTTCCTGACTTAATGGGCCTAACACAAAAATATTTTTTCAAATCGTACCAGGAGTTCCTGAGATTAGCGCGTTCAAACAAATAAACAAACACACTCTTTAGCTTTATATTAGTATAGATAAACAATGGCGCCGATTCTGTTGTTCACAAACTAAACTAATTTTAAGTTCTGTGCAGAAAAGGACAGAAGATTTTATGTCAGTTTAGACCTGTCAAATTAGTGCGTTCTTGACGTAAACTGGCGTATTTTTAGTCGCCATGTTTATAATCGCGTCTAAACTGTCTATGGAGTGGTTTGGCGGGAATGTCAAGATGAGTGTCACGCTCATTTTTCATTGGACTTTTAAAATTATGTATAGTGTCGTTTACTAAATAAAAACGCGTGATTTATGTAGTAAAAAGTGCATTCAGTGAATAATTCAAAAAGAACAGTGAAATATTGTAGCATAGTGGCCGCATCATGTATTTACGCTAAACCGCTCGGAGTTAAGCTAGGATAAGTTAGGATAAATTAGGATAAGTTCGGATAGATAATTACTGAAGAAAAAAATTACTGAAGACTAGGCTGTATGGCGTACTATGCCTTTGCCTTTTCCGTTCGCCCGAACGGAAAGAAATGAACCAAAAAAAAAATGTCTATGGAGTTTCTTAATTTGTCAGGATTAAATTAAAGCGTTCGGGAAGCTACGCTACATGTTCTCGTCGTCCAAGATACCACAGTGTCTCAAGACTAAAGTCTTTGACCAGTGTGTGTTGCCAGTGATGACTTACGGAACTGAAACGTGGTCGCTCACAATGGGCCTCATACGAAGGCTCAGAGTCACACAAAGGGCAATGGAAAGAGCTATGCTAGGAGTTTCTCTGCGTGATCGAATCAGAAATGAGGAGATCCGCAGAAGAACCAAAGTCACCGACATAGCTCTGCGAGTCGCTAAACTTAAGTGGCAGTGGGCAGGGCACATTGCTCGTAGGACCGATGGCCGATGGGGCAGTAAGGTTCTGGAGTGGCGGCCACGTACTGGGAGACGCAGCGTAGGGAGGCCCCCAACAAGGTGGACCGATGACCTGGTGAAGGTCGCAGGAAGCCGATGGATGCGGGCAGCACAAGACCGGTCATCGTGGAGAGCCTTGGGGGAGGCCTTTGTCCAGCAGTGGACGTCTATAGGCTGAAGAAGAAGAAGAAGAAGAAGAAGAAATTAAAATGTTATCTTCTATCCTTTTATTTATGAAATAGAAAGAAAAAGATGCACTGTATAACTTAAACATTAGTTTAGTTTGTGAGCAACAGACGGCATGGCAGTGAGGCGTGGCCTGTGCTTGAGCGACACAACCAGGAGCTGCGTGTCACGGAGATAATAATAATAATAATATTTATTTGACACAAAAAAAACATGTTACATTTGTACAGATATATAGGCCACATTCAATTTTTCTTAATTTTTATTGAAGGCATCTGTGTCTGAACTAGATAATGGAATATCTGTGTCTCAGACATCAGCGCTCTTCCTTAAGGTGATACATTAAAATACTAGCTTAATTAGACATATTCCCAATAAAAGACATATCATTACACAGAGATAGAAAAATTAAACTTAAAACAAACAAAAGTTGTGTGGAGTGTTAACCTCTCGGTGAGTAGTTGTGAGAGTGCGTGAAAGAGTGTGAGAGGGTGAGCGTTAAAAGATACTTTATTTTAATATTTTCAGAAATCCTTCTGTTAAAGGAGATGAATATGCTGCGGTGGATGTGTGGAGTTACGCGGAAAGACCGCATCAGGAACTCCCGCATACGGGGCAGCCTTCGTGTCCGTGACATTGCAGACAAACTGCAGGAGGGTCGCCTACGCTGGTACGGCCACGTCTTACGCAAACCGGCATGTTACGTGGGTAACAAATGTCTTGCCATGGCGCCTCCATGGGCCGGAACAAGCGGGGTAGACCAAAGAAGTGCTGGCTTGACGTTGTAAGAGATGACATGCGTGCCAATAAGCTCCTGCCACAGGATGCTAAAGATCGTGCGAAATGGAGGAGAATGTGAAGGAAAGCGGACCCCGGGCTCCAACGCGAAAGCCGCGGATGCATCCGGGATAAACGCTGACATGATGATGATGATGATGATGTGAACAACAGAATCGGCGCCAATATTCCTAAAATATCTCGATATTAAGTCGTCACAGGGTATATGTGTCGTGTGTTTTCCTTCTCCGTTTTGAGAGTGATGGCGATGAAATAATTTACACAGTAAGCCGCATGTCTGTGTTCGAACCTATGATCTACAGCTCGTAAATCGTGATTGTTGCTACTGGGTCTGCTCATACTATAGGTAATTATAAAATAGTTATCCAACAACGAAATAACCTTACTGGTATGAAAACTGCAAAAGAACTTACTCATTTATTATTTGACTTGAAAAAAAGTACTTGCAAAGATAGTAAAAAAAAATATGATATGGTCAAGAGGTTGATGATGATTCCGTCTTGTTACAAATTTTGTGGAATCACCAAACAGATCAATCAGATATGAATGTCACTGGCTAGTGATAGTTACTCAAGCAGAGTCATATCAATGATTGCGTAGCGGTTATCATCTGATGAGAGAGAGAGGATATCAAGGAAACGGCTTACTTACCACGTCCACGACTAACTGTTATGTTATCATATTGTTATACAGGCAGTCCTCGGCTAGGTTAGATTTTTTTTCTTTTCTTTTTATTATTTATGGCCTATTCCTCCGATATTGGGGCCAGAGACCTTATCTACTATACACTTTCATACCATTTTATTCTTCATACTTAATCTTTCTTTCAAACATTTTCTTTCACACATTTACAGGTGGGACGCCTGTCTAGCCTAGCTGTCCTCTCTAAGATATTCTTATTTGGGTGTGGCTCAAAAATTGGACAGTTTCCCTTTATTGTTTTGCAGCTAATTTTACAATTCTATCCATGCTTATTTTTACATTTACTAAGTACATCTTTCTTATGTCTATTACATGCTTTCTTTTCTTTATTTATTTTACAACATTGTATATATGCTTATACTTATTTAATTAAGGTACTTAATTTACTATTATTTACTTACATTCTTTTACATTTTTATTTTTCATATTTCAGGGTTACAGTCTTACTATTTGCTCTCTGAATTTATACTAGTTTATTTTTACTTATTTCTAATGCGTCATTACTACATTTAGTGGTTTATACATTTTGAGCACAATATTCTAATATTTATTTTTCATTAACATTTTTGTGAAGCTGTTTTTAAATATAGTTCAATATATTTTAGCAGCATCTTTGGCTACTTCAACTAGGTTAGATTAGGTTCTCCAGGGGCGAGGGACTTGAGGAGTCTCCGCCCCCTATTCGATGGACGATTGTCGGCGCACGCCTCGGAGGTCATGCACGGGGTAGTCAAACACCTCACTACCCCGTGCAGTAGACGAGGCGTGGGCAGAACGGCCAGCACGAAAGTGTGGGGCCGCGGAAGAATCATGGACTCCCATGGCCCGACGCGCACCTGAGAGAAGAGACCGGTATGGTTTTTAGTCAGTAGAAGTATGACAGACCCCGGCGCCCACCCCAGGGCGGCAGACATCCATGAGGATTTTCTACCCAGGAACAAAAAAAAAAAGTTAGGTTAGTTGGAAGTAAATCGAAACGACGTCAGTCGAGACAAATTTTTTCATACGTTTATATGTAAAACTCAAAGGGATCTCGGTATTAACATGGATTCAAAATTAATTTAAAAATAAACTGCTAATACTAATAATTAATACTTACTTTATTACCAAAAGTAAGTGCTTAGTTGCCGGCCGTACGGATATTGACCTCGCGACAAGTGAATTCTCCTATGGCAATGAATATTGCATATGATGTATGTTTGAGAAATAGTGTACAACATATTATTGTTAGAGATATAGAGCATAATTATTGCTTGGAACAAGTAATATATGTATTGGTTTTTTAAAAACGTTGCCATACAATAGGAATTACTCCTGTATCTTGGGTGCGTTTAAAAACATTTAAATTGACATACACAAACAGCCAGACCCCGAACAACTACCAATATATAGGTCATACAGATATGTACCTATTTGTTCCGAGTGGGATTTGAACCGGCACAGCAGGGTAGCACAGCAGCAGTAGATAGCTCTGCTACTGCACTATCCATGTCGTCGTATGAAAAAGTATGAAAGAAGTCTGTTAATAACTAAAAACGTTCACATTCGATTTCAAAGAGATTACTTCCAACAATTCGCATCAAGTATCGACATTTCAGAGATTCAGTTCCAACTATTGACGTGTTTTATGGTGTTCCAATAGCATATGCTGTATATCAATGCGATATGACATCTGTGAGCCGAAGCAATAAAGAAAAAAGCGGGAGGTGCCGCGGGATTTCGTTTGAACATAGATTTACAATTTAGCCAGAAAAAACTTTTGACGTCCAATTTTTCGGTTACAATTTAGTTTCAACGATATTCTGCAAACAGCTATGAGCAAAAGTATATTCATTTTTTTTAAACTGTGTTTAAAAAAAACGTACCTTTGAGTAAAATTTTGGTAGCTATACTTTGGAACCTTTTTAAGATAATATTCGCAATTATTAGTTTTCTTTATTGAAAGGCTTTCGCCCAACAATGGAACAAAACTAAGCAGATTTTGAGTTTGTGTTGCCCAAGTGAAGGGCAAATGCCTCCCTGTCCTCTCTTCACTTTTCCCGATCTTCTGCTATAGTGGGTTTTCCGCCCATCCCGTCTTCTGGGGTCTGGGCATGTCCTGTAGTTATCACTTCCTACACATTATTTTAACAACCTAATGTAACTTCGTCACATTAACTGCAACAAATAAGTCTTTAAACATTCATAGTACAAAATCATTTTAAAACAAAATATTTAGTGTTATCAACTGTTTTGTCCGAACTAGATAATAAACTAATTACATCAGTATTTTCATTTCCGCCATCAGAAGCTATAGGAATATCCTGTTTTATGACGTTCTAATGGCTGCATAGGCTATATATCAATGCGATTTGACATTTGCGAGCCGCGCAATAAAGAAAAAACTCAGGGATAGTCCATTCGAACATAGATTTACAACGTATTGGGGAACACAGTATTTTATGACGATTCGAAATACTTTTCACCTAAAAATCGTGCACCATCTGCAAGTCGGCATTTTCATTTGTTTTTAAGGTACAGACATTTTGGTAGTGCCTTTTCAAATAGTGGATAGGTACTTTCGAAGGCATAAAAAATAACACGTTTCAGAATCAATAAGCTTTACACGCTACAAAAAAGTCAAGGGAAAGTCCGCCACTCAAGGCTCACAAAAAACACAATCAGTATAAAATCGACATGATAATTGCCGGCAACGAGGAAAGCGCTCGCGTGAGAGGTCGCGTGTCTAAGTTGATTAAATTCCACTTGAACAGGTCTGTTTGGTTATTCACAGTCGTGGTAGCAACGTGCCGATAGAAAATACAAGCTACTTTCAGTGCCCACCCTACATAGCGTGATTTACCTTATGCATTTGATAGAGTATGCCAAAGTATATTTTCGGAAAAATAAAAGATAATGCCCCGATAAAGGTCGCTGACGGTGACAGTTTCAAGATTGTATCAACGAAATTATTAGGTTATTACATTTTGAATGTTATGATTTGTTATGTGGTTATTTAGTTTCCGGAGTGCCACAAGATAATTACTTGGCCCCCTTGTAAATAATTTGAAAGTCACACGAAAACATTTGTACGAATATATAAAGCTGAAGAGTTTGTTTGTTTGAACGCGCTAATCTAAGGAATTACTGATAAGATTTGAAAAAATCTTTTTGAGTTGGATAGCCCATTAATTCAGGAAGGCTTTAGGCTATATAACATCACGCTGTGACTAATAGGAGCGGGGCATATAAAAAAAACATATCGAAACCTACGCGGGTGAAACCGCGCGGCGCAGCTAGTCATTAATATACGTCTAACAAACGTACTTTGGTAAAACTTTATGCTAAATAAAATTTGATGTATACCTAAAACCTGCATCAAAAAGTATCTAAGTCTAATTATAGCACCTAAATGTTAGCGTAAACAGCTCTTAGGTACAAAAACCCAGTCAGTTTCTTGCGGAACATAAAAATGTGCCAAGAATTTATTAAGTGAGTGAAGAAAAAGTAATCTTACTTATCTATGGAAATATTCAATTTCTTACCTTTTATGCATAAATCTACTAAACCAAAATCCACTGATATTGTTAAGAATGTTGTGCGTACTTTATATTTTCGCTTATTTTTCTTAATCTTCCAGTAAATCCGCTTACATACTTGAAACCTTTGTGAACACGAAACGAACGAAATCCCTTTTTTCGTTCGAAGCTTGGTTTTGGCGCGGATAGCAATTTTATTTGAGACTCGTGTCAAAACGAAATTGGAGTACTAACTGCGTACTTTTTTATGATGCCAATTAAAATGGTGTACGGAGTGTGTAACGTCCTTGTTTTAACTGCAATTCAGTTCGTGATCAATTTTAGTTTAATAGCTATGCGATTTTTATAGGGTATTATGTTTTTTTTTCTTTGTCAGTTTTATGTTATTATTTGTTTTGCTTTTTATTTAGATTGAATGATCGAACCGAACGGTGGATTATTTCATTTTCAGTAATTACTAACTTACGGTTACGCTCATTGTTAAAGCATGCAACCATTCTTACATCAAGCACATTCAAATTTCCCCGATTCCATCCCATGTAATTCCTAATTCCATATATCTGGCTTAAAGGCCTAGAGACTAAGACAGAACTTACAAAAAAACAACAGCCAACTTCTCTCTGCTTCAATACTTCACCATCAAAAAAGCTACATCAAGGCGCGCCGGCCGCTTCAAACAAAAAATTCTATAAATCAATAATTACCCCTTGAATCCAAAAATCAAAACGAACTAGTGAACATCTGTGGAGGCCTCCATCACAACCCGGAGAGTGTAGCGCTGGAAATTCCAGTAAGTCCTTTTCCATTTTACCTATGACTGTGCCATATGTAATATCCCAGAAAATCGCGCCTAAGAAACGTAGTTCAGCTATCGAAGATATATCAGTATACCATTATCAAACACTCATAAAGTCATAAGGAAAAACTTGTAATCTTTATTTATTTCAAAATTAAATAGTTATTTGAGGAGTATTGCGTATACTGCAGTAGAAAACGTATTCTAAAATATCGAACTTTTAATTTTTCCTTACAAAATGTAAATGTTTGCTTCAACATAACATTCAAACCAATACCTACAGATTTAAATCAAACAGTTCACATGATTTCTCCATTAAAATATCACGAGCAGTATCGAATATTGATCAGTCTTTCCAGCCGCAGGTAGGTAAACATCACAATCAAGCAAGGTGTTACCAGACCACTCACGAACTGCATTAAATATGAACATCATAAATTGAGAACGTGGTACATTCATAAAAAATAAATCCATTTCGATTTTTATATTCTACGCATCACAGACGCGAACTATAATAAAAGAGAGTACGAATGGTACGAAAAAAGAGGAATATTCATACTCAATGACTTGGAAAAATTCAATTACACAACTGTCCCTGGCTTGCATTCTAATGGACAGGTTGGGACCTGGTACAACAAATTTAATCAAAGTTTACTATTTACGAATCAACCAGCCTGACCTTTGGCACCTCGGAAAGGCCTTGAAAGTTGTGATGTCAAGGTGTCTTAATGAGGGTTGTTCAACATTACCGGGTTTCAGAGTGTTGGTAATTTACTATTTCTGTTTATTAATGGCTGTGTGGAAAATGTACTGATCAGAAACCACTTATTAAACATACATTCTTTCTTACCTTACTATTTGCAAGCCAGTGTCAATGGAACCATCAACCCGATTTGAAGTTTTTTTTTTCATCTATACTAATATACTAGCGACCGCCAGCGACTCGCACCGCACTTCGTTCGCGTAGAGTTAGTTATGCTCCGCTACTATTGGTCCCAGCGTGATGTTATATAGCCTAAAGCCTTCCTGGATTAATGGGCTATCCAACGCAAAAAGAATTTTCAAATCGGTCCAGTAGTTCCTGAGATTAGCACGTTTTTGCGTTTGATAGCTCATTAATCCAGGAAGGCTTTAGGCTATATAACATCACGCTGGGACCAATAAGAGCAGAGTATATAGAAAAACATATCGAAACCTATGCGGGTAAAACCGCGAGGCGCAGCTAGTAAATTATAAACTAGTGAATGACCGCAATCCCGCGTGATGGTAAGCAGTGATGCAATTGTTGATGGTAAAGCGCGCTAGTTTATTAGGAGCCTATTCACTCTAGCCTTGAAGACACTTAAATTGTAGTCTGATGGAACAGAGATGGGAGAATAAAATCATGCAATTCCCTCGCACACTCTCCAAAATGCCCAATTTTCGAGAAAAGTAATAACATATCCTTTTGGTTGGGTCCTAAGGAACTATGAGCAAAAATAAGAAATAATCGATAAAAAAGCTAAGCGACAACAAAGTAGTAACTTGGGCAGGCGATGAGATGCGACGAGAAATTTCACTCAAACGAAGCCACGGGTAGAAGTTAGCAATCATAATAGACTACCACAATTCCAAAAACCTGAAAGCAGTTAATCATATGAATCATACAACCGCAAAATGGTAACATTCATAAACCTACCCCCATACTCTCATCCATTTGCATATTTAGTTTAATGGGCCTAAAACTATGAATTATAAACTGTCGTTCAAGAAACCTTGTTAGTAAGGCTAACTTCGTAACGCCACCTCATAAGATATTCGCCGACGAAGTTGAATAATAAAACTATTCGCGACTACGTGTTAGAATGAAATTATGGAGAAAGTGGTGGTAATGAATATCGTATAGGTGACGTACAAATTGGTTGGTGGGTTTTTCTGCTAACTAAACTCTACTTAAGTACATAATCAGCCTATATTTTTTTTACTGTTGGGACGTTGGGACACAGGACTCCTCTCGATGAGAGAGATTAGACCGTATTCTACCACGCTGGTCCAGTGCGGGTTGGTAGATACTCAATACTTAATACTTTTATTGCTTTCCACATGTATTCTTAGATGGTAATACTTAAAATTAGTTCATGTGGACCCTGTTAGGAGAAGGACCCTGTGTGTTAGGAGAGAGGAAGCACTTTTTTTTTTGGACTTTAATACGTTGCTGGGTAACTGTATGTTACATTTATTTTTAAGAGAGTTCTTAGGTGTAAGTCAGTTTTAGTAAAATAATTAAAAATACTTAATAAACATGTATAAAGTTTACATCTATATGTGTATTCGCGCGTGCGTGTTTGAGGATGTGTGTGTGTGTGGGGGGGTGTCACGATGTCACATGTCTTTGAAGTTGATGTCTGGTGAAGCCGTACGGAGGACGGGTCTGAGCAGTTGTGTTGCGATGTCTGGTGGGTACGATGCGCTAAATATTGTTGTGTCGGGAGTTTGGTCGTGGAGAGTCCCCAGATCAATCTCCCTCTAGCGCAGCATCGTTTGGTCGTGTTGGTCTTGGGTTTAAAATTGCATCACCTCGCTCAACTGCCGTCATCCTTCCTATTCCTAAGTTTTTTAAGTGAATAGGCTTAATAAACTAATGCGCTTTACCATCAACGATTGCATCACTGCTTACCATCAGGCGGGATCGCAGTCAAGCACTAGTTTATAACTATTAAAAAAAAAGAAAAGACCGACAGATTCATAGACGAGACAAAGAACTTCCTATTGATGACATTGTACTGCAATACTAAGCCCTCTGCAGAGCATGTTGATTATGGCATTATGCTCGTTAGAGCGCTAATTATAGACGTATTCAACGTGTAATGGAAAGGGTATTACACATGCCAAGGGCGTGGCTTCTTTGCATGATACCAAATGGTAATGGAAGGGTCTTAAATCCTATGTTTACATGTTCGCAGGGAATAAGAATAAATAATACATTGGTGCAAGAAAACGAACGATGGTTTAAAAAAAAAAGCTCTAGGAATTACTGCATCGTCGCCGCCAGCGACTTCGTTCGCGTAGAGTTTGTTATGCTCCGCTCCTATTAGTCATAGCGTGATGTTATATAGCCCAAAACCTTCCTAAATGAATGGGCTATCCAACACAAAAATAATTTTTAAAATCGGACCAGTAGGTTCTGAGATTAGCGCGTTCAAAGAAACAAACAAACTGTTCAGTTTTATACAGAGTGGTGCTGACAATACGACAATAAATTAAACAGTACCTCAACACATTCTCAATCTACCCATAAAAAATCATATAAATATGTCCATTAGTTTAGTCACAGGAAATTATTTTTAACTTTTCACTTTTTCTACATGATGTACATGTTGATAAGGAAGCACATACAGGTTAACGACCGTCGCATCCAGCGGTACTAAACTTTAATAATAATGACGTGAAAAAGCAAGTCGATACAGGATCGCGCTGTCGCCCGCTGATGCCCGCGATGTTCTATTCCGTTTGCAATTTTATGCGATTTAGTTTGTTTGAAATTTTCATTTTTTTATTTTTGATACTAGGTCTTTTTCTATTGTTCAGGATTATTCCTACGAACCAGCATGGTCTGTATTTTTATTTATTGTCGTATTGTCAGCACCACTCTGTATATTAGTATAGATAAAAAAAAACTCATGTCGTGCTGCTGGTAAGTAACATGGAAAATTGTTATCCTTTGTAGTACGGTAACATGTTTGTTATGATTTGGATTTACGAAAAATTGCAAAAATATGCAACCGAAAATTCGATGTCATTTCTAGAGTATTATATTTTGTGTTGAAATTATGTATAGTGATTCTATACCAGATGTGTTCGTTAGTGCATAGCCCTGGCGCACAGTCAAGTGATGGAACACGGGTGGGTTTTATTCAGTAAAAGTCTGACACACGCTTCTTCCGCTTCAACTGGAGCGGGAGAGGTCACATAAAAAAGGATACCTAGCAATACGGTTTGTGTTATACAATATGTAAAGAAAACCCCGTCCGACCCATAACCATAATAAAGGTTGGGTAAATACATGACCAAATAAAATATGAAATTTTACATAATCATCATAAAATGATTTTTAAAATAACTTTTTTTCCGCGAATTAATTTCAACTTTCCAAAAATTTGGTATTTTTTATTAAGTGACAACACCATTTTTGACGGTATTATTATTATGAGCGAATAGTGATGCCGCATGCCCTGCCCATTAGGCCTTAGAAAATAATATTTATTTTTTTAGGGTTTTTTTGTTGACTTTAGCTCGGCTTTGTAGGCATTAGTAGATTCAGTTATCGATACCTAACAATACCTTCACGGATCGGACAGGGTTTTCTTTATATATTGTATAGAGAAGAGTCAATCAACAAGAAACCGTGAACAGGGTATGAAGGATTAAAAAGAAGGAGCTAATAACTTAAGCACAAGTTCTTAGGGAGTTAGAAGATACTTACTTTATTAAAAATTGCAGCTTCTTGTGTAAAATCTTAAGAGGTAAGTGATAACTTTACTTACTCATAAGTAGCAAGTTCATCTTGAAGTCTGTTTTTCTTTAAGTTTTCATGATGGAGTTGAGTGAAAAACTGGTGTTGGGAGTAGTAAAATATACTTCCTCGGGAAACTCTTTGTTCTGAAATTATATTGTAGGCTTAGAACAGCTTTTTATTTGACAATAGGTATATTTAGACTCACTCTCTGAAGAGCTTTGGTAGCCCTGTAGAAACCGCCCCGACTTAAGAGTTTGTAGGTCATGGGTTTGAACCCCGACAGGCGATTTAATATGTGTAAAGTATTTCACCACTGCTCTCAAAACGAAGAGGGAAAACGTAAGAAAACCAGCATTGAATGAAATCAAAGCATTTATTTCAAATAAGAGTTAGTCAGATGAAGCTAAGTTGCCCATGCCAAAATATGTAGGTAGGTGAAGAAACATGAGTACATGGAGTTTCTTACCCGCCATAATACAATTATTACAAAATATTCATATAGGAAAAAAATTCTTCGAAAACATGTGACATCTACCAACCGGCACTGGGCACGCGTGGTAGATTACGACCCACTCCCTCTCATCGAGAGGTGGTTGGATTCCAGGATTGGGAACATTATAGGCTGCTTATTTATTCATGTTGAATTTATCCAAAGATTCAAAGTCAACATATCATGTGACATCTACCAACCGGCACTGGGCCCGCGTGGTAGATTACGGCCCATTCCCTCTCATCGAGAGGCGGCCTGTGTCACAGAAATGGGAACATAATAGGTTGATTATTTATTCATGTTGAACTTAACTAAAGATTCGAAGTCAACTTATCATGTGACATCTACCAACCGGCACTGGGCCCGCGTGGTAGATTACAGCCCATTATTCCGTTGCGAAGAGAAGAAGCGTGTGCTAGCATTGGGATCAGTATTATGTAGGTTGATTATGTACACTGATTCTCAATGCTTAGTGTCTAGAAAACAAAGAAAAACTAGTTGGAGAGGCGTGCGAAGAGGCTGATTGGTGACCCTGATTTAACTCGAGATGGTCTCCAAAGCCTAGAGCACAGGCGTAGAGTAGCCAGCCTTTCGGTGTTCTATAGGTAGCATTTTGGGGAGTGTGTGAGGGAATTGCATGATTTGATTCCCCCATCCCCGTTCCACCATCGGACGACCCGTCGTACAGCTAGTTACGTTGTTAACACCACTACGATCCGGACGAAGCATTTCGCCTCCTCCTTTATATCGCGTACATCGCGGGTCTGGAACAATTTGCCAGCGGCGGTGTTTCCGTCGGACTACAATTTGAGTGTTTTCAATGCTAAAGTGAACAGGCTCTTAATAAACTAGTGCGCTTTACCATCAACGATTGCGTCACTGCTTACCATCAGGCGGGATTGCGGTCAAGCGCTAGTTTATAAATTATAAGAAAAAAGAAGTTAAATATGTAGACTAACATGTTTGTTTTTTTAATCGTGTTTATAAATATGTAGACTAACATGTTTGTTTTTTTAATCGTGTTTATAAATATGTAGACTAACATGTTTGTTTTTTTAATCGTGTTTATAAATATGTAGACTAACATGTTTGTTTTTTTAATCGTGTTTATAAATATGTAGACTAACATGTTTGTTTTTTTAATCGTGTTTATAAATATGTAGACTAACATGTTTGTTTTTTTAATCGTGTTTATAAATATGTAGACTAACATGTTTGTTTTTTTAATCGTGTTTATAAATATGTAGACTAACATGTTTGTTTTTTTAATCGTGTTTATAAATCTATACCCGTCTATGAAAAATCTATTTTTATTTGACATTCTATACCGTATAAGTCTGGTATTGGGATACCGAATTGATTGTTATCGATTGGAGTTTGTTTATATTATTGCAAATAGTGTCGTGGTGGCCTAGTGGTTAAAACACCAGCTCTCTAAAGCATGACTGTGTGGGTTCGATTCCAGTTCAGACAAGTACCAATGTAACTTTTCTAAATGTACGAGTCAGCCATCGTACATGACAAGCGCACCTTACCTACACAGATCAGCACTATTCCGTCGCCTTACACAAATTATAGCGTAAGGCGACAGTACACGATCAGCCTTCAAAGACTGTACTCATTTACACATTCATACCTATATTAGTTCCGAGTTAGTTAAGTAATCAATAAATCATCATATTTGGCTATCCGTGACTATTATTGAAGTTTATAACCAAGGTGTGTGCGAATCATTCAGTAGCGCATACACTAAAGTTATATGTACTTTCTAAGTATATCTTGCACACCAATGTCTGAAGGTGAAGGAAAACATCTTGAGGAAACTTGGAGTTTATAAGTTTGAAATCGCCAATCCGCATTGAGCAAGCGTGGTGATTACGCTCAATCCTTCTCTGTATGAGAGGAGACCTGTGCCCAGCAGTGGGACAATAAAATGGTTGATAATGATGATGATTGCTAATATTAACACACTCCAATTCTGAACACCTTACACCAACATAAACCAACACAGTATCATAAAAACCGTTTTCCACCTTAAAGTTTCCGTGTTCGCTTGACTGGCATGAGACGGCGGGCTAAAATAGACATCAAAGAACAGCACACAGAACTAAGCATCGATTTGTGGTGTCTACTGCAGTGTAACGTGCCGGGCGCTGTCAACTGTAACCGAGGATTCAGTCGAGCGGCTATTTAGAAATATTTGTGGTTTCAGTTGAGTCTTTGTAGAGGCTCGTATATTAGTGGGCGGATTCTATTTTATTTTATCTGTTTTATAAACGTGTAGCAAGTATAAACCTCCTATACAGCTTGGATACTCTTCTAATACTAAGGACTAATATTTTCATCGATAATTTTATTTAAGGAATAATTTTGAACCTTTGAGTTTGTTTTATATAAATTATAAACTAGTGCTTGACTGCAATCCCGGCTGATGGTAAGCAGTGATTCAATCATTGTTGGTAAAGCGCGCTAGTTTATTATAAGCCTATTCACTCTAGCCTTGAAGACACTCAAATTGTATTGCCACGGAAATACCGCCGCTGGCAAATTGTTCCAGTCCCTCGATGTACGCGGTATAAAAGAGGAGGCGAAACGCTTTTATGCGCTTATGATTTTTTTGACGTCATCAATTTTATATTATTTCACAAGGTCTTTATTTTAATCGTTTTCTGAACTGCTAAACCAGAAAAAATATAAAAATTACTCATATGTCAGTGTTTTTTTGAAAATTAATGATTGAAAATACCATGCGTATACTCCGCACGGATCACTAGTAAATATCTAATCCGCGCACAAAAATATCTGTCCACTTAACAATCGGACCGAAATAAACTTAACAGACTATTGACATAAAGGTATAAAGACATAAGGTATCCTAGGCTAAATAAAACTATGTACAAAGTAGTATAATAGTGGTAGGCCATAACATCGGCTGACAGCTGAAGTAGCCACCCACCAGACAGAGTCTTGCCGCGAAGCGATTCGTCGTGCTTCGGGATGATGTCTGGTGACGCCATGCCGAGGACGGGTCTGAGCAGTTTCGTGCTGGGTATGTTGCGCCAAATGTTGTTGTGTCGGGAGTTTGGTCGTGGAGGGTCTCTAGATCAATATCCCTCTGGCGCAGCATCGCTGGTCGTGTTGTTGGTTTTAACATTGCATCACCTCGCTCAGTTGCCGTCTTCCTACCTATTCACTCAGTTCTTTTTATAAGAATCGACTCTTAATAAACTAGATTGCGGTCAAGTACTAATTTATAATTATAAAAAGATGGCGTTGCAATATGGCTCCACATCGCTGTTGACAGTAATGTATCCAAATGAAAATGATGGAGTTGCTAAACAATCTTATCAATTGTCAAGACATCAGTTATCACAATAGCGTTATCAAATGAAGGAATATAGAGATATTTTGTCGGTTTTCTATCTTCTTTTTTGTCATTTCGTAAACCAATAAGAATTAATTTTCTGATTCTATTTAATGCTCTCCAAAAACATTTTCAACAAAATTTGGCAACAGATTGTGTCACTTTCTTAATTAGTGATATTAAGAATCCCATGTCAATTATTAAGATCACCATTAATAAGATTCCGCTATCCGTTCGTCCGTTTGTCATAGGTTATCTTTGGAGCCGTAATATGCAGTTGAAATTTATTTCAATTAATTTACACAAAGTATTATGGAAATTGTTCTCCATAATATAATATAATACATATAAAAAATATGTGTTGTATATTGTAATCATATGGAATCCATACAAGACAGATTTGCACTTGGTTAGTTTTTTAAACCTCGTTATCATCATCATCATTACTTTTTAAGGGATTGGGCGCTGATAACCGAAACACAGGCTTTTGCCTAGTTCGGTTACAGATGTGTAATCCGATTGTAACAATAAATTATAGCCTATAATATATTTTGTGTAACAATGTAAATAATTTCTGAATAAACGTTATTATTATTATTCTCTTTATTTTTCTATATGTACATATTTTTTTACATTTTTAAATATTTATATATATAAATAAAAAAAAAAAACATTTAAAAATATAAAAAATAGTAGCCCACCGGTATCGGGAACAGGGTCCAAGCTACCGGCGGTCAGGGCTCCAGAGAGAGGAACTTCCTGACTATGCGAGCCGTGTCCAGCAGTACCGCTTTCTGAATCAAGCCCTTGATCCAGCTGCCTAACGAGAGCCTCCTGAGGTGTTGGTCGAGGCTCTTGGCTATTAAGCCATTGGCTGTCACGACTATCGGTACAATGATTGCTGAATCCACTTCCCACATGTCGACAACCTCGTGAGCCAAATCAAGATACTTGATTTGTTTATCTTTCTCAGCTTTCACGAGGTTCTCATCGTGTGGAATGGTTATGTCAACAATCATTGCACGCCGCTCTGATCGATCCACCAGCACTATATCAGGCTTATTGGCAACAATAGTCCTGTCAGTGATGATGGATCGATCCCAGTACAATGTGATATGGCCATTTTCGAGAACTGGGTCGGGCATATACCTGTAGTACGGCACCTCCGATTCCACAAGTTTGTATATAAGAGCAAGTTGCTGGTGAATTATCCTGGCTACAAGGTTGTGTCTATGCAAGTACTCTCCGTTGGCTAGACGAGAACACCCGGAAATAATGTGTCTAATTGATTCTCCCGGCCGGTGACATGCCCGACAGATGTCAACTGTGTCGTCTTTCACAATGAATCTCCGGTAATTGTTCGTCATCATAACTTCGTCCATAATTACAAAGACAAAACCTTCGGTTTCCCCAAAGAGGTCACCGAAACGTAGCCAGGCTACGGACGCTTGAAAATCTACATCCAGCCCGTGTAGGGCTCGGAAGAAGCGTCCGTGAAGCTCTTTGCTCTTCCATACCTCCAAGCGATCATTTGTGTCAAGCACTACTGGTTTACGCCAGTTCTCTTTAGCCAAGGAGAGCAAAGTGAGGCCCTTGTCAGCCGCAACCACATCTCGATGCATCCCCACGTCGGTTTCTAGAAAATATTCCCTGAGACTGCATACCTCGCGATTGTGGAGGGTCTTGGCGTTTAAAAAGCCACGACCTCCACATTTTCGCGGGATATACAGCCTCATAACCGATGACCGTGGGTGATGCAATCGATTTGCAGTCAGCAGCGTACGGACCCTCTGATCCAGGGCGTCAAGTTCGGTTTGAGTCCATTTGAGTATGCCGAAAGAGTACATCAATACCGGCATGACCCAACCGTTGAAAGCGCGCACCTTGTTTCCGCATGATAGAAGACTATTAAGTACTTTTTTCAGGCGGCCAAAGAAGCGTTCTTTCAACGATTGCTTCATGTCAGTAACATTGATACCCAACGCTTCCGACATACCCAAATACTTATAGGTTTCGGATGCGGAGATGGCTCTAAGGTTTATGGAACCAGTGAGTTGGGTTCCCACGGATTCCATAATCTCTCCTCGCTTTACATGCATGACCGCACATTTGTCCACACCAAATTCCATCCTGATTGGATCCTGGTTGGGAGCAAAAAGTTTCAGGTCATCCATGTAGAGGAGGTGCGATATAACCTGACCACCTCTCCTCAACCGATAGCCTAGACCTGAATCCTCCAATAGTGTGCTTAGAGGATTCAATGCTAAGCAAGACCAAAGTGGACTCAAACTATCGCCCTGAAATATTCCTCGCTCGATCCTTATCGGTTCGCTATTCCTCGGAATATTTCGACATCCTGGATAGCGAAGGACTGTCCTCCATGTCCTCATACACGACATCAGGAAGGTGCGCAGAGTTGCATCCACTTTATACAACTCCAGCACCCGCATGAGCCATGTATGTGGGACTGAGTCATAGGCCTTCCTATAACCTATCCTTATTATTATTATTCAGCCTCTACTCGTCCATTGCTGGACATATGCCTCCTCCATGGCACGCCAACAAGCTCGATTCTGAGCAGTTCTCCGCCAGCCACTACCAGCCACCTTTTTGATGTCGTCGCTCCATCTCGCCCAAGGGCGTCCCGTAGGACGCCCTAGGGCTAGGTACTATGTTTACCGAGACGCGGTCTCCACTCGCGGACTCGCTTACCCCAACCGTTGTCGGCCCTGCGGCATAAATGTGACCAGCCCATTGCCACTTCAGCTTGCTAATCCTCTCAGCTATGTCGATAACTCTGGTCCTCTGACGGATCACCTTATTTCTGATGCGGTCCTTCAGAGAGACGCCCAACATAGCCCGCTCCATAGCTCGCTGAGCGGCTTTAAACTTATGGATTAGTCTGACTGTTAGTGTCCACGTCTCGGCGTCATGACGGGTTGGCATCATCATCATCCCAGCGTTAAGTCCCGGTTACATCCGCGGCCTTTGCTTTGGAGCCCGGGGTTCACTGAAACCTCTTATGGATACACTATCAAAATAGAGCTTTAGTTAATGCTGTTCCCAAAAGCAGTCACTATTAAACATATACTCACTTACATAGCCCCAATAACAATGCCATAGAATTTTAAAACAACGCTATATTTTCACAGAAACACACACCGAATGTTTATCCTACATGCTCGTAGACACTCGTTCTCCAGTATTTTTTGTAAAAAAATGACAAACAAGTAACGACCGCCTCATTTGCATTTCATACGAATCGGCTGTGTGGGAAGTGGTTGGAAAAAGCGTAAGTTGCAAAGGACTGCCAAATATACAAGCAACTATATTTTTAGTATCTACAGTTCTTTGTATTGCTTACTTGAATATTAACGAGTATGTGCTGAAGGGTTATCTTGTTTTTTTTTAATATATGCTCGTTTGACCACGTATGGTGGTACAGACAACAGCACATTAAGTTAATACAACCTGTTAAATTCCTTTATTAGATGTTCATTTCCATAGCTAAAGCATTAAGCTTCAAGATTGATTGAGAATATTTGACAGTTTCGGGTAGCTTGACCTGCTTTCCGTCCCTAACAGCCTTAAATGAACAGTACACAGGTATCACGGTTTAGTTTTGTTACTACTGGAATCCACCACGGTACCAAAAAGTCTGATAAGAGCGACACTGGCTGATGAGTGTCACTGACAGAATATGGAAGGAGCGGCACCAGTTTACCATATCCACGACGAACTGATTTATTCCAGCACTATCCTGACGATTTTGAAGCTAATGAACCACTCTGGAAAAGCCATCCTGCGCCGCTACGACATCAATCCCATAAAAGATCAATCGTTGCTTTGGAACTGAGTAAAACAATAGCTACTAGTTGCTGTGGTAATTGTGAAAAGGCAGTTTTCTTTTTAGCTGATATGAATAGTTTGAAAAAAAACCATTCTATATACTAGGAGAAATTTCAGGAGGCTGTTATGAAGGGCATAAATTATCAAAATAAATTACGATTCCTGGTGAATATTTAAAACATACTTGTTTTTTTTAGTTATTTAAGATTGAAAGCGTTATCCGTATTACTATTATGTATATTATATATAATATGTATTATAAATCTATCTATCTATATTATGTAACTACTGAACCGATTGCTTTGAAATTTTGCAGACGTAAAATTAAAAGTCTGTTTTAAAAACGTGTAAGAGGTTTATGTACATAGATCAGATTCTAATCCTTAGGACTAATATTTTCATCGATAATTTTGTCTAAGGAATAATTTTCTTAATTTGAGTTTTTTTATATAAATTATAAACTAGTTCTTGACCGCAATCCCGGCTGATGGTAAGCAGTGATTCAATCGTTGTTGGTAAAGCGCGCTAGTTTATTATAAGCCTATTCACTCTAGCCTTGAAGACACTCAAATTGTATTGCCACGGAAATACCGCCGCTGGCAAATTGTTCCAGTCCCTCGATGTACGCGTTATAAAAGAGGAGGCGAAACATCTATTTTATCCTATTTTATCTACAGGCTATTTTGGTTTGAACAAAGTCAGAAGGTAAAGATAGCTTTAGTTCATTAATAATTTTCAATGTTCTGTTTTAGAGCAACTTTTATGGAGAAGAATATACATAGGAATAGAAGGTACATAATATGTTTCATTATAAAAGTGTATTCACACAATATTTAATTTTTTATAGTTGATTGAAATAAAAAAATAACAGAGATTCAATGTCTCGAAATTCTAAGAACATTCAGTCTAATCTCAGTGTCAATCTGTCAACAATACTTAAAATTTTTTAACATTGACCGTTGGTGAGATAAGATTACGAGTGGATTTTGCACGTTTTTAATTAAGGGTTGGTTTTGACACCTATAATTGTACAAGAGAAACAGTCGCTAGCTGCTAGTTACAAGAAGGGGCCGCTACACAAAAAGAAAAAAAAAAGGATTTTATTTCTAGACAAACTTTTACAGTAAATCTTACGTAGGGACCTCATTTTAACTAAAAGCTATAACTGTGCTACGAGGCCCCGCTCCTCAATATTTTGTTTTAAAATAATAAAAGTTGTGCACAAAATAACATAAAGCAAAACTTAAATAAAAATAGAAAGTAAATTTGGTTCGGATAACAACTCTTGATTAAAAGAAAACAGAAAATAATAAAAATTAAAAATGCTTAATATATAATTCTGTAATAGTGTGAGTTTGTGTGGGTGTGAAAGGTTGAGGAGTGACGAGTAAGTGTAAGGAATAGTGTGTTGTGTGGGGCTGAGTGAGTGTGTATGTTGTGTAGCGGTGAGTGTGTGTGTGTGAAGTGTAGCGAGGCGTGTCTGTGTTGTGTGGATTTGCGTACGGATGAAGTACTAAGACGCAGTCCTGTAGAAAGTAGCTCAAAGCAGTGCTCAAAGGTCTGTCAAGCAGTTTGACGACAGGGTTGTTTCAGTGGCAGAGCGATCGACTGCTGCGTTGCTTGTTTCGGATTCGATTGCCGCTCGAAACAAATATGTGTATGGCCTGCAGTTGTTCTGGGTTCTTTGGGTGTTGTTGTTCTGGGTGTGGCTGCTTGTGTATGTGAGTTTAAATGTTTGTAAACTCATCCACGATATACCTAGGAGAAATTAATTTAATTTAATTTACATACGGACAAATCACACAGATTGAGCTAGCCCCAAAGTAAGTTCGAGACATGTGTTATGGGATACTAACTCAACGATACTATAATATATACATATATAGGTAAACATCCAAGACCCAGGTCAATCAGGAAAAGATTGTTTTCCATCATGACCTGGCCGGGGATCGAACCCGGGGCCTCCACGTCGCAGACAGGCGTGTTGATCGCTGCGCCACGGAGGACAATCAACCCAACAAATTACTAGTGTGGGACAACGTTTAAAAAAAGCAAAAGCAATACTTATCAAGGGGTAGGTATCTTTCTTATTACCCAGTAAATAGGGTAATGGATAGTTGTGTGGGTTAGATAGGTAGTCACTCCATACAAAATATTGGTACTCCAGTGCATCAGGTGAGCTTGGAAGCCAGCGCCAGCATACTTTAGATAAGACTAGATATATGAGTTCTTCATCATCATTATTGGTAGCCATATTCCATTCACTGCTTAGTTTAGACGTCTCTCTTTTTATGATATGATTTCTCGGTCTAGACAAGTCTGATTCAATTTAGTCTTGCGATCGGAGGTACGACCTACAGAAGACCGCAGGAAAGACATGTGCCTCCTTATACAATATAGCCGTTAGTCTTCCAACGTTACTTCCTATTTCTCGTATAGGCATATATACGTAATATGTCTGTCATATCAATTACGATAAAATATCTATAAAAGTATAAAAACGTCCACATGAAACCAGGAAAGGTAAAATATATGAAGAAGACTCAAATTCGCAGCGCTCAATCTCAAGGGAATCCCTTGAAATAGAGTTAAATCAATCGCGAAATTATCCGGAAATGTAATGTGTTCGTGTAATAATAAAACTAGAGAGGAAAGAGAAAATCTTACTTAGGTGCCCCTGGGAGACAAACCCATTTAGCAGTAGGTATTTACGTTATCCATGAATTATTGTGAAATTTAGAATAATTCAAAACTTGGACACAATGGGATCAGCAAATGATCTGTACTATTGCAGACGAGGAAGCAACCAGCGGTTAGAGAATGATTTCGTATGAATAACTTTATATACACGAATTTTAAATAAACACATGGTCAAGCCATCAGCAGTTACCAGGATAAATACACACGCACGTTCGCGCTTGCGGCCTCCACTGCTTAAACGATGGTAGGCCACAACATCGGCCGCCGGCGTAAGTTACCACCCACCAGACAAAGTCATGCCGCCAAGCGATTCGTCGTGTTCCGGCATGATGTCTGATGAAGCCGTACGGAGGACGGGTCTGAGCAGTTGTGTTGCGATGTACGTGCCAGGTACGATGCGCGAAATGTTGTTGTGTCGGGAGTTTGGTTGTGGAGGGCCTCCAGATCAATCTCCCTCTGGCGCAGCATCGTTGGTCGTGTTGTTGGGTTTAAGATTGCATAACCGCGCTCAACTGCCGTCTTCCTTCCTATTTACTCAGTTCTTTTGAGTGAGTAGGCTTAATTAACTAGCGCGCTTTACCATCAACGATTGCATCACTGCTTACCATCAGGCGGGATTGCAGTCAAGCGCTAGTTTGTAATTTATATAAAAAAAAAACGAAACAGCACGAGCAGGCATACATTCTCGCCGCACGGTAGGAACTGTCCTAACGCAGGTTTAACATTTTTTGTATATCCCAAAAAAGTGCACAACGTGGCAAAAAAGAAACTTCTTCAGCGGCGTTGTTCAGTTCAAAAACATAAAATCAAAAGATAGTCAAAAAACCTGCAGCATATACAATGTTGGCAATTTTGCCCATTGCTTGATGTCAGGGACCAAAGACAACACACCTTTAGTAGCGCTACTCCTTTCTCTATAAACGCCGGCAGAGGGACAAGTACATGAAGCAGTAAAATATTTCTTATGTTACCTTATACATTACCGATCAGTGAAGACTTTCGATGTATGTTTCAATGTGCGTCTGCGCTGCGAAGCCTCAGCGATGAAGCTGAAGAGGTCAAGAAGAGACAATGAAACTACAACAGAACTTGGCTCTATATAATGCATAATATCTAAGGTGGACGTCGACGTCGGGCTGAACTGCGTTGCGTGATGACATTGCAATGCTCGTCTGACACGCACTGTATAGAAAACTGTGCTGATGCTAACGACGTAACGCATTGGCAGCGACCGTTCGGCCTCGCTCTTACAATTAATATAAGACTTAAATTGACTCCCGTCTTGAAAAAGCGGAAAAGGCGTCCTAGTGGAGCCCAGCGATTTCAGGGGCAGGGTTCGATCCCGTGCCAATTTTAAGATCAATCAAAAGTATCTTATATCATCATCATCGTCAACCTTTTTACTGTCCCACTGCTGGCCACAGGTTTCCTTTCTCAATACGGGTTTCAGACTTGAAGTCCAGATTTCCTCTAGATGTTTAACTTCACCTTTTTTAATCAGTCATTGGTGAAAATATATTAGAAAGTAAATATAACTTAAAAAAGTTACATTGGTGTTTTAACCACTAAGACCCCACGATTTCTTATCTTACATATAATATATTAAACCTGTTTATAAGCCACCTCTGCGCCAAATTTCATTCAAATCCCTTTAGCATTTTTTTGCGTAAAAGAGTATTAAACAATCTCTAATCCATACACACTTTCACTTTTATAATATTAGTAGGTAATATCCTTTATATTAACCTTAATTTAACTTCTCCCTACCATCCCATCCTTTCGTTGGACTGTCTCTAACGCGCATTAAGAATTACTGGACCTCACAAAATCCGTACCTTAATAACCCCGCGATTATTAAATTTGTGCCCAGTTGCCCACCCGAACGTGTCGTCAGCGAATTGCTACATTTTATCAGTTAATGTGAAATTTCAACACTTTCCGCCCCAATACTCATCAGGATTATGATAAAACTTTAATCCCTTCTGGTAGGATAACTTCCAACTCTATTATAGCAAGCTCAGTACTACACGCTGCGTAAAGCGTGACTATGAATTTAGGTCACCTGCTGAAAAAGACAAATTATTTTGTCTTTTTTCTATTAGAACACAAGCCTCCTCTCGGTAAGGAGTGGGCTTTAATCTACCACGCTGGCCCAGTGCGGGTTGGCAGATATCACATGTCTTCGACGTTTTTGGCTCTAGGACATGCCGGTTTCCTAATGTTGTTTTCCTTCATTGTTTTGAGAGTAGTGGTGATGAAATAATTATTTTTTTGATTCGAACCTACAACCTGTAATGGACGTCACGGCCGATACCTTTTTTTTAGAAATTCTAAAATAGTCCTTGACCGCAATCCCGCCTGATGGTAAGCAGTGATGCAATCTTTGATGGTAAAGCGCGCTAGTTTATTAAGAGTCTCTTGCCTTGAAGATACTCAAATTGCAGTCCAATGGAAACACCGCCGCTGGTAAATTGTTCCAGTCCTTCGATGTGTACGTGATACCACTAGATTACCACTGCTCTCTTTTTCTCTCTCAATTTTATTAGAGCACTCATAATTATGAGTTTTATAGTGTTATCGATTTTAACCACGTGTTAGACTGTATGTCGACTAACTGTATGTATGTAGTAGACTGTGAATGATCTTATTGTACATGCGGAGGCTGCTCCACGCCTCAAGAAGTCCGATAAACCATTGTTCCTGGCTTACATTCATAGTTCTATTCTAAAGTCTGACAATCAGGTATAATATCATGTTACCTATTAACTAAGCTATGAAGAATGGATAGACAGTCGCTTCGTGGAAAATACTGGTTACTGTTCAGCTATAACGCGCTTTTCAGCTGAGCTGATCGCAACACTAAGTAGTTAGGAATAGTTTAGGCAGATGATAATTTGACGACACGATTACTGCAGTAATTTTTTTTTAAATTTTAAACTACTGCTTGACCGCGATCCCGCTTGATGGTAAGCAGTGATGCAATCGTTGATGGTGAAGTGCGCTAGTTTATGAAAAACCTATCTAATAATAACCTATCTAGCCTTGAAGACACTCAAATTGTAGTCCAACGGAAACACCGCCGCTGGAAAATTGTTCCAGTACCTCGATGTACGCGGTATAAAAGAGGAAGTGAAACGCTTCGTCCGGATAAGGTGGGAGGAAACGCCAGGGTGTCACCATTGTGCGGATCGCCCTGAGGACACGGTAGAGATCTGCCCGGCTTAGGTAGAGCACCACCGTGTCCTCGTAGCGGCGATCGGTGGCGATCTCTCGCGTTCGACCCTGGTCCAGGCCGTCACCTCCTTCTGCGAAGCAGTGATGCTTGCAAAGGAGGAGGCAGAACGCGTGAAGCGACCGGAATCCCAGCGACCTCACGCCACTAGCCGCCGCAGGAGACGCCCTGGTCGGGAGATGACACTAAACTCCCAGCCACCGAAGGTGCGGGCCTGCGGGCGGTGAGCAGTGGGCAGCTCGCCGCTCGGTAAGGACCATCAATGGCGCGTCGTGTTTTACGCGCACCTCAAAGAGATGTCCGCACATCGTGACGGGGCGACCGATGCCTCCTGAGTCAGGGTTGCAGGTTGGTTAAACAGGAAACCGTGGCCCTGGCTGTCGCCAGAAACACGGGTGGGTTTTAGTCAGTAAAAGTCTGACACGCCCTTCCGCTCCACTTAGAGTGGGAGAAGTCATTTGATGATTTCTCATCCCACTAAAAAAAAAGGGTGGGAACTAGCCGTAAGATGGATCGTCCGATGGTGGAACGGAGATGGGGGAATTAAATCATGCAATTTCCTTGTACACTCACCTAATTGCATCCTGTAGAACACCGAAGTGAAGTTGAAATCCTGCACGGAACATAATTTGTTTGACCTACCGATCTTCCCTCCCGACCTCCGAGTCTGGCTGTTTCTACATGTGAGTTACACCATTGTGTAACTCATATACACAAACTGCCTGATCACATGGAGCTAGACGGATACAGGACCTATTTCTAATGTGGGGCAAGGATTCAAAAGGAAGAAAATTGACATCTAATTAATACTACTAAACGTTTGAAGTGACAATAATTCCTATCAAACTTGTTCTTGCAAGTGTTTTATTCATAACTTCTACGAAATTAAGTTTTCTATCTCTCCACAATTTTACGTTAAAAAGCGTCGTAACACCTGTGTTTACATTTCATATAAACCTAATCCTTAACTTAGCTCAAACACTATTTATCAGTTTTTTAAGCAACAACACGATATATTTAAATGGCGTTTGACGCAACAGTGACATTAGACACACGTTATAAAACTGTTTAAGTTTTTGTGGTCGGACCTCCTTGTGTCTAAACATTTACATGTTCATTAAGGTTGATATTTCCATAATCTATCAATAACGTCAGCTGGGATCCAGGCTTCATCTATATGAGACTGAGTTAGATACTAACTAAGCTTTAATGCGGTTATAATACCACTCTAAAGCAACTATCTAACGTTACTATACATCTTGTATCAGCCACCGATCGGCCCTGTATCAACCACCTTTCTGTTTTCAAGAAAATATAATTTACATAATCGTAGTTTAATTGTTTCGTGGCCTTCGTGGATGGAGGTACATAACTTGAATTTTGTTAAGATACATAACAAACTTTTGGACTAATTAAATTTTGCTTTACGCTTCTTCCTTATTTACGTACTTTGCATATGGAGGGGTAGGCAAAGGCACATAGATTACTGATTTTTGAACCATGGCTTGACTGGCGAGTGGAGTTTTGGATTCAATAATTAGCTGAAACAAAGAGAAGTCTATTTTTAAAGTTGGGATATAGTTCAGTAATCGCCTAAGATTAAAACCGTGACCAAATGTTGGCAACAATTTCGTAAAGTAAACAGGTCTTGAAACTAATATCATGCATTATTATAAATGAATTAATCCCGAAGACGATCTTGAAGACGTCAATTATGATGGACATATGATTGAAAATGTTAAAGGAGTTAAATTTCTGGGAATATTGATGGACAATTAATTGACATGAAAGGCACAGGCCGAACATATTTGTAAGAAGTTAAGCACCTACGCCTACATGTTATATATAATCTATCAAGAAAAGTTAACATTATTATCATTACAGTCCTCGTTGCTTACCATGGCTTCGTGGTTTCAACATTAAGATTTGGCATTATATTCTGGGGTAACAGCAGTGAAAGAAAAATCATTTTCAAGGCCCAAAAACGATGCATTAAGTCAATTTTTAACTTACAGGTTACGGATAGTTGTATTCAACGCATAATTAACCTTTCCATATCTATACATTCTAGAAATAGCCAATTTCGTAAAAACTAACCCACATTTGTTCCCATCGTTAAACGAGACACGAAAGAGGAAAAATTTCTTCACTTGTGTGCGCCAGGGCCACACAAGGGTTGGGTTTCTTTCTCCGGCAACCAAACAAAAAGCTGGAAAGATCATTATACGATTTCCCATCCACACAAAAAAAAAAGTTTGAATTCCATCGTAAATTGAACTTTATTGTCTAACCAATAAAGTTATTTTTTAATTAATTCATGCTTCTTTTTTACGGATATGATGCAGATTACAAATGTATATGTGCTTGTAATTTTGCTGTATATTCTACATCCCTGCTTTACTTACTTTGTTCATGTATAATTTCTTCAGAGTTGAACAGAGTTTTAAGTGGACTTAAACTAGTTGAATTGTTGTTGCACCTGTAACAATGAACTTAGTTTACGGTCTGAGCATTGCTTTTAAGCACTAGATTCTCTAAACTTTGTTTGCTTAGTTAAAATTGACTGGAGTTTGGGTAACATTCAAATCTTAGGTACTTAGTAGTTTTAACAAGGTGTCAGAAAACTTAGATTTCATGCCTAACACTATGCACTAGGTACGTTATTTTTTGTTTATACCAAACCTGAATATAGTTTGTTTAGAATAAGCAGCTGAATCGATTCCAATCATTTTTACACCACGTTATATTTTTTCCAAAATACGTTTAGAAATTGTTGCAGAGTGGTTACAGAGCGATGACGATAGATCATAAAACTTGCGCGCGCGCCACAGCTGACGCCATAGGTCAACGTACCGCGCTCGCCCGCCCGAACGGAGCTTAAAGCATATTTTTGTTAAGACAACCAAGTAGCTCATAACTCATAACCAACAAGCAAGCTCATAACTTTGTAGTTTTTCATTATATCTTTTTGAAATTTGCTACATAGATTCTTTACTTACAAATACTGGACACGTGTTTCGCATAAATAAAAATTTTGTTGCATATAAAAAAGTTAGATGCTAGATGTTAGATCCATACTAATATTATAAATGCGAAAGTAACTCTGTCTGTCTGTCTGTCTGTTACGCTTTCCCGCTTTAACCTCTCAACCGATTTTGATGAAATTTGGCACAGACAATCTTTGGACCCTGAGAAAGAACATAGGCTACCTTTTATCCCGGAAAAAATTGATGTTCCCGAGGGAAATCTAAAAAAACGCGATATGACCGAACTCCACGCGGGCGAAGCCGCGGGCGGAAAGCTAGTTACGTATAAACCTTAAATAATATGTGTTGGCGCCATCTATTGGCGTTTATGAATGGAGCTGTCGCGCAGTATCTCTTAGCTAATCCTCGTATCCGTAACCTACATCACGTCATGCACCCGCTGCCCGTGAGATGGCGCTGTTTCGTTATTGATCGAAAACACGTCGCGTCGAATATACGAGAAAAGACAGATTAGAGTCCATTGGAGCTCCGCGCGTGCGCACCACGTACCGCGCGCTATCCGCGTTTCACACCGCTCTTTCGGTGTGATCCTATCCGCTGTTTCAAAGCCCGCAATCACATAGTTTTACTGTGTGAATTTATCGCTGAACGATATAATCATTCGATTATAAGTTGTACCCAACCGCTTAACTGGAGACGTGTCTTTGTGGCTTCAAGAAAAGAAACCGAAGCTGTTAGCGGGAACTCGATAACCACGTGTGTTGTGTTGAGCCTGTGCCGAACTGCGAGGGTGAAGAACCGTCGAAGACAGAGTGGACTGATCGAACTCCACGAGACGACGGAACAGCCCGTGAAGAGAGGTAAGGTGCATGATATTCCATAACCCATTCCTAGGTTAAGAGTTTACAGCGGGACAGTGACGCCATTTTTTTTCTTTTACAAATTACAGTCCAGATCGAAGGAAGGTATATTAAACCCCGCGAAGCCACTTGGCCCCTCCAATATGTAATTAACTTACATTACATTACACGTTGTTTGCACTTATTTGTGTTAATTCCTGAAAGTCTTGCCGCCACGCGATTCGTCGTGTTTCGGCATGAAGGTTCTGGTGAAGCCGTACGGAAGACGGGTCTGAGTGTGTGACAAACAAATGTCAAAAATTTATCAAAATATATTTTTTGTATGCATGCGGAGTTCACCTGTAAGTGATTGTTACACTATTTTGTAACCTTTTTAAATCACATGTTATCATGTGTATAACACCAGTATTATCAATTGCTGGTGGACCAAAATAAATAAATAAATGTTGCAAAACCCTACGTTTGTAAGTCCAGTTCGTTCTTAACAGCTTTTTCAATTCAAAAACGATGTTAAACATTAGTTGCTATTAAAATTTTAACACAAAAAGCAGCTAATGGGCCTTCGACATTATTTCCAAGAATCCGATGAACTGGGTTACATTTACGCCAGTGTAAATATGGCGTAATGGATGCGTACTGACGTCACCTGAACACGCTATACCATAACCTTAGCGATATGCCTGGAGTACATGAACTTGCTGAATGCCTTATTGCCGATTAAAGCTAAAGGTTCATTATTTTAAATTGCCCCTGCTTTGTACGGTTAATAAAATATTTATTTACCATTTATACACATACATAAATGTTAGTCGTGGTGGCCTAGTGGTTAAAACACCAGGCTCTTAAGTATGAGTGTGAGGATTCGATTCCAGGTTAGTCAAATACCAATGTAACTTTTCTAAGTTTTATGTACTTTCTAAGTATATTTTGGACACCAATGACTGAGTACAAGGTGAAGGCTAACATCTTGTTGATCATCATTAACCCATTATGGCATGTACGTTATATACAACGTGTAACATAAAGGGTATATACATAACAAAGACATGGCATCTTTACATGATATCAAACGACATTGGAAGGGTTTTTTAATCCTATCTCTTTATATTAGGAAGTTATGAGGAAAAACACCGCCTGTGATAGGCTCCTATCATACTAGTCGCACAGAGATATTGAAGACATTTATCGGATTTTGGCAAGTAACGTGACGGGTAACGAGAAGTTATTAACGTATGTAGTGTGCTGCCACGTTTGTTATGATTTGATTTTAAGAAAAACACGAAACCGAAAATTTGGTACCAATTTTTTGAGTATTTTATTTTGAGTTGAAACCCTTCCGATATCGTTTGATATCATCTAAAGATGCCATGCTCTTGGTATGTATATACCCTTTTTGTTACACGTTGTATATTATTATAGACTTATAAACCGTCCGGAACTAATGATGGTAAATTTTCCCTAAATCCGTTGCGAAGTGCAAAACAAAAACGCGATTTCTAATACCTCAACATCTTCCCTTAGTCTTTTCCCCTAATATTTTGTGTAGCGGTAGCTACAACCGCCGCATGCGAACAACGCGTCATACTGACGCCACCCGAATTCTACATCTCGCAATCAGAGTTTACCGTGCAACTAGCATTCATACAACTTCCCAATTTCAAGCATTGGGCAAGTGCCCGCCAGACATAACACCCGTCTGGTCGGAGGATCCTCCCTTTTTTATGGAGGATGAGTGAATTTTACTCCCTGTTCCTCATGCCTCCACATTTTGGGATCGGTATCTGGTATTCTCTTGCAAAAGGTTGTAATACCTATTATTTATAATAATCCTGGTAACATGATAAACGTAAAATCTGTAGCTACGTTTGTTACCCTTTAACCTTTACCTTTCTTTATTTCTTTCCTTTTACGCTAAAACTACTGAACGGATTTGAAATTAATTTGGCCTAGAAAGTTCATAAATAGTATTAACACATAGGATACTTTTTGTCTCGGTATTCTTACGAGATCGTGGCAATATACAGTTCTAGGATCAATCAACAGTCATTTATTCTAAAATTTATCTAATTAGCCTAAAACGCGAAACACGCGCCTTTCACCTCTTTTTAGTGCTTGAATCTGTAAAGAAGAAGTGCAGCAACAAACAGGCCAGCAGGACAGCAAAAGAAAAAGCTTATAACCAGCATGCACTGTGATTGCGTCTCATCATCATCATCAACCTTTTATCGTCCCACTGCTGGGCACAGGTCTCCTGTCATACAGAGAAGTATTGAGCGTAATCACCACGCTTGCTCAATGCGGGTTGGCGATTTCAGACTTAAAGTCCAAGTTTCCTCAAGATATTTTCCTTCACCTTCAGTCATTGGTGTCCAAGATATACTTAGAAAGTACATATAACTTAGAAAATTACATTGGTACTTGCCCGACCTGGAATCGATCCCGCTCACTCATACTTGAGAGGCTGGTGTCTTAACCACTCGGCCACCATAACTACATATTGATTGCGTCTATCACCACCGATTTAAACACTTACAAACGAAATAAACATTACCAACTTGAAAACCTAAACTTTCTCACCTACAAAACAACCGCACTAAATCAATAACACGTCCCACATAAATACAATAAAGAAATATTCACCCCAAAACTAAGGAGTCGTGTCACGTTCAGCACCCTTTATAAATAAATATACGTCGCGTTATAGTGGTTGCTAGCAATTTGTTTCACCTGTAATTTGACGTATGAGAGAGAAATATAAGAAAATCGTGCGAACGCCTTGCTGAGATTTATGGGAAACTATATGTTCTTGGGGTATTTATGAAGGTTTATATCGGAAGGGATGGCAGCGAGGTCGGTTTATCATGAGCTGTCTTCATTGGCATGTCTTTATCTCTGAGGATTTTTCGGGGTTAGTGTGGAAGAGATGTGGAAATAAGTGGGCTGGTTTATTTTGCGGTAATCTACAATCAAGGTCTTATAGCTAAATATCTATATTGATGTTGAATTCGGTACATCACTCCTTCGTAACTACAGCACTAAGAAATTTCCACTAAGAATTTTCTGAGAGACAATTCTCGCCACACAAATGTTAAAAACCTAGCTGCGGTCTCATCTCGGTGACAAACAAATCTATACTAATATTTATATATTACGCGCTAATCTTAGGAACTGCTGGACTGATTAGAAAAATTATTTTTGCGTTGGATCATCGATTAATCCAGGAAGGCTTTAGGCTATATCACGCTGCGACTAATAGGAGCGGAGCATATCTAACTCCACGCGGACGAAGACGCTGGCGGCCGCAAGTTATATATAAAACTTATCAAAATGTTCTTCTTGGATAACTGCTCTCTCCAAGTTGTTGTCGACGGATGTTCATCGCAATACATGTCGACTTGTATTTCTTATGGCTCTCTCTCTCTCTTCCTGCTCTATATCAACGATCTACTGATGCCTGGAATCTATGAGTATGCAGATACTATCACAGTCGCCTGCTGAGACACCTGCTGAGTTTACAGGCTAATAAGGAACTAATCCGGTCCGAAACGGAAGCCATGCGAGAGTTTACAAATGGAGCAATTCAGGTACTCATCGAATGGGGCGAAGCTGATCTTGCGAGATTCTGTGCCGCCAAAACACTATCGTGTCTATTCACCACTTAAAGGAAACCGTATACCTTGGCTCTTCTGAATGTATCCTTGGAGTGCACCGACCTAAACTTTGGGCTATTTATTGAATTCAAAGCCTAAGCTGCTAGAAAAATTAGCGATTTTGTAAAAGTTCGGTAGTACTTGACACCGGAACAGCTTCTAATGTTATACAAAGCATAGGTCAGAACGTGTGAGGAGTACTACAGCCATGTAGCTGTGCATCAGAATATATATTCTGGCGCTGCAAAATGCTATCTAGCACCTTTTTACTCTGAGATTTGGCTCCGCCATCGCCGTTCCACCATCGGAGAATTTATCGTACGACGAGTATCTCCTTACATTGTTGACACTACTACGATCCACCAGAAGCAGCCTGCAGAGTTCTACCCGTCAGATTAAAATTTAAGTGTTTTCAAGGCGAGAGTGAATAGGTTCATAATAAAGTAGTGCGCTTTACCCTCAAAAATGTCGCCACTGCTTATCATTAGGAGGGATCTCAACCAAGCGCTAATATGAATAATAATATTTAAAAAAACCCTATGAAATCGAAAATCATGCAGGTGAAACCGTGAGGCACAGAAATTAGTTCTATAAAGCCATATTTGTATAGTGTTGTGAATATTTTTTTAAATTGGTTATGGTTTCTTTTAATTAAGGAAGTATTAAGGTCTCTATAGAATGAAATGACCTTTTCACTTCAATTTGGCCAAGATGTTAATACACCTTGTGTAAAGTACGTAGGTAATTGGTTTTCTTTGATGGTTTTATTATCCCTATTGCTCTTATTTGTGAAATTCTTTCGAAATTAGAAAAAAAATCTTGATTGTACATGTTGTAGACTGAATATTGACTTCAGTAAATTTTCTGTGGAATACAGGCTTTGTGAATATTTAAGAAAATTGAAACTTACCCTAAACCGCGTTTAATCAATTTAGATATACAATATGTAAAGAAAACCCTGTCCGATCCGTGAAGGTATTGTTAGGTATCGATAACTGATTCTAATAATGCTCAAAAAGACAGGCTAAACTTTAAAAAAAAATCCCCCTAAAATATAAATATTATTTCGCAAAAAGAGGCAACTTAATACATGTGCGGTAAGCAACCCCTTCCGCGGGTGGCGGGGGGCAGGGCACGCGGCACCTGTGACGTGGTCGCGTCGCTATTCGCTTATAATAATATACAATATGTAAAGAAAACCCAGTCCGACCCATAAGGATAATAAAGGTTAGGTAAACACTTGACCAAATATAATATAAAATTTTACATAATCATCATAGTAACAATACTAATGAATTTAGAAATAATTCTTTTTTCCCGGGAATTAATTCCAATTTCCCCGAAATTTGGTAATTTTTAAAACAGTGACAACACCGGTATTATTATAAGGAGTTATTAAAAAACACGAATTATTTTAGTGTGTTGTTTAGGTATATTTGTAATACCATAGAAAAAATTTAATCTATTTATTCGTAATGTTAAAGGTATAACTGTTTTGTATTATTTGTAAATCTTACTATAGTTATGTTAAAACCCATATAATGTATGCGACTGAAAGACTTGTATCTATGGTCATGAATAAATATTATTAAAAAAAAATATATAAGCGAATAGCGACGCGACCACGTCACAGGTGCCGCGTGCCCTGCCCCCGCCCCCCGCCCTGCGCCCGCGGAAGGGGTTGCATAACGCATATGTATTAAGTTACCTCTTTTTGCGAAATAATATTTATTTTTTTAGGGGGATTTTTTTTTTTAAGTTTAGTCTGTCTTTGTAGGCATTAGTAGAATCAGTTATCGATACCTAACAATACCTTAACGGATCGGACAGGGTTTTCTTTACATATTGTATATCTAAATTGATTAAACGCGGTTTAGGGTAAGTTTCAATTTTGTATATAGTAATAATATTGTATATAGAAATATTTTAAGAAAAACAATTCTTATCTTCTCACTAAGGCGTATAAATTTAAATACAAAAATCTTCACCTCTCACCTACATAATCCCTTCAAAAAACCTTCTAAATGATACCTAATACGAAATGTAAAAATGTCTCGAGTTTGAGATCCACATTGTAAGGCAAAGTTCACGCGGATCTTCCTCTAGAAATGTAAATAATCAAAGTGGATATCTGCTGGGTGTAATCTTGCGTGGTCCACATACATAGAAGCCCTTGAACCGTCTCCGAACCCAAATGGGAAGATGTAAGTAGAACCTCGTACAACAGGGTTAACTCTACAGAACAGCTGGTGGGATTATAAAGCTGTGTCACCACCGTGTGTGTGTGTGCGTGTGCTCCAACTCCTATCCTGCCATATATATTCCCAATATGCAGCCAAAGCGACCTCAGAGCTGCCACCGTTGACATCTAGAAAGTGGCGAAGTCTTGAGCTATAAAAAGAAATTTAATGTCGTGACAGTGACACGAAGAAAAAGAAGAAGGTTAAGTGGAGACGGTTTACATTTGTTTCTTCTTTTAATTCAATAGGCTGTGACGATCTTACTCAAAACTTACCTGTTCTAAATTCAATTCAGCAATGTCGTAACAGTGACACAAGGAAGAAGAAGAAGGTGTAATGGAGTTGTATTTCATTTGTTACTTCTTTTAATTCAATAGGCTGTGACGATCTTACTCAAAAATAACCTGTTCCAAATTCAATTCAGCAATGTCGTAACAGTGACACAAGGAAGAAGAAGAAGGTGTAGGTAATGGAGTTGTATTTCATTTGTTACTTCTTTTAATTCAATAGGCTGTGACGATCTTACTCAAAAATAACCTGTTCCAAATTCAATTCAGCAATAATACGTACACGACGCAAGAAATTTAAAGACGCTATAAAATAAAGTGTTTCTAAGTTATGCGTTTACGGACTTTCATTGGCGTACTAGTATTGTGACATTCAAGTTACATATATGTAGGGGAAAACCATCAGGAAGGCGTGGCCAAAGGTTCCGGATAATTGAAGTGTCTTCTCATCCATCGTGGGCGGTATTTTGATAAAACGTTGAACAATAACTATAGTGATGTTCGATTCTTATTATTTTAACTGTACAGACACTTAGATCTGTTTAATATTAAGGGATTACTTACTTACTTACTATTACTAGGTAATCTCAGATTAAAACAAATAAGAGCCAATAGGTTAGAGCGCGTGCTTTTCCGTCGGCAGCTGTCAATAATATGACATTCGCCACCCCTTTAAATCAAGCCTACTACTCTATTCGGTGTTACCCGCTCATATTATAATATTACTCGAATCAAGTCTACTAAAATAATATTGATTAAATCGAGTTAGGATCTTTCTTATTAGTCTTAATAATCAGCGCGCCGTCATATATATGTAAGTTTGTAATACATTAGTTTTGAATAGCATCATGGAACAGTGTAGTGCCTTAAATTTTGCTTTGGTTCCATAAGTGCAGCAGCGTGTTTAGAAAGAGATGTTTATAACTGCATTTATAACTAAAACATTACTTTGTGTAAGGATCGTAATGATCTACATTTCTTGCCTGACTACATGAGAAAAATGCATTTTTTGTCGGTGCTAGACCATATCATCGGCTGCCGGCAGAACTTAATACCCACCAGACACTCTTGCCGCCAAGCGGTTCGTCGTGTTCCGGTATGATGTCTGGTGAAGCCGTTCGGAGGTCGGAGCAGTTGTGATGCGATGTGTGCCGGGTACGATGCGCCAAATCTTGTTGTGGCGGGTGTTTGCTCGTGGAGAGTATCCAGATCAATCTCCCTCTAAAGCAATATCGTTGGTCGCTCAACTGTCGTCTTCCTTCCGATTCACTGAGTATTTTCGGATGAATAGGCGCTTAGCTTAGCATCAGGGGAGTGATGCAATCGTTGGTGGTAAAGCGCGCTAGTTAATTAAGGGCCTATTCACTCTAGCCTTGAAGACCCTCAAATTGTAGTCCGACGGAAACACCGCCGCTGGAAAATTGTTCCAGTCGCTCGATGTACGCGGTATAAAAGAGATCGTAGTGGTTTTAACAATATAAGGGTGGAGACTCGCCGGAATGCGGTCAAGCACTAGATTACGCCAAATGTTATTGTGTCGGTAGTTTGATCATGGAGGGTCTCCAGATTAATCTGCCTCTGGTGCAGCAGCGTTGGTCGTGTTGTTGGGTTTAACATTGCATCGCCTCGCTCAACTGCCGTCTTCCTTCCTAATCACTAAGATTTTTAAGTGAATAGGCCCAATAAACTTGTGCGCTTTACCATCAACGATTGCATCACCGCTTACCGTCAGGCGGGATGGCGGTCAAACACTTTATAAATACAAAAAAAAGATTGTCAATATAATCTACATTTTTCGTTCTTTTCCATTGTCGTGTGTTTTTTTAACCTTTTTTATCGTCCCGCTGCTGGGCACAGGCCTCCAGGTAGCATTGAGTTTAATCACCACGCTTGCTCAATTAAGGCTGGCGATTACAGACTTAAAGTCCAGGTTTCCTCAAGATGTTTTCCTTCACCTTCAGTCATTGGTGTCCAAGATATACTTAGAAAGTACATATAACTTTAGAAAAGTTACATTGGTACTTGCCTGACCTGGAATCGAACCCGCACACTCATACTTGAGAGGCTGGTGTTTTAACCACTAGGCCACCCCGACTTTTTGTAAGTGACAGTAATGACATGCAAAATACACATATCTGAATTAGAGATCAAACATGTCAGTGCCACGTTTGTATGCAACACCCCTTACTCCAGAAGTTTAGGGTAACCAAGATACAGGAGATCAGACGCGATGACGCGAAAAATCCAATTACTCGGCACCAATTCACGCATTCTAATGTAGGACGGAGCCGCGTGTTACAAAATCTAATCAAAGTTTATGGTCACCCTAGCGGTATTTGCCTTCTACCTTGGATTAGACTGACGATGTGGTGCGAAGATTGGCGAGAAGATTTTTGTTTAGATATTTTTCTTTATCTGTGAGTTAATTGCGTAATACACTATCAGTAAGAATGGCTCTCTCTTTGACCATTCAACACCAATATATTCATTGCTTTATTTACCGTGTTTGAAACTAATATTTGTACTAAACTAATATTTAATTTCGTCATAGTTTTTTAGTTTCATTGTAGTTGTAGAAAAAAAAAAATAAACTAAATTAAAAGTTTTATGTATCTTAAATGTCAAAGCTCTATGCTGAGATAGGAGCCTTTTGGCCTCGTAATGGAATTTCTAATTATTGTTACTTTTTTATGTAAAACTTGTTTTTATATTTAATTTTGTCTACTTGTAATAGTTTAGTTTTTAAATTTTCCTGTACGAATCACGATAAATGATTTTCTTTCTTTCTTTTCCCTTCAATTTCATTAAGAAAAGGACAAAAGATTAATGTTAATTTTGTCGTGTCAAATTAAAATACACCATTAGTGGGTTTAGACTTCATATTGGTGGAAAGGGACTGATGAAGTGGTGAATATAACTTTTTATAGAAAATTAGCTGAGCCCCGCGGTTTTATCCGCGCAAGTAGTAGAAAATACATGAAAACCTATTCGCAGGCCCAAACAATGTATATACGAAATTTCATTAAAATCGTTTCAGCTGTTTTGGAGAAGTTCGAGGACAGACACTGTGACAAGTAAATTATATATGACATAAGAACCTGGGGGTGACACGGGATGGCACCAAATAGTATTAAAATATTAATAAATAAAATAATAGATTAATTATGAGATGCGCGTTGAGTGAAACTGAACCGAATATTGTAAAACTTGCGAATGCAAAGCAATTTCAACCTTAACATCAGTTAACTCCCAGATTTGTACATTAATTTACTAGTTACCTAAACGAGCATACTCTTACATAAAAACACATTTTAGTTCGAATTTGTGTGGTAATAAATATTTTAAATTAGCTACGGGTAAAATCTATTTGCATACTTGTTCACAGGGGTAGGGATATTGGAAAGGTTAGGAACCACTGGCTTAGAAAGAAAAAAACGTTTATTTGCAGTAAACATGACCCAAAAGCTTACAAAAACACAAAAAATAAGAAATAGTTCAGGGAAATATGTGTCATATCCACACAAAACGGCTGTCGCTCAGCATTATGCAGTGACTCTATGCAAAACAGAGTCCAGCGCTGGTTTTCAGCGACAGCCGGCTTCTACAAGAAATTGTATCTTTATATGAAACTCGCCTTTCTTATACACTTAGCTACCACTCTTAGGCTTTATGCTAAATCATTGAGGCCAATATACCACAGAATTAGATTCTATTGTCCAACTTAAAATGTACATGGTGTTTCATTGGCCATTTAAGTTGGTTTTACGGGGTAAACAGAACACCCCTCTTTTTATACGTTAGCGGCAAATTGGTGTTTTATTTCTGTTTGTTTAGACTTAAGGGTTTATATTGTGAGGTGGAATCTTAAGGTCGTTCTGTATTAAGAGAAATGGGGAGCTTACTTAATTGCTGATGAATGGAATATATGGTAGGAAGGCAACTGAATAAACATCTAAACATGTAGATAGGTATATTTTTGCTATTTGAACTGAGATTTATTTGATTCAGTGGAGAGACGTGCAAAGAGGCTGATTGGTGACCCTGATCTAACTCGAGTCGGTCTCCAAAGCCTAGAGCACAGGCGTAGAGTAGCCAGCCTTTCGGTGTTCTATAGGATGCATTTCGGGGAGTGTGCGATGGAATTGCATGATTTAATTCCCCCATCTCCGTTCCATCAGCGTACGACCCGTCGTACGGCTGGTTTCCACCCTTACGTTGTTAACACCACTACGATCCGGACGAAGCGTTTCTCCTCCTCCTTTATACCGCGTACATCGAGGGACTGGAATAGTTTGCCAGCGGCGGTGTCTCCGTCGGACTACAATTTGAGTGTCTTCAAGGCTAGAGTGAATAGGCTCTTAATAAACTAGTGCGCTAGTGCGCTTTACCATCAACGATTGCGTCACTGCTTACCATCAGGCAGGATTGCGGTCAAGCGCTAGTTTATAATATAGATAAAAAAAAAGGTATACATACTAAGAGCTGGTTTTATGCTCCGTAATTATGAAACTCAATCAATTGTTAAAAATAGTAGCTAATACTAAGTTTATATAAAGGTCATTTTTTAAACGAATAGTTTATTACCTAACCAATATTATCATCATCATCATCAACATCAACCTTTTATCGTCCCGCTGCTGTGCACAGGTCTCCTCTCATACAGAGAAGGATTGAGCGTAATCACCACGCTTGCTCACTGCGGGTTGGCGATTTCAGACTTAAAGTCCAGGTTTCCTCAAGTTGTTTTCCTTCACCTTTAAATCAGTCATTGGTGTGCAAGATATACATACTTAGAAAGTACATATAACTTTGGAAAAGTTACATTGGTACTTGCCTGACCTGGAATCGAACCCGCACACTCATACTTGAGAGGCTTGTGTTTTAACCACTAGGCCACCACGACTTGTTTATATTATACCTATCAATATATAAACTAAAAGTTGATCAAAAAACACAAATTGCAAAAAAAAAATCCTTATTTAAGTCTGATATTTTGCTAAATAAATACAATAATTATGCATGATTTTAAAATATATTTTTACAAGTTAAAATTTTGTTATCTTGAGCTAAATGTACACCAAATTTTGTATGCCTACTGCCACACAGAGCGCTGTTCCAAATATAAAATTTGCATCCATTTACCTGTGTTAACTAGTAAAATGATTTGATTTGATTTAAAACCATTCATTACAATAGCAATGGCTTTCGTATTAATATTTCAATAACTACCATTTTGGAATTTACGTTGTTTTTGCAGACAGATTTTTCAAACAATTAGGTATATAAGAATGGTTTAACAATCACCTTGAAAATCAAACAGATTAGGATAGCGTGTTACGTGATTAGGGTGCTGTCTTGAAGATGATGTTTGCGAGGATTGATGCGACCTTCTCTCAACTTGATATAATTAATTGACAAATGATGAATGTTATCTAGCTCAGAATTCAGACGTCACATATTACACTTTCATTTAAGCTGCAGTATGATCTGAGTTACACAAAATATACATAAACTTGTTGGTCAATATCAAATAATAAAAGTGGAGTGGCGACCACATACCGGAAGACGCAGCGTAGAGAGACCCCAACAAGGTGGACCGATGACCTGCCCCCTAATCGGCGAACACCTTTTTGTCAAATCATTGCGACTAGTTGGGATCGTTTGAACCGAACGGACCAATGGGCGGTCCAATCGATCCCAACTGCTACCAACTAGTCGCAATCATTTGACAAAAATGTGTTCGCCGATTAGGGGGCTGGTGAAGGTCGCGGGAAGCCGATGGCAGAGGGCAGCACAAGACCGGTAAGAAGAAGACGAAGAAGAACATCAAAAATCTAGTCACAGATTCATCTTGGACAAAAAACAAACTCTTCAAAAATGAAGTCTGATTAGAAGGTATGTTTAACAGATTTGGGCCGAGATCAGAAGGCCTATTCTTAGAATTTCAAACGTTCAAAATCTCGTCTCGGAGACCTCGGCGACAAACAAATATTAGACACTTGTGAAAATGTGGGCAAATTTGAAATATTATTTGACTGAAATCAAGTTTACTAATATTAGTAGAATTAACCCTTTTTTTGGTGTGAATGGAAAATCATCAAATAACTTCTCCCGCTAAGGGCTTATCACACTTCTAGTAACTAAAACCTACCCGTGTTCCTTCACTTACCTGTGTGCTAGGGACACGGTTTCTCTTTCAGCCAACCGGCAGCCTTGGCCCAGGCATCAGTCTTCGTGGACTCCAACACGATATACTGACATCTCATTGAGGCCCGCGTAAAACATAACGCTCTGCCCACGAGCGCTGTAAGCGTGAACTGCCCACTACTCACCGCCCGCAAGCTCAAGCCTACGGTTATAGGGAGTTATCCGCCGCCCTGGGGTGGGCGACGGGGTCTGCCAGACTCCTACTGACTAAAAACCACCCCGGTGTCTCTCCGGTCACGTGCGCACGGAGCGGCGGGAGTCCTTGATTCTGCCGCGGCCCCGCACTCTCGTGCCGGACCGGTCTGTCCGGGCCTCGCCTCCTACCGGGAGTTATCCTGCTCCATCTCAAACTAGCATTTATCATTCGCTGCTGGGAAAGAATCTCCCCAAACCACCAAATCACTCGAATGATTCCTGAAAACAGTTTCGTATTTCAAAATCATTATTCATCATTCTCTTGCCCTTATCTCATTGTTATTGGGGTGGGCGAAATGTCTTTTCTTCCACAGTTCTCAATTAGATGTCATCTCCTTAGTCGCCCGCATCATCATCATTTAAGACGGAAGACGTCCACTGCTGGACATAGGCCTCCCTAAGGATCTCTATGACGACTGGTCCTGCGCCTCCCGGTTCCGGTGCGTCTTCTGGTGCGTGGTCACCACTCGAGAACCCGTTGGCCCCATCGGTTATCGGTCCTACGGACAATGTGCCCGACCCACTGCCACTTTAGCGTTGCAATTCTTCGGGCTAAGTCGGTTACTCTTGTTCTTCTACGGATACCCTCATTCCTGATTTGATCAAGCAGTGTAACCCCAAGCATAGCCCTCTCCCTTTGAGTGCTATTGATCTTTCCTATAAGCCCCATTGACATTCCATTGTCTTACAAGACCTCGTTCTGAACCATAAAATAATTCATACATTCTATCCATCATTTTTCTTTGGTCTTATAGCCAACGTCATTCATACACAAAACTCTTCTCACAATATATTCCTCATTTCTCCGTAATACATGCCCATACCATGACACCCAATTTCCATACAACTTTTCAATTATCGGTGTCACTTTCAAACTTCCACTTCGTTGTTGAAAAAGGTACGCCCTTTTGAGCCAGTTATAAATCTAACTTTAATGAATACGTACGCTCTTAATGAACTAGTGTGCTTCACACCAACGATTACTGCTTACCATCAGGCGGGATCACGGTCAAGCATATAACGTTATAAAAAAACTGATTTTGTACAATGAAACTGAGATGCGACTGCTAAAGGCATGTACATAGGTAGAGACGCGAATAACGTATTAAAATGGGAACTTTAAAAGACAATTATTATACTATTTGTTTGAAAGTTACATGTGTAAGTTGAAATGGAAAAGGTATTATGGAGGATTGAAAGTCGCAGAGAATGGGCACTTGAAACTAAAGTATTTATTGCTTCATAAATGTTATCAATTGAATTTTAGGAAGGTACATTTTTGTCGTACTTTTCACAGAAATGAGTAACGTCTCTTCGGTTGTCTGTTTCTAAACTAGTTAAGTTATAAGGAGTGCTATAGACATCAGCAAGGCTTAAATGATGTGCCATACTAGCATAATAAAATTTGGAGTGCAATTATTTGTTACAAACACACTTAAACATTATGATCTTGTTATATTCTTTTGTTTGTGGTTATAATTATATATGTAAATGTACATAAATAGTTATTAAATGTGGACTGCAGTTTTACCATCACAAGTATCGTTCCTATAAGAATATCCGAATAATCCTGTATTTTAATGCTAGTTATAAACCATCCGTGTGCCAAATTTCAACTAAATCCGTTTAGTAATTTTTAAGTGAAATAGTAACAAACATACATCCATTCTAATATTATAAATACGAAAGTAACTCTGTCTGTCTATCTGTCTGTCGGTATGTCTGTTACGCTTTCCCGCTTAAACCTCTCAACCGATTTTGATGAAATTTGGCACAGACAATCTTTAGACCCTGAGAAAGAACATAGGCTACCTTTTATCCTGGAATAATTTGATATTCTCGAGGGAAATCTAAAAAGCGCGATATAACCGAATTCCACGCGGGCGAAGCCGCGGGCGGGGAGCTAGTACACTATAATTTTTGTAATGTACGGTGTTGGTTGTGATGTACGATGGGATCTCGAAAAAAAATAAATAAAAAAAAAAATAAATAAATAAAAAAAAAATAAAAAAAATCTCTAAAATAAATAAATAATTATAATAAACTAGTATCCTAATCAATATTACTAACAATAAAGTAAGTTTCCACGGATGATATAGAGCAAAACTCATAAAACCTTTCCCTGGACCTACATTTTTTTTTTGTAAATTATAAACCGGCGCTTGACCGCAATCCCGCCTGATGGTAAGCAGTGACGCAATCGTTGATGGTAAAGCGCACTAGTTTATTAAGAGCCTATTCACTCTAGCCTTGAAGACACTCAAATTGTAGTCCGACGGAAACACCGCCGCTGGCAAATTGTTCCAGTCCAGGAGATGGGGGAATTAAATCATGCAATCCCCTCGCACACTCCCCGAAATGCATCCTATAGAACACCGAAAGGCTCTACGCCTATGCTCTAGGCTTTGGAGACCATCTCGAGTTAAATCAGGGTCACCAATCAGCCTCTTCGCACGCCTCTCCACCGAATCCAGAGTGGCAAGGTAACACTTAGCAGCACCAGCCCAAATGTGGCAGCAGTACTCCACACACGAACGGACCTGTGCTTTGTACAACATTAGAAGCTGCCCAGGTGTGAAGTACTGCCGGATCTTTGCGATAACGCCAAGTTTCCTGGCAGCCACCTTGGCCTTGGACTCAATGAACCGCCCAAAGTTAAGGTTCAAGGAAATTTCAACTCCCAAAAGCTGAAGGCGGTCGGTACACTTCAAGGATACATTTCGAAAAGTAGGAGCCAAGGTGAACGGGCTCTTTTGGCGGTGAAAAGACAGGCCTGTGTTTTGGCGGCATTGAATGCTGCAAGATTGGCATTGCCCCATTCGGAGACTGCCTGTAGTGCAACACTCGTTCTCTCAACCATGGCCTCTCTTTCGGACCGGATTGATTCCCTACTAGCCCGAGCGTCCGGCAGGTATCTACGTATCTACAACTGTGCTGTCATCTGCATACCCATAAATACCAGGCATCAGCAGATCGTTAATATGCACCAGGAATAGAGTTGCAGAGAGAACAGACCCCTGAGGAACACCGGCATTAGTCGACATGGGCTCAGATGAGCATCCGTCGACAACAACTCGGAGGGACCGTTCAGTCAGGAAGTCCTTTACCCAGCCAGTCAGGCTAGGGGAAATGCCGTACGCTGGAAGCTTACTCAAAAAGCCAGCGTGCCATACCCGGTCGAAGGCCTTCGAGACATCAAGGGAGACAGCAATCGCTTCCCATTCTTCTCGAGGGCCTCTCCCCACAGGTGAGTGGCATACACTAGTAGGTCCCCAGTTGACCGATTGCGGCGAAACCCGTACTGTCGGTCACTGAGAAGATCGTTACCTTCCAGGTATACCAAAAGGCGCGAGTTCAACACACGCTCTCTAATTTTGCAAAGTATGGAGGTGATCGAAATCGGCCGATAGTTGGTGGGATCGGCACGACTACCCTTTTTGGCCACGGGCTGCACGTGAGCAAGCTTCCAGGACTTGGGCACCAGTCCCAAATGAGAGGCAATACAAGCGCGTCAATACAGAAGACAACTCGGGCGCACATGCTTTAAGAACAATCGCTGGTATACCATCTGGACCACTAGCCTTATTCACGTCCAGACGACACAGTACTCTCAGAACCTCCTTGTTCCTAATACGAACCTCAGGCATTGAAACTCCGCAATGAGGTAAGTTAGGTGGAGTAGCACTGCCAGTATCAACACGCGAATTATGGGCAAAGAGAGATGCAAAGAGACCTGCTTTCTCTCTCGCCGTATGAGCTAGTGTTCCATCAGGCCTAACCAGCGGAGGCAGTGTGGGCCGACAGAAGCTCGCCTCAACCGATTTGGAAAGGGACAAAAAAGATTTGCTACCGGATGGTTGCGCAGATAGCTTGTTGCCGATATGGGTAATGCGGTCGAAGCGAGCCTTCTTGAGTGCCTTTTTGTAGGAATTGGCAGCGCGATTAAAGGCTCTCTTCTTTGAACTTAGATCCGGAGCTCCACGGTCACGAGAGTCAACCCAGGCGAGAACTGCCGTGTGCTTGCGCTGTTCAGCTTGGACACAATTGAACCAAGAGCGAGCCGAGCCACCGACGGGCACGTCATTGAATGGGATAAAATACTCCATAGCTTGACGCACCACATCGGTTATAGCGTCCGCAAAGGTCGACGGATTGTCAGAAGAGAAGCAGACCTGCTGCCAAGGATAAGAAGCAAAGAAGTGGCGCATCTCATCCCAATCTGCTGACCTGTATCGCCTCATTCGCCGTTCACCACGAGAGTCGTGATCTGGTGGGGAGAAGGACGATACAGACTTCACCAGACAGTGGTCTGAAGTTCCCAACGGCGAGGAAACTGTTACAACACATCTGTCCAGATCAGTGGTCAGCAGAAGGTCCAAACAATTGGCTGTATGACCAATTACATCAGGCACCCTAGTCGCTTGCTCTACCAGTTGGGAAAAGCCCATTGAAAGCGCGAAGTTTCGCCCCTCTTTCCCAGCGTGGTCGGTCCTCTGGAATGGGAAAAGCCAGTCCTGGTGGCAGGCGTTGAAGTCCCCCAGAGCGACGAACTGCGCGTCAGGGTGCCGATGCAGCGCATTGTCAGCAGCCTCACTGAGGTAATCAAATAATCGAGTTGTCTCCTGATCACCGCTGTGCGATCGGTAGACACAGGTGTAAACAATTTTGTCCACACCAGTGTGAACCAACAGCCATAGGGACGAGAAGTGAGGGTCTTCGAGGTGACGGAGGCGCCGGCAACAGATGTCATTGCGGACATACACACAGACCCCAGGATAAGGTTTTATAAGTACGCCTAGGAAGAACAAACAGAGAAGCCTATGCTTCGTTTCATCCTGGATCGCAGATGCAGCCGTTAGAAACGTGTAGTTATTTATAAAAGCCTAGAATTCACTTTTGAAAGAATCTACGAGGCTGATTCATTTTATATAACAGTATATCCACGGATTGATTAAACAAGGATGAACATGACACATATACATGTGACATCTTCTAACTCCAACTAGATCCGCGCATGGTAAATTACAGCCCACTCCCTTTCAGATGAAGACAATTATAGGCGGGTTATGCCACCATACTTACTACGAAAGGCATCTACTTCATGAAATAAACATTGTCTGTCGGTGTTCTTTATGATGCATTTTGGAGAGTATGCTAGAGAAACTGCATGATTTAATTCCCCCATCTCCGTTCAATCATTGGACGACCCGTCGTACGGCGAGTTTCCACCCTTAAGTTGTTGACACCACAAAGATCCGAACGTTACGGTTCACCTCTTCTTTTGCACCGCGCTAATCGAGGGACTGGAACAATTTTAGCAGCGGCCGTGTTTCCGTAGGACTAAGATTTAAATGTCTTGAAGGCTAGCGTGAATAGGCTCTTAATAAACTAGCGTACCTTACTATCAACGATTGCATCATTGCTTACTATCAAGCAGAATTGCGGTCAAGCACTATTTTGTAATGTATAAAAAAAATCTTTTACTATTTTTAGGAAAAGAAACTGTTCAGCACTGAGACCACATGCCTAAAGAAGTAACCGGATGTAGGTTTCGCGGCACCGGAAGTGCTGACTGTACGCCGGCACATTGTTAATAAGGGTCGGTGCGAGTTCCCGGCGGAGCGAGCTTAGTGATGTGAGTTACTTATTTTCTTTTTAAGAAAATTATGAAAAAATATTAATTTAGGTTGATATTGGATGTAGAAAATTATTCCTAGAAAGTTTTTGGGCAGAGTGTTGTTCAGAGGAGGAAATAAAAGAGCACACAAATAGGCAGAACGCACGACGAGAGCGAAAGACAACGAACCTGTTACATGTGGGTAGTGTAACAGAATATTTTTTACAGAAAACTGAAAATGCTGGTTTTGGATCTGGGATTAGATCACTGAAACTTTGACATATTTTCCGTCACTTGCATCAAAAGTTTGAAATAATATCCAATGTGCCTTATTGCGTCAATTAGGTACGTTTGTAGAATAATATAGTGCTTTACCAAGACAAGCGCTGTGATGATTTATAAAAAAATATCCATTGACAGCGGTTTGAAGTGTGTTTTTTTTAATAACTATAAAATTGTGCTTGACTGCAATCTCGCCTGATGCGTAAGCGGTGATGTGCTAGTTTATTAAGCCTATTCTCTTAATAAAATTAGTGAATAGGATGGAAGATGGCAGTTGAGCGAGGTGATGGAATGTTAAATCCAAAAACACGACCAACGATGCTGCGCCTGAGGGAGATTGATCTGGAAATCCTCCACGACCAAACTCCCGACACAACAACATTTGGTGCATCGTACCCGGCACACATCGCAACACAACTGCTCAGACCCGTCCTCCGTACGGCATCATGCCGGAACACGACGAATCACTTGGCGGCAAGACTTTGCCTGGTGGGTGGTAACTTCTCCCGGCAGCCGATATTATGACTTACCACCGAGGAATATGCAATGATGCATTTTCTAATTCTGAACATTTTCAACCACTGAAGTTATCGAAGTACTGACGTCCAACAAAATTACACCAGACTGTATCAATACAATCATTACCTACCATCACAGGATATACCCAACAGGCGACCTTATTTCCTTCCATAATATATGTAAATTGTTTGTAAACTCAATCGGTTAGTCGAATATCAGCAGTTCACTTGAGTGCATTATGCCAACACTATTCCATAGAATTCTGACTAACGGTAAAAAGGTTTGAGTAAAGAATATGACCTCACATCTGTCTTGACCTTTTTTACTACCTGATTTTTTATTATGAGGATTTTTTTCGGAACGTGTGGTGGCCGAAAAATAACAGGTCAGTCGTACGGTGAATGTTGAAAGTGACAACAATTCGTAGCCACTTTTAATAAATAATAAAAGTGGCCACAAATTGTTGTCACTTTCACGTAAATTTTACTTAAAGAAAAGACAGTAATTAGCAGGTTTAGGTTAGGCAGATTATGATGATCACGTTAAAATAATCATAATTATCATGCTCCGTATGATTTTTTTTAGAAAAATCAAAAGTCAGTTATTCAAATTAGGCTGAGAAGCAGCAGTTTTTGAGCGTTAATATTACCCAAGCAGCACAGGTATCTGTTCGTTTACAAAAAAAAAAAAAAACACATGACTTGAAGAAAACACAGCAACAATGAAATTATTTACCATATGGCAGCTGTTCGACTTTGTACTAAGTATATGCAGCCCATCATCATTTTTAAAACTGCGCATTGATTTTTCAATAGACAGATTGTTTACACTTGGAATCTTCATGAAGGTACTTTCAAAAACTCAAAAGTAATTCTTTTAGAACACTGATTTGAATAGCACTTCCGTTAACGGCACAAGAACACTTTAGCTATCTTATCTAGAGTTGGAAAAATAAGACCTTAATCAAAATAGCATCAACAATGCAAGCTCTTGCCAACAATATCAACTTGATCTTCGATTACGTACGTCTAACCCTTCATTATAGAAATATCCCCACAGGATAGCTCATTGATCCGACAGAGGACCAAAGTTACCGATATAGCTGAGAAGATTAGCAAGCTGAAGTGGCAATGGGCTGGTTACATATGCCGCAGGACCGACAACCGTTGGGGTAAACGAGTCCTTGAGTGGAGACCGCGTCTCGGCAAACGTAGCGTGGGACGCCCTTGGGCGAGATGAAGCGACGACATCAAAAAGATGGCTGGTAGTGGCTGGCAGAGAACTGCTCAGGATCGAGCTTGTTGGCGTGCCATGAAAGAGGCCTATGTCCAGCAGTGGACGAGTAAAGGCTGATGATGATGATGATGATGATAGCTCATTGAATCGACCAGAGCAAGCCAGAACGAGATATTTACTTACGGAGATTAATTGATGAACACGTTCATCAGGACACAAGGCCGGTTTATTGCCACTGGAAGCCGAATTTAATCAAGGTAAAGACTAGGAATAATAATTACATTTAAAATTAGGCCAGAGCCGTTCAAGTCTGGAATCAAAATCAAAACTTCTGAAAACGTTTATGAAATTCATAATTAAGAACATAATTTATGTTAGGATTCTCCGCCCATGAACGGGGGTAGACATTGGTTTTGATAACTGAAAATGATAGCCTAGTTATTAATGGGGCATTGTGAATTTAAGCAAGGCGTATTATCTGTCTCTACCTGAGCACTTGATTACTTTGTGAAACCGGAATCTATGATTCACTGAATAGTTTAATGGTTTGGCTTCACTTAGTGACATTGAGATTTTCTGATGAAGTTTTAATTATATTCTTGTTTTTATGAAGATAACTATCAATTTTCCAAAGGTCGTATAGCTGTTTGTCGTGGTATACTTTAAGACAGTGACTAAAAATGAGCGGTAAGTTGAGGAAAGACTACTTTCATACCTAATAACCACCTCACACACATAGCTAGAGCATCCAAATACCTGTCATTGTTACTTTGCAACTAGATGCCAAGTATGCGGAGGTTTAGAGTGGAACACTTAAATGGTTACACGAGCGTTAACGGAAGAGGCAACTGGTGAATACAACTTTCAAAACCATTATGAGCATTAATTTATAACTCCATACCTGTTCACACACACTTCGAAGACGCGGACAGCGCGGCGGCGTCGACTACGGGACCGGCCACACAAGCTTCATTGCATCGTCCGACACGACCGCGCGCAGTCCTACAATCTTGTAAACCTATTTTTGGAGCCCACAAGAATAACACCTACTTGTGCCACGTGCCTAGATAATATTTTTACAAACATAATACCAAGCCACAAAGAAGTTTTAAATTTACTTGATTCTGATCACTGCGGACAAAGGATTACTATTCCAAACCATAGTAAAAAGTGGCCAAAAAGGATATCACTGTTAACCCCAAAACTGAAAGCCGCTTGGAGGTTTTTAGATTTGATCTCATCAATAAATTGCCAGTCTTATCCAGTGCTGTTAATGCTGATCCTAATCATCTCTATTTTTTTAATATATACTGTAAGCTATTTGATTCCACCTTTGTTCCCAAGACTATCTTTGTTAATAGTAAAGCATCTTTCTCTGATTGGGCTACCATCGGTATTCATAAAAGTAGAACTCGGCTTTATGAATTGTACAATGAGAGGATTTATATTAACACTGTTGAATTCAATTTATATGTTAGAAAATATTCAAAATTATTCAAACAAGTTTGTTATATGGCCAAGTCACGTTACTTGAGTTCAAAGATAAAGAATAGTGGCAATGTAATTAAAACGACTTGGAAAATTATTAATAGTGAAACGGGAAGGTCCAGTGATAGAAATACTGACTATAGCCTGTCTATTAATGACAACATAATTAAATCAGACTCGCAAGTCTCTGAGGCATTTGAAAATTTCTTTTCTGATATTCCTGTTTCAACTACTAAATCCCTAAACTCATCACCTTCTGTTGCGGAGTCTTTGCTTAAAGAAAATGTTAATGTTTGTGATTCGGAGTTTCATTTTGAACATGTCATCAGTAGAGATATAATTAAAATCTTTCACACTCTGAATGTAAAAAAGACTGCTGACCTATGGGGTCATTCGGTGGAAGTTGCTAAGTCTATTATTGATATTGTGGCACCCACTCTAGCTGTTATCTTTAATGCTTGTATTGACTGTGGAGAGTTTCCTGATCTCATGAAAAATAGTAAAATAATACCTTTGTTTAAATCTGGTAGTACATCAGACCCCACAAATTATAGACCTATTTCTGTACTACCTACCTTTAGTAAAATTTTTGAGAAATTAATTTTAAACCAAATGCTAAATTTTTTTAATAAACATAAATTATTACATAGCAAACAGTTCGGTTTTACAAGGGGTGTGTTCAACTACTGATGCCGGTGTTGAACTTCTAGGTCATATATATAATGCATGGGAGGATAAATGCGATGCCTTGGGCATCTTTTGTGATTTGTCCAAGGCATTCGATTGCGTTCTTCACGATACGTTAATCAGAAAACTCCGCCACTACGGGATCCGGAACTCTGCACTGGATCTTATTACATCTTACTTGAGTGGTAGGATTCAAAGCGTTGACGTTAATGGAAAAAGATCTTCTGGATCTTTAGTAACAATGGGAGTCCCACAGGGGTCAATTCTTGGTCCTTTTTTGTTTCTTATTTACATCAATGACCTGCCGCACCTAATAAAGGATAACCACGATATAGTGTTGTTTGCAGATGACACTTCACTTTTATTTAAACTGAAACGTCAGCAGCAGGTTACTGATGATGTAAATAGCGCGATCTCCAAAGTAGTCCATTGGTTTAATGTTAATAATTTACTCTTAAACGAGAAAAAAACCAAATGCATTAAGTTTACTCTACCTAACGTGAGGCAGGTGGAAACTAAAGTGTTGATAAAGGGCGAAGAATTGAAATCTGACGACAGCACAGTATTCTTGGGTATAACTCTGGATGCTAAGCTTCAATGGGGTTCACATATAGAAAAATTGTCAAAAAAGCTAAGTTCTGCTGCATACGCAGTTAGAACAATTCGTAATTTGACTGATGTTGAGACGGCCCGTTTAGTGTACTTTTGCTATTTCCACAGCGTAATGTCGTACGGCATTCTGTTGTGGGGAAATGCCGCCGATATTCAAACAATATTTGTTTTGCAGAAACGAGCTGTTCGTGCAATTTATAAATTAAGTCCGAGACACTCTCTCAGAGAAAAATTTAAAGAGATTAATGTACTGACCGTGCTGTCTCAATATATTTATGAAAATCTTTTGTATGCTCATAAAAATATAAAATTGTTTAAAAAATACAGTGATGTCCATGATATAAATACTAGAAACAGGCACAAATTTATTGTACCTACAACAAGGCTCAAGAAAATAGGTGGCTCTTTCAGATGCCAATGTATACATTTTTACAATGGACTTCCAGAGGTGGTTCAAGATCTGAGCCTGAATAAATTCAAATCATTCATTAAACGTAAGTTGTGTCAGAAAGCATTTTATAGTGTGAAGGATTATATTGAGGACAAAAAGGCTTGGGCTTGAGCTGCGTCCGATTTCTATACAATGATTGTTCTTTGATTTTTTCCTCTTGTAGTTTTAATATGTAATTGTTTATGTTATTTAGTCAAAGCCTGTATTACACACAATACGTAGCCAAGCATATTGTACGTTACGGAATTGTATCGCTGACAGAGGTGTTCGGCACTTGTGCAGCTGCAGCTGCACAGGAGTTAAACTTTCCACAGATTCGGGAACACTGTTGGAGCTGCTGAACCTTGGACAAAACTATCTTAGCATTGTGTGGATTCAATTTCTTAGTATTGTATAATTGCATGGCAAACGTGTGAGCACAATGTACGAATGTGCTGTAAGGCATTTATTTGTTGGGTTAGTCTCTTTTATTGACTTAATTGTGCTCTGGCTGTTGAGAGTATGTCATGCTCACTCAAATGTCTCGCTGATGGTGGCGTGTGTTTTGGGTCATTGGGTTCCCTTCGATATGGTTGAGCTGAATGATGCTGATCCATACGTCATGTTCGTGAACGGACGCCGCCGGAGGGGACTGGTCATCTCTTAGCTGCCACGGCGTATTTTAATTTCTGAATTGATTTTTGTATGTTTTCCATAATGGACGCTCTCAGCGTACAATATGTTTCTGCATCGTTCTCACGCGGTTGATTTCAACATGAATGATGTAATCAAATATTTGTAACAATAGCTTAAAATTTAAAAGAGTGTCCATGGAGTTTCTTGCCCGTTCTTCTCCATAGGTACCTACTCTTTGGAATGGGCGACTAGCTTCATCTTATTGACTGACCGACCTTCTGACAATTCAAAAGTGCCTGTAACTGGTTTATTTGAAATAAATGATTTGATTTGATTTGATTTGATTTGCAGTCATCCCTTTAGACTTTGGGTTATACTTGTGAACGATTATTTAAATATATATTATACAGTCCGCTTGCCTTTAATTTAACTTAATTTAATAACACCTGAGTCTTAACAATACCAAATCAAAAAAATGGGTTAGATTTTATTCACAGATTTCAAAAAAGCATAACATTTAGATAAAGATAGGTAACGAGTCGTGGTGGCCTAGTGGTTAAAACACCAGCCTCTCAAGTATGAGTGCGCGGGTTCGATTCCAGGTCAGGCAAGTACCAATGTAACTTTTCTAAAGTTATATGTACTTTCTAAGTATATCTTGGATACCAATGACTGAAGGTGAAGGAAAACATCTTGAGGAAACCTGGACTTTAAGTCTGAAATCGCCAACCCGCATTGAGTAAGTGTGGTGATTACGCTCAATCCTTCTCTGTATGAGAGGAGACCTGTGACCAGCAGTGGAACGATAAAAAAGGTTGATGATGAGGTAACTGTTATTATTTTGTTCTCCCGGTCATCTACGTACATCGTCACATACAACTTTCGTATCATACTGACGTCCGTCACCCAAAATTCTACATCGCGCAGGCAGAATTTACTGCACAACTAGCAACTCTAATATATTACATACGTTTCAGTCAACTGTAGCATAAGATAAACGTTGCAGCCAACTAGTTTAATCAACCGTTTAGATAAGCTCATACCATAAAATATATAAAATATTAACCTCTATACTCGTGATCCTGAATATAAACGTCAGCGTAATCTAAATACAACTTCAGCGTGACATCATTACCTTCGTTTCTTCAAGCTCTATAGCTAAAAGAATATACGCTCTATGGCCGCGGCGACTCGACTCACACAGTTAGGAGCCAGCCTGCGCCTATGGTTTCAACTAGTATCCTGACAACTAGCATCGCACGGATGATCATTCTGGTCTGATGAGTGCTGAGGCAACTACGGCACTAAACTTTCAGTCAGCAAGCAGAGACTTTCAGTGCTCTCCTGACTCGACTTCAGAAGTCAGCCACACTTTTATATTTATTTTTTCCTATTTTAATCTAAAACATTAACCTTACACAAAAACCCCCAGAGTTAGTTACTCCATCCCTAAGCAATTGAAAAGATTTCATGATTTATGGAGTCCAATCTCTTAAAGTAGGCAATGGTTTGCATTTCCCTAAGTTATGCAAAGGATCTAAATCAATCACATTATTATTGCATGCTTCATTCGATCAATCCACGTCAGGGTACTGCTTAACTTGTGGGCAAAACGTGAGTTTGATAAATCAACTTTAAAATTGGAAATAGGTTCTCACCGGCAAGCGTTGGACCGGCGGGCTAAAGGTCTGGATTAAAAAACCAGCTGTTGCTTTGAGGTTGTAGTTCCAACAATGCTTAGCTATCCAAATAAATTAAGATAAGTTCAATATGGACACAGTTTTTACTTCAGGGAATATACCTACAATGGCTAGCTTTATTAGCTTCTAGTTATATTACACTAGTGGCCGCCAGCGATATTGTTCGCGTAGAATTAGTTATGCACCGCTCCTATTAGTCGCAGCGTAATGTTATATAGGCTAAAGCCTTCCTGGATTAATGAGCTATCCAACGCAAAAATTATTTTTCAAATCGTTACAGTAGTTCCTGAGATTAGCGCGTTCAAACAAACAAACTCTTCAGCTTTATATATTAGTACCTATAGATTACATTTTTTCTACTGACTAGAAACTTGTGGGGGCATGGGGAATAGTTTGTAAAGTTCACTCATTCTCCATAGAATAGGGAGTACCCTCCGACCAGACTGGGGTGTTATGTCTGACGGGCAAGTGCCCAACGGTTGATATTGGGAAGTTATATTTATGCTAGTTGCACGGTAAGCTCTGCTTGTGAGCAGTTTGTAGGTACCGCTACAAATTCACTAGTAGAAAAAAGTAGGTACACAGAGTGGGGATGGGTTGGGCGCCAGCACGGCAGCCTTACCTACCGCTTGGTGCAGCTACTGACCGGACATGGGTGCTTCGGTCAATACCTGCACCGTGTCGCCCGTCGGGAGGAGTCGCCGCTGCGACTCTCTCGACGACACGGCCAAGCACACCCTGGTGGAGTGCCCGGCCTGGCGAAACGAGCGCCGCGACCTCGTGGCGGCGCTCGGAGACGGACGCCGCTCCCTGGCAACCATGATTCGAGCCATGGTTGAAAGCGAGAGTGCATGAGAGGCTGCCGCCTCCTTCTGCGAGACCGTCCTCTTGCAGAAGGAGGCAGCGGAGAGGGATCGGGAAGAAGATAGTCTTGCCGCTCCCCTCCGGCGTAGACGGGCGGGGCGAAGAAGACGGGGGACGAACCTCCGTCTCCTTAGCGTCTGAGGATTACCCCGGTACCCGGGTAATCCTCCCTTGGCGCGGAAGCCGGCCAAAATAGGCCGGTAAGCCCTGAGAGTGGCACGGAGTCAGACCTTCGGGCCGAGCCCGTGTCACTCTCAACGCAGGGCTCGAGGATAACCGAGTGGTTTTAGTGGGTATTTCCGGCTCCGGCCGGGCGAGTCCCACACACGCCTGTCGCCAGCTAGCGGCGGGTAGGTGCCTAAATGCATTCCCACTCGTTAAAAAAAAATAGGTACACAGAGTGAGCCCAATTGTTGAAACTAATAACCTTATGTACCATTTTCCATAATATGGTTTTCTGATGGCATTGATTACAATGATAATACGCCATTGCAGAAGATCTGGATTATGAAATAACGTTGACTAAAATAAAATAAAATGCCACGCCCATAACCGACTTCTGTAGAATTTGTGTGCAATAATAAATCAATATATTATTGACAGGACATAGTAACACTAACAAGTCACTTCAGGGAAAATATCGACGTTTAACCAAAATCAGCAGTTAGACTGGTAAAGTGGACCCCAGACTCCAACGCTGAAAACGCTTGGGATGCGACTGGGTTAACGCTGAATGATGATGATGATAAATATGACTGTGTTACTGGGGAATTCTAAAGCACTACAAACTAATTGATCAGCCAAGCAGTCTGTTATGGGAAGTCAAGAAACATTTACAAATCAAAATACGACGGCAAATCCGTCCCTTTCCAAATGTCATAGCTGAAACGAAAAACCGTTTACAAAAGGAAACAACTACCCACAAACAGCTGCATTTCAGATTGAAAAACATTTAAAATAAATCACATTAAACAGTTTCGTGCAAGATCGTTCGCGTAACGTACCGTTTATGTTGGCAGAATAAACTGGGTTACAGAATTATTTATAGCCCGAGCGTTAGAAAGAATTTGCATGTAATGTGCATCGGAAAATCGATGGCTTCGAGTTTTTGGTTGAGTTTTAACGTTTTTTATTGAATTTCAAGGGAAAATGAAGAAGAGTTGGCATGTTGGGCAAAAGAATTCCTACTCTTCTTCCAAAAAAGGCCTTCCATCTCTCAGGGAGCTGCCAAGGATCTATCTTTATTTAAAACAAATAGTGAAAAACTGTGCCTGAAATTCCAAGTCAAGTGAGATCTAAGAAACCGCATTGAGCCCGCCTGGTGGACGACAGGCCACTCCCTCTAACTGAGGAATTGAGGCTATGTCTCTGCTACGATAACGTTAGAAGCTCAATTATAAGTATTTAATGACGAGGTTATAATTATAAATTCGCGTCTGGCCCTGGTCTAGGACAAGGCCCGAGTCGACAGCGCGTTGTATATCACGCGCGCCTCAAAGAGATGTCAGCACATCGTGACAGGATCCACGAAGATCTATGCCTCCTGGGTTGGGGTTGCGGGTTGGTTAAAAAAGAAACCGTGGCTCTGGCGCACAGGAAAGTGAAGGAATACGAATGGGTTTTAGCCACTAAAAGTTTGACACGCCCTTACACTCCGCCTAGAGCGGAGGCCATAATTATACATAAGGGCACGACTTCTTTAAACGGTATCAAACGGTATTGGAATGGTTTAAGAAATCAAAATAAAATACTCTACGTGGCTCAATAAGTAGGTGTAGTCCTAGGGTACCCCCTTGGATGAAGCAGTAGGACCTGAAGACTCAGGTCTCTTCATTCCTTCTTTTTTAGAAGCTTAACCTGAATTGACCAGCGTTAGTGAACCTCGACGATCAAACTCCCGGCACAATAACATTTGGTGCATCGTACTCGGCACACATCGCAACACAACTGCTCAGACCCGTACTCCGTATGGCTTCCGCAGTAGCCTACCGCAGATTGTGTACTTTCCCATAACTTCCGACAATGTAGAGATGAGATTAAAAACCCTTCCAATATCGCTTGATATCTTCCAAAGAAACCGTGCCTTTGGTACGTACATACCCTTCCCATTATACCACTTCGCACTGACATAATGTAAAGAAGAACACCATGGAGAAACCTGGATTTATCCAATCTACCTAGAGCCGGCGTAATGATATTGTCCATCACGTACTTACTCGCGCTAACCTCTTGTCATATAAAGAAGAGACGACCAATATCTTGCCTTCTCAATTTGAGAAATGGCATTCTTCCTGCTCTAGGATAGTAATAGGCAATTAGGTAGTTTAAATTAATTAGCTACGTATAAGTTTGGATCACGTGGGTATATCAGGTTTAAAAAAGTAATACATATGTAGGGTGCTTCTTATTTTTCGACTTCTGAAAAGTAACTGCGTCAACCCGCCATTCGCTTCTGTCATCCAAAAACCGAGCTCATTATTTTTATTTTCACAAAAACAGTGTCACTAATTATAGACCCATTGCAGTATTAACAGGCCTCTCAAAGATTTTGGAAAAAATCATAAACACTAGATTAATTAATTATCTTGAAAAGAACAATTTACTCTCTGATCAACAATTTGGGTTTAGGCCAAAAAGGTCAACTAACCAAGCAGTTCATAAATTGACAAATCTCATTTGTTCTAATCTGGATAACGGCGTTCACATGTTCACAATTGGGATCTTCTTAGACCTTGCCAGAGCATTTGACACCATTTCTTGTTCCATATTATTGCACAAACTGGAAAAGATTGGAATAAGAGGAACACAATTAAAATTACTTTCTGACTATCTTAGTGATCATCACCAGTGTGTAAAAATTGGTCAGCACAAAAGTTCTGACCTAAAAAATAGTGATTTCGGAATACCTCAGGGTAGTATTTTGGGCCCTATCCTCTTCTTAATCTATATTTTTTTTTTTTTTTTATTAGTTATAAACTAGTGCTTGACTGCAATCCCGCCTGATGGTAAGCAGTGATGCAATCGTTGATGGTAAAGCGCACTAGATTATTAAGCCTATTCACTCAAAAAAACTGAGTGAATAGGAAGGAAGACGGCAGTTGAGCGAGGTGATGCAATGTTTAACCCAACAACACGACCAACGATGCTGCGCCAGAGGATGATCTGGAGACCCTCCACGACCAAACTCCCGACACAACAACATTAGGCAGATCGTACCCGGTACACATCGCAACACAACTGCTCAGACCTGTCCTCCGTACGGCTTCACCAGACATCATGCCGGAACACGACGGATCGCTTGGCGGTAAGACTTTGTCTGGTGGGTGGTAACTTATGCCGGCGGCTGATGTTGTTGCCTACCACCGAGAAACTACTACTACTATATAAACGAGTTAAGCAGCCTGTCACTTCAAAACGGTGTCATAATGTCTTATGCTGATGAAACAGCTCTCGTGTTTTCAGGTAAATCTAAAGATGAGGTCTATGCACTAGCACAAAATGGTTTCAACATAGTGTTTAATTGGCTTCATAATAATCTACTTACACTTAACTCAGATAAACCAATTACATGTTATTTACTATGAAAAATACTAAAATATGCACTACTAACCTTCACATTTATGCTCACGATTGCCATATGAGTATGTCCGCTGACACAGCATGCACTTACCCTACATTGCAAAAAACGCTACCTTTCGTCCTTTCAGATTTCCCACCCACCAGCTTTACAGTGAATGCAAAGTGCTAACAGTACGCCAGTTATTTATTTTGAATATACATAGTACTACTCCAGCACGCTGATATTGGTTTTAGCCCTGTACCTTCTGGCAAGAGAAGAAAGGATTTAGTTTGCACTAACTCACGGACGAAACGTGCTTTTACTAACAGATTTTATTTATTTCTCGGACCATATTTATATAACAAATGTAACAAACAGCTAAACATATACAGTGAAAGCTCAAATAAATGTTGTGTGATGCTAACTGAATATCTACAAACCCTCAGTTACACAGATACGGAAAAAACGCTAGAGGTACTAAAATAAAATGAGTAGTTTAGTAAGTTATATACTTAATGAGTAAGTAGAGGTAATGTATTATTTAAGTTTATGGGACAGTTTTTCATTGCTTAGTCTTAAATACTTTTGTCATAATATGTTTATTATTATATTATAGCCATCAAATATCCTTGTATATGACAGCCTGAAACACAGGTTTAAATATACCTAGTTCGGGTGGTCCCAACATTAGTTTTAGATCGTAACTTTATAGATTTATAAATTATGTATTAGACTACAATTAGTTAGATTTTACGATTGTTATTAAGATTTTTATTACTATACAAACTGACTTTTTGTACATTCATTTTTGTTCTATGTTTTTAATAAATGTCATTTCATTTCATTTTATTTTTAAATCAAATTTTAGGGGTCGCTACCGAGCATTAAAGTTTCAATATTTTGTTTAATTTGTCAATTTTTATTTTATTACTTTAAAGAGACATATAATAGTTTTAGGATTATTGAATCAAGATAAAATTTGCTTTTTCAACTGTCGACGCATGATTCAACACAATAAACACTCGATTTACACTTGCCCCCCTTCTCCCGCAACCTTCAGTATGCGCCCGATCGCCTCGTACAGTCGTAATACTAGTACAACATCAGCACCAAGGAATGATTTGTGCTTGCTAAAAGATCTCAAGAGCTTTGAAAATAAACAAAGCCATATCGAAAAAACAATATAACGCTATAACAAAGTTTCTAGGGCATTTATGGTACGTCTCCGGAGAACTTGTTGCATTTTCTTTTGTTGATGACGAAGTTTCATTGGAAAGTAAACAAAATATGGTTATTGCACTAAATGATGAAGGTTTAGACTTTAGCCCTAAGCGGATTACCTTTGATCACACACAGAACAAAGAACATACATACACACACACACAGTCACATCGAAGAAAAAAATTTAGAAGACTTTGTTACCAGCAACACCTTACGGTTTTTTAGAATTCTCGGTATTTCATCCGCATTTTTTAAAAAAAGATCCTTCTCTTTGGGAGGAAGATGAAGATTATAAAACTTCTAGAGAAATCGTATGCTCTATGAAAGTAGTGAATGATTTGGCGGAGCGGGGAGTAGCATTAATGGAAGAAATACAACAAATTAATTACCAACGATGAGAAACAAAAACAATACCTTCTTTTAGTTGTGAAAAATTTTATACAGCAGTACCCAAATACAAATAAAAATACGTTGTTATCATAGTTTTTTTATCATAATTTTACAGTATCATAACTCCCTACTAATTATATGATTGAATGATTATAATTTTTTTTCACTGAATAAAAATTCTAATCAAATATACATATTTTTTTTTTATTTTGCTGGACGGTAGCGACCCCTAAATATTAATTTAAAAATCTGAAAAAAATAAATTACTACTTTTTTGGATCATAGAAGAGAATGAATAGGTGACGCGCGAAAAGTTGAAAAAAAAATATTTTGTCCTTATAAGAAGCACCTTAATATGTATCAAGTGTCTATGCCCTAGACACTTGATACATAGTTTTTTTTTTTACTGACAACCTAGACTCTATAATGTTAGTTACGCCCATAGCAAATTTCAGCAGGATTGGTTCAGCCGTTTGAAAGTAGAGAAGTAACAACATACAAATACGCACACATATAATCAAAAAAATCAAAATCAAAGCATTTATTTCAAATAAACCAGTTACAGGCACTTTTGAATTGTCAGAAGGTCGGTCAGTCAGTAAGATGAAGCTAGTCGCCCATTCCAAAGAGTAGGTACCTATGGAGAAGAACGGGCAAGAAACTCCATGGACACTCTTTTAAATTTTCAAGCTATTGTTACAAATATTTGATTACATCATTCATGTTGAAATCAACCGTGTGAGAACGATGCAGAAATATATTGTACTCTGAATTGATTTTTGTGTGTTTTCCATAATGGACGCTCCATTATGGAAAACACACAAAAATCAATTCAGAAATTAAAATACGCCGTGGCAGCTAAGAGATGACCAGTCCCCTCCGACGGCGTCCCTTCACGAACATGACGTATGGATCAGCATCATTCAGCTCAACCATATTGAAGGGAACCTAATAACCCAACACACACGCCACCATCAGCGAGACATTTGAGGGAGCATGACATACTCTGAACAGCCAGAGCACAATCAAGTCAATAAAAAAGACTAACCCAACAAAAAAATGCCTTACAGCACATTCGTACATTGTGCTTACACTTTTGCAATGCAATTATACAATACTAAGAAATTGAATCTACACAATGCTAAGATAGTTTTGTCCAAGGTTCAGCAGCTCCAACAGTGTTCCCGAATACTAAGTTTAGCTCCTGTGTAGCTGTACAAGTGCCGAACACGTCTGTCAGCGATACGATTCCGTAACGTACAATATGCTTGGCTACATAGTGTGTAATACCAGCTTTGAATTAATAACATAAACAATTACATATTAAAACTACAAGAGGAAAAATCGAAGAAAAATCAGTGTACAGAAATCGGACGCAGCTCAAGCCCAAGCCTTTTTGTCCTCAATATAATCTTTCACACTATAAAATGCTTTCTGACACAACTAACGTTTAATGAAGGATTTGAATTTATTCAGGCTCAGATCTTGAACCACCTCTGGAAGTCCATTGTAAAAATGTATACATTGGCATCTGAAAGAGCCACCTATTTTCTTGCGCCATGTTGTAGGTACAATAAGTTTTTGCCTGTTCCTAGTATTTATATTACGAACATCACTGTATATTTTAAACAATTTTATATTTTTATGAGCATACAAAAGATTTTCATAAATATATTGAGACGGCACGGTCAGTACATTAATCTCTTTAAATTTTTCTCTGAGAGAGTGTCTCGGACTTAATTTATAAATTGCACGAACAGCTCGTTTCTGCAAAACAAATATTGTTTGAATATCGGCGGCATTTCCCCACAACAGAATACCGTACGACATTGTGCTATGGAAATAGCCAAAGTACACTAAACGGGCCGTCTCAACATCAGTCAAATTACGAATTGTTCTAACTGCGTATGCAGCAGAACTTAGTTTTTTTGACAATTTTTCTATATGTGGACCCCATTGAAGCTTAGCATCCAGAGTTATACCCAAGAATACTGTGCTATCTTCAGATTTCAATTCTTCGCCCTTTATATACACTTTAGTTTCCACCTGCCTAACGTGAGGTAGAGTAAACTTAATGCATTTGGTTTTTTTCTCGTTTAAGAGTAAATTATTAACATTAAACCAATGGACTACTTTGGAGATCGCGCTATTCACATCATCAGTAACCTGCTGCTGACGTTTAAATAAAAGTGAAGTGTTATCTGCAAACAACACTATATCGTGGTTATCCTTTATTAGGTACGGCAGGTCATTGATGTAAATAAGAAACAAAAAAGGACAAAGAATTGACCTTTGTGGGACTCCCATTGTTACTAAAGGTCCGGAAGATCTTGTTCCATTAACGTCAACGCTTTGAATCCTACCACTCAAATAAGATGTAATAAGATCCTGTGCAGAGTTCCGGATCCCGTAGTGGCGGAGTTTCCTGATTAACGTATCGTGAAGAACGCAATCGAATGCCTTAGACAAATCACAAAATATGCCCAAGGCATCCCAAGGGTGGGACCCTTGGGAGGCATCGCATTTATCCTCCCATGCATTATAGATATGTCCTAGAAATTCAACACTGGCATCAGTAGTTGAAGGACCCCTTGTAAAACCGTACTGTTTGCTATGTAATAATTTATGTTTATTAAAAAAAATTAGCATTTGGTTTAAAATTAATTTCTAAAAATTTTACTAAAGGTAGGTAGTACAGAAATAGGTCTATAATTTGTGGGGTCTGATGTACTACCTGATTTAAACAAAGGTATTATTTTACTATTTTTCATGAGATCAGGAAACTCTCCACAGTCAATACAAGCATTAAAGATAACAGCTAGAGTGGGTGCCACAATATCAATAATAGACTTAGCAACTTCCACGGAATGACCCCATAGGTCAGCAGTCTTTTTTACATTTAGAGTGTGAAAGATTTTAATTATATCTCTACTGATAACATGTTTCAAAATGAAACTCCGAATCACAAACATTAACATTTTCTTTAAGCAAAGAATCGGCAACAGAAGGTGACGAGTCTGATTTAATTATGTTGTCAATAATAGACAGGCTATAGTCAGTATTTCTATCACTAGACCTTCCCGTTTCACTATCTATAATTTTCCAAGTCGTTTTAATGACATTACCACTGTTTTTTATCTTTGAACTCATGTAACGTGACTTGGCTATATAACAAACTTTTTTTAAATAATTTTGAATATTTTCTAACATATAAATTGAATTCAACAGTGTTAATAAAAATCCTCTCATTATACAGTTCATAAAGTCGTTACTATTAACAGAGATAGTCTTGGGAACAAAGGTAGAATGAAATAGCTTACAGTATATATTAAAAAAATTGTCATAGAGATGATTAGGATTAGCATTAACAGCACTGGATAAGACTGGCAATTTATTGATGAGATTAAATCTAAAAATCTCCAAGCGGCTTTCAGTATTGGGGTTAAGAGTGATATCATTTTTGGCCACTTTTTTTACTATGGTTTGGAATAGTAATTCTTTGTCCGCAGTGATCAGAATCAAGTAAATTTACAACTTGTTTGTGGCTTAGTATTATGTCTGTAAAAATATTATCTAGGCCAGTGGCAAAGGTAAGGGTTATTCTCGTGGGCTCTAAAAATAGATTTACAAGATTGTAGGACTGAAATAGACTTATAATTTTATTACAATACCCAGAGTTCTCTAATAAATTAACATTAAAATCACCGCAAACGATAATGGGTTTGCTTAAAACACAAACCTTGTGTAAAACTTCATCCATTACCTTTTCAAAGCAGTCATACAATCCTGAAGGGGGTCTATACACACTTAACACAATGAAGCCCTCCAACTCTATACAAGCAATTTCAGCTGTTCGTTCAACATACAGGCTCACAATGTCTTTACGATTTTTAAATTTGAGCAGGTTACTAACTAAAATTAATGAGCCACCATGTATAGCATTTATTCTGCTAAACGAACTACCAACCTGGTGATTCTTAAAATTGAACAAGAACTTTTTAGCCAATGTTCGGTTATAAAAATAATATCAATACTATAATGGTTTATGAATAAATCTACCTCTAAATCTTTGTTCATAAATCCTTGAATATTTTGATGCACCAGATTAATATTATCTATTGACCTTAAATTTCCTCTCGAGTTGCTTTTTTGCTCCATGCTTTTGAGGTTCTGTATATTATAGCTAGAGGTTGGCTCTATTGTCTTAATTTCTAATTTAAAGTATTAATAATGTCAACTGAGACCAAATTAATGGCAGAATTAATTTTAATGTCATTGCATACACACATATTTAAAATATTGCATATATACACAGTCTTTCGCTTTTAGTGTGATTAGTAAGCAAAAGATCAATGATTAAATTACATATTAAGGCTGAGTTTCACCTAAGCCCATGCGGGTGGGCAGATGCCACATGCCTTGAGGTTTTTGGTTTTGGGATATGGCTAGTCTTCTCACTGTTTCGGCGAGCAGTAGTGATGAAATAATTTATACAAAGTATAGCGCCTGGATTCAAACTTACGTCTTACATATCCAAATCGTGGCCATTTATCTTAGTATTCCCAATTATTTCGAAACACTTTTCACTTTCAAAATTTGTAGGCTATTGATGTAACTACTTGTTTTACCTTAGTTATGTATATAGATTTAAAATCTAGTATAAATAGTTTACATTTCTAGTATAATGAACATTTGGCACCCCACAAACCAAGCTTGTTTTGAAACCACCGATATACCACAATAAATAGGACGCTAACCACAAAATTATTCCAACGTTATTCGAAAACCAAATTCGAAATGAATCCCGTTATTATTTACCAAATAGAAGTACAAACTTCCAATTTGGTACGAATAAAATGTAATAGGAATTCGGAGCCATATTTCAATATAAACACTATGGTATAATTTCTTTAGGCAAAACGTCACGTTTTCAATTTTCTTCGTGTCCTTGCCACACCTAAAGTTTTTCCTTTATTTGTGTTCCACCAATTATTATTTTACGATCAAAAGATTTTTGGCAAAGAGAGTATTTTTCGCAAGAATGTTATTATTTTGTTTTAGATACGCTCTTGCTGATAAGAGTAAAAAGGTGGTAATGCTTCACCTCTGACCAAGGCAAAAGCCAGCCCTGGGACCTTGGATGTCAGCGCGTCGTTTTAAAATTTCTTACGGTGCATTCTGTTGCACGCGCATCTCAGAGAGATGCCAGCACATAGTGACAGCGTCCACAAGAAACACCCGTGGGTTTTAGTCAGTAAAAGTCTGATACGCGCTTTCTTTCCGCCCAGAGTGGGAGAGGTCTTTTAATGATACCCCATCCAATAAGAGGGGGCTCTTCATCATCATCATCAACAACCCTTTTATCGTCCCACTGCTGGGCACAGGTCTCTTCTCATACAGAGAAGGATTGAGCGTAATCACTCACTTGCTCAATGCGGGTTGGCGATTTCAGACTTAAAGTCCAGGTTTCCTCAAGATGTTTTCCTTCACATTCAGTCATTGGTGTCCAAGATATGCTTAGAAAGTACATATAACTTTTATAAAAGTTCCATTGGCCCAACCTGGAATCGAGCCCGCGCACTCATACTTGAGAGGCTGGTGTTTTAACCACTAGGCCACCACGACTAATACTAGGCCACAACGACTCTGACGAAGACGGGGGCGACGGGTCACGACGAGGGGGATCTTAATAGCACGAAAACACGGATAATGTTCCATCACTTGCCTGTGTCCTCGGCTGTTACTGTTTGGAACAATCTGCAGCCCTGGCAGATCTTAAGAGATCCCTTAGATCTGTGGTTTCAATCTGATGAGGCCCTGTAGATCCATGTATGTACATTAATAAAACTACTAACGTAGTTTATATGTATGTTTATATATACATGCTTAACGAGAGTCGTTATATGTATGCTAATTTAGATTCACAAACATAATCAGGTACTTATAGGTATTATAAATGTAATAAAGAAAAAGGTAGGTCTGAAAAATTACATTTTACCATGCGTAACAATCTGTTTGTTTAGTTCAGTGCGTGTTTACCTGAATCACTGTAAGTAGTGTGTAGACATTTTTCATTATAAATAACAAGGTTTCAAACAATAGCATGTTTTCTTTTTTTTTTTTGGATGAGATATCAAGATATCATCAAATGTCTCTTCACTACATAGTATAACACAAAGTCGCTTTCTCATTCCCTACGTCCCTATGTATGATTAAATGATTAAAACTACGCAACGGATTTCATGCGGTTTTTTTTTAAACATAGAGTGATTGAAGATGTTTATCTGTATAACATTCATCATCATCCCAGTGTTAATCCCAATCGCATCCGAAGCCTTTTCAGCTTTGGAGTCTGGGGTTCGCTTTACCAGTCCAACTGCTGATATGGCTAAACTTCGACATTTTCCATGAAGCGACTGCCGTCTGACCTCCACAACCCGAAGGCGACATCGAAGCATTGCAGTTAGACCAATTGTAGGACTTTTGAGGGCTCCCAACAACCCGTAACGACTGCCACTAGATGTTCGTAGGGCAACCGGGACCAACGGCTTAACGTGCTTTCCGAGGCACGACCAGACCAGTACAAATATTCATATCATGCATACAAATACTTGCACTGTGCGGGGATCGAACCCGCGCCACCTTGCGCAGCGGCTGCGTCCGCTACCGCTACGCCACGGAGGCTGTTTATCTGTATAACAACATCCATTAAATAGTGGAGAATTATTATTGTTTTTGAGGGTTCTAATGTGGTGTCGTAAACAATTTCCTTTTTTCCGCGTTTGCAGTGAAACGCAGGCTGAACCCTACGAGGTTTATCAAAACAATGTACCAAATATTGTACAGTTTAAAAAGGTCTACAAAAAGGTTCGCGGTGGTATACGTCTATCTCTTATGGATACCCCACAATATTTTTTTGTCATTTACTCTTTTCGAGGCGATTTTTACCAATACACCATTAATCCTTATCCCATTTAATATCTTAAATACATTATTGATTTAATATAAATCCGATCATAGAGATAGATCAGAGAGATTTCAAGGATAGCTAAGATTTAAAAATTGCGGGGCGTGGTGTTTGCAGCGGCATCGGCCAGCCGGGGCGGCGAGAGGGAGCGGCGGGCCGCTATGTTTTTTATGCAACATTCAGAGTTTTTCCGTAGTGTATTTAGTATCAGCATTGCACCCGTGCGTTTTAGTACTGACTAAAACACACCCGTGTTCCTTCACTTGCCAGTGTGCCAGGAGCCACGCTATCTCTTTCAAACAACCCGTGACGTTGGGGCACTCAGAAAGTTTTAGATAATAAAAATAAAAATGTCCTATAGGTACATGCATTTTTATTAAATCTTTTTAAAATACTCTCCACCAGCCTCTACACAAAGTTTTATGCGTTTGAACCAGTTTTTTAAACACTTTTTCCAGTCCGCCGCAGACAACCAAGCCTGCTCGAACGGTGACAGCGCATCATCCGGCGACGAACATTGTATCCCTTTAAGCTGATCTTTTATTTTTGGGAATAAAAAGAAGTCACACGCTAGGTCAGGGCTGTTAGAAGGGTGACCCCGGAGTTTGATTAGTGTACTGTACAGGAAGTCCCTCGTTTTGATTACGGTGTGGGCGAACGCATAGTCGTGGTGAAGCAGTAACCCGCGGAGCCCTGTGTTTGGTCGCTTATTTCTCACAACAGAGAAAATTTCTGTCAAGCATTTGATAGTATACAATTCAGCGTTAATGCTTCTTTGGTATAGTAAAGGAATTGGCACCAAGGAGCCAGTCAAACTAAAAAAGCTCGCGATCAAATTCTTACCCCGCTTCTAGATCATTTCACTTTGGTAGGCGTTGATGATGGTATTCTGTTTTTAAGAAATAAACGTCTCAAACAAACTTTTCACTGCTAGCTCGTTTTCTTCTGTAACAGCTGTCAAAGGGTGAACACTTCTTTCTTCAACCCAGTCAACCGTGCTTAAGTTCATTGTAATATCACCAATACAAAGTCGCCTTAGAAGGATCTTCATCCATGAATGCCATTTGAAGTCTAACGTATGATTCGTCTGGTTTCAGGCGGCATTTGAAATCATAAAAAATCATACCGCGAAAATGGTCTCGATGCAAATCCATTTTTTAAAGAAACACGATAATTTAAGCTCGCAAAAAACGTGGAGGGAAGTTTTAAATTTGTAACGTACATATTATTAGTTATAAATAATCTAACTTTTTAAATAAATTATAACTGGTCAGTTTCTCATACATAAAAACTTTTTATCGCAATACTTTCTGGGTGGTTCGAAATTCAAATAATTTTGCACTCACCTACAACCCTGGCAATATTATGAAACCTCCAATATATTGACTATGTCACTTTTGTAAACTTCATAATTCTTATTTTGCGCGTCTATAATTACTAAATAGACAAATACATTTCTGCGAACCATTAGGATGTAGCGCTCGCACAGTTCGCGCTTAGTTGACCCCATTTCTAAACCTTCAGTGTACTCTAACTTATTATTACTAACTGTAAGTAAGGACTGAAAGTTAAACAAGAGGCTCGATTATATAACGGAATAAAATATGCTTTATTAGCTATTAGCTTCACATTAGATGCACCACCACACCACCACCACCACCACCATCATCACCACCACCCACCACCACCACCACCACCACCACCTCACATCATCACCTCGCTCAACTGCCGTCATCCTTCCTATTCCTAAGTTTTTTAAGTGAATAGGCTTAATAAACTAGTGCGCTTTACACTCAACGATTGCTTACCATCAGGCGGGATTGCAGTCAAGCACTAGTTTATAATTATTAAAAAAAAAAAGCATTAGATGTTCAATATACATAATAATTCCGGGCGTTGATGGAACTGTTCCGTTTCTGTATCTCTTCAGGAATGCTTGCTCAAACTCGGTTCGATTGTTTCCACACTACGATGCGAAAAAGATGCGTCTCCTTGGTACGCCCATGACGGTTTCAAGCTCGCTCCAAAATTAATATACAATATTTTGTATCGCGAACAGATACTGCATGACTTCCACATCGGTGTTGAGTTTGAAGCAGGGATTCGATGAAGATATTGCAGTATTAATAATAATGATAATAAACTTGCATAGACACAACCTTGTAGCCAGGATAATTCACCAGCAACTTGCTCTTAAATACAAACTTGTGGAATCGGAGGTGCCGTACTACAGGTATATGCCCGACCCAGGTCTCGAAAATGGCCTTATCACATTGTACTGGGATCGATCTATCATCACTGACAGGAATATTGTTGCCAATAAGCCTGATATAGTGCTGGTGGATCGATCAGAGCGGCGTGCAATTATTGTTGACATAACCATCCCACATGATGAGAACCTCGTGAAAGCTGAGAAAGATAAACAAATCAAGTATCTTGGTTTGGCTCACGAGGTTGTCGACATGTGGGAAGTGAATTCAGCAAACATTGTACCGATACTCGTGACAGTCAATGGCTTAATAGCCAAGAGTCTCGACCAACACCTCAGGAGGCTCTCGTTAGGCAGCTGGATTAAGGGCTTGATTCAGAAAGCGGTACTGCTGGACACGGCTCGCATCGTCAGGAAGTTCCTCTCTCTGGAGCCCTGACCGCCGGTAGCTTGGACCTTGTTCCCGATACCGGTGGGCTACTATTTTTTTATATTTTTAAATGTTTTTTTTTTATGTATTTACCTATATAAATATTTAAAAATGTCGAACAATATGTATGTATAGAAGAATAGAGGAATAATAATAATAAACCATATTCAATATTAAGAGACAACCATACAGATAATAATATTAATGTAAAGTCATACATTGTAAAATTGTTATACATTGTGAAATTGGTCTGGTTGTCTTCCAATTGAGTCGCCGTATCCCCTCGTACTAGAATATAACTGTATCACGACATAATTTTTTGTAGTAAATTCTCAGTGCTATTGTAGTCTAGTGGTTTCAAAAATTTATCTATAGTCGTTTTGCATGTTTGCCTATCAAGATTCTTTAATTTTAGTTCTTTGCTTACTCTGTTATAAAGGCTCGGACCAAGATAATTATGCAATTTGTGTGAAAAAGGTGTACTGTATCTTTTCTAAGTATATCTTGGACACCAAAGACTGATTAAAAGGTGAAGGAAAATATCTTGAGGAAACCTGGACTTTTTTAGTCTGAAATCGCCAACCCGCATTGAGCAAGCGTGGTGATTACGCTCAATCCTTCTCCATATGAGAGGAGACCTGTGCCCAGCAATGGGACGATAAAAGGTTGATGATGATGATATTTGGGTATGCTATCAACAATATACAAACGCCGTCTCTCTGTGAAATGCGGGTTTACTTTGTGTTGTGCCATGATCTCAAGTTTAATTAATAATTTTCTTAACGTGAGGACTCCTAGTTCTTTGTAAAGCAGGTGTGTCAGATAAGTGTACTTTTTACGAGAAATAACTTTTAGTATCATGCCCTTTCCACAAACAACATGGTCGTTTTTGAAGTTCCTCCCCGTACATTCAAGCCATACACCAATATAGATTGACAAAGAGCCGAGTAAGAAGTATTAGTGTGTAGCTTAAGCCTGCCAACGTAGTTATTATAGTGAACATTTGGTGAAGGCCTTCATCCACTCCAGCACACCTGGAGTACATCGACTGAAGCCCTGTAAGTCCAACCTCTTCATTATTTGGGAGTGCTTGCTCGGGGTTTCTCTCCGTATTTCAATTTCAATATACCTAACGTGCGCCTATCTTACAGTCTATATTTCAACAGATTATGAAACCAAAACATGTACTGAAGAAAATGAGATTTTAATCCTTAATTACTCATTATTTATTTTTCATCATTATTAGTTTAATAGCTTTTTAGTGGACTCGTTAAGTATTTTCCGAAATGAATAAACAAAATGCCCCACACATCAGTAACATTTATAATTGACTATTGTGATATTAAATTGTAACTTCAAAGTCAGAAAATCACTTTTTATATGGGTACCAATTAGACGGAAATAGCCGTCAAATATTTTAGTATTAATTGTTGCTGACTAATTAATATCTCTTTACTGAAAAAGTTATACCCGTACGTACAAAAGTGAGTTTGTTTCACATTTTGACGTCCTCCGTGGCGCAGCGGTCAACACGCCTGCCTGCGACGTGGAGGCCCTGGGTTCGATCCCCGGCCAGGTCATGATGAAAAACGATCTTTTCCTGATTGGCCTGGGTCTTGGATGTTTATCTATATATGTATCTATTATAAATATAGTATCGCTGGGTTTGATTTATTTATTTTATTCTCTTGTATAATGCTGAGGGATTTTAACTCCATAGATTACCGATACGAGGTCAGGACGATTTGAGGTCATATTTTCTCCAAAATCAACCAACTTTACCACTGAACAAAGGTGTTTTATTGTACAGAAAAATGCTAGTGATTCTACTGATTAGACAGAAAATAGGCAATGTTAAAAGGTTCACTATATCTACAGCATGTTTATTTTTTTTATTAATCACCCTTGCTACATATTTCCCATGATTCTAATTTGAACGTCAAATAAAATTTTAATGAACACAACCGACATATTGGGTTCAAAAAGCCAATTTCATCGCGTGACCGAATTGATTATCACACCATAAGCACAGGTTACTGGCTGGCTACTTTTTACTTTACACGACTTTTTAATTTTTTTTTCCAATAACGAGCGCCTTGTTTATGCTTGTTTATTCTATTTTTGATTTGAAATTGGGTCGTTACTGTCTGCCAATGTTTTTATTCTATATAATGATATTTTTTTTGCATAAAACTTTTTCATTTTGCTTATTTGTTCGTTTTAGAAGTCTATATATATATAACTAGACTAATTTACTAAACTGACGTATAGAATAAACTGACGACTTTATTATTGACTTTCATAAAAAAAATATATCAGGAAATACGAAAGAAAATAAACTGCAAATTCATTTCGGTGTAACGAAAATAAAAAAGGAAAACCATGTCAAAAACTATTCAAAACTAAGATTTCGGAGCTCGTCCGGTCGACATTAATAATAAAAAAGGTAGCCAGGGAAACTTCCCACCTAATCATACTTTTTCATCTCAGGGCAAAACTTTAGGGGTGGGCAAAATATGAACAAAAAATATAAAACAATATTATGGAGTTACGGAGTGCGGTCTATGGCAAACTATTTCCTTGTAGCATGGCTATTTTCTCGGTATTTTCTCGGTGGTAGGCCATAACATCGGCTGCGGGAAGAAGTGTTTCGGCATGATGTCTGGTGAAGCCGTACGGAGGAGGGGTCTGAGCAGTTGTGTTGCGATGTGTGCCGGGTACGTTGCGCCAAATGTTGATGTGTCGGAAGTTTGGTCGTGGAGTGTCTCCAGATCAATCTCCCTCTGGTGCAGCATCGTTGGTCGTGTTGTTGGGTTTAACATTGCATCACCTCGCTCAACTGTCGTCATCCTTCTTATTCCTAAGTTATTTAAGTGAATAGGCTTAATAAACTAGTGCAGTTTACCATCAACGATTGCATCACTGCTTACTATCAGACGGGATTGCAGTCAAGCGCTAGTAACCTAAAAAAAATGGCTTCATTTTGCAGTAAGGAAGGTATAGTTAAATAACATATTTTAATTTTCCTTAGTTGAGTTTTAATTATGTTACTATTGCTTGCTTTTGTATTTACGTAATAGGAAAGTGAAGCATGTATATTGTTAAGTCAAAATTTACTTTAAAAGTATTGTTCGTGCACACTAGGCCCAATTTAATAACATATTTTTGCTTATTAGATTGTTTTTTTTTTTAATAAACGTGAAACGACCAAATTCTATACGCTTTTCTGCTGTTGCTAAATACATTTAAAGAAGGAACTTTTATATTTAACTAACTGGAACCAAACCTAGTTATTGATAGTATATTTGGCTTCTTATGTTAAATACACACATCAAAAGTGTCTAGGGATCAAGCATTTTTATGCGGATTTCTTGAGATTGAGATGTGGCTTTGTAATAAATTTATGATTTTATAAATTTATATGGATCCTTTTTGGTGCATTTCATAATTTGAATCAGGAACTGTGAATCAAATTCGAGTAAAAGATGAAAATCAGCTGTCAATATTTTCCCTATAAAAACATACAACGCATTGAAGACATTATTAGTGCTACTGTTTCCCTACTACTGATTAAAACCAACGTTATTATGGAGCGGCGACGTCATTTAAGCAGGGAAGAAATGCTCAGAGCCGTGGGAATGATAGAAGCTGGTTCCCGGCAACGTACTGTGGCTTTAGCTCTGAATACAAGTCAGAGTGTTATCAGTCGACTTTGGACACGTTACCGAAGCACTGGTACCGTGGCTGAGCGCCATGGAGGACGGTATCGCTGCACCACACGGAGACAAGACCGATACATTCAAATCTTAACTCGAAGAGCTCCAACAATAACCGCCATGATGTTAACCGTGAGGCTTCATCACTCTTCAGGGAACTTAATTAGCGACCAAACAGTCAGAAACCGCTTGCATGAAGTGAACCTTCATTCCCGAAGACCGCTACGGGTACCACCTATAGCAATGCACAATCGTAGGATTCGATATCAATGGGCTCTTGAACACAGAAATTGGGCAGAAGAACAATGGCGTTTCGTGTGCTTTTCTGATGAGTCTCGTTTTGGTATGAGACCGGATACAAGACGTATACGACACTGGAGAACCCCTGGACGCCAACAGCGATTAAAATCCTGCCAGGAAGTCCATCCTTATAGTGGTGGAACCATCATGGTATGGGCGGGTATTTGGATCGGCGGAAGAACTGAGTTGATTTGGATCAGAGGCAACCTCAACGCTCAAATTTATGCTGAAACGATTGTATCAGACGTCATCGTTCCTCTACAAGTGCAAATCGGTCCCTTATTTCAGTTAATGCATGATAATGCACGACCGCACACCGCAAGAGTTGTAAGACAGACTCTCGCCGCAGCTAACATCAATGTCCTGCCCTGGCCTGCTCAGTCGCCAGACTTGAACCCGATTGAGCATGCATGGGATATGCTACAGAGAAGAGCTCTGCCGAATATGGAGGGTATCCAGTCGCAAGAAGACCTTTTTTTGTTGTTGCAACGAACATGGGCGGCCATTCCACAGCGTGATTTGGATGAACTCATTTTGAGTATGCCAAACCGATGTTCTTGTGTTGTTAGTGTTCGCGGTAGAAACACGGATTATTAATTGTTTAAGTTACCCAATAAAATTTTAGAGAAAACTGTTATTTCAGTCTTTTTTTCGAACTTTTGTGTTAGTGGTTCAAATGTCAAATATCCCTTTATTAGGAAAATGGCAAATTTCTTTATTAATGCAAAGGTGACTTGGTTTATCGTTACTGTGACAAACGAAAACACTTTATTTGATGAATCCTTAAAGAAAATTTTAATTAATATCAATCAGGAGAAAAGTTATTGCAAAAATATATGTTGATCCCTAGACACTTTTGATGTGTGTACGTCGTGTTCTGATGAAGCCGTGCGCGTGTGCGTGCATGATGTCTGGTGAAGCCGTGCGTAGGACGGATGTGTGCCGGGTACGATGCGCCAAATGTTGGTGTCGGGAGTTTGATCGTGGAGGGTCTTCAGATCAGTCTCCCTCTGGCGCAGCATCGTTGGTCGTGTTAACATTGTGTGTGGGTTTGACATTGCATCACCTCGCTCAACTACCGTCTTCCTTCCTATTCACTAAGTTTTTTTGAGTGAATAGGCTTAATAAGCTATCGCGCTTTACCATCAACAATTGCATAACTGCTTACTATCAGGCGGGATTGCAGTCAAGCACTAGTTTATAATTATTAAAAAAAAAAAAACTAGGTATATGAGACCAGCTTCTATATTGGACTCCTTGGACTCTTTGGACTCCTTGGACTCCTTGGACTCCATGGACTCCTTGGACTCCATGGACTCCTTGGACTCCTTGGAATCCTTGGACTCTTTGGACTCCTTGAACTCCTGGGACTTCTTGGACTCCTTGGACTCTTGAACTCCTTGGACTCCTTGGACTCCTTGGACTCTTGGACTCCTTAGACTCCTTGGACTTCTTGGACACCTTGAACTCCTTGCACTCCTTGGACTCCTGGGACTCCTTGGACTCCTTGGACTCTTTAACTCCTGGGACTCCTTGAACTCCTGGGACTCCTTGGACTCCTGGGACTTCTTGGACTCCTTGGACTCTTGGACTCCTTGGACTTCGTGGACTACTTGGACTCCTTGGACTCTTGAACTCCTTGGACTCCTTGGACTCCTTGGACTCTTGGACTCCTTAGACTCCTTGGACTTCTTGGACACCTTGAACTCCTTGCACTCCTTGGACTCCTGGGACTCCTTGGACTCCTTGGACTCTTTAACTTCTGGGACTCCTTGAACTCCTGGGACTCCTTGGACTCCTGGGACTTCTTGGACTCCTTGGACTCTTGGACTCCTTGGACTTCGTGGACTACTTTAACTACTTGGACTCTTTGGACTCCTGGGACTCCTTGGACTCCTTGGACTCTTGAACTTCTTGGACTCCTTGGATTCCTGGGACTTCTTGGACTCCTTGGACTCTTAGACTCCTTGGACTCTTAAACTCCTTGGACTCCTTGGACTCTTGAACTCCTTGGACTCCTTGGACTCCTGGGAATTCTTGGTCTCCGTGGACTCCTGGGACTTCTTGGACTCCTTGGACTCTTGGACTCCTTGGACCACTTTAACTACTTGGACTCTTTGGACTCCTGGGACTCCTGGGACTCCTTGGACTCCTTGGACTCTTGAACTCCTTGGACTCCTTCGACTCCTGGGACTTCTTGGACTCCTTGGACTCTTGGACTCCTTTGACTCCTTGGACTTCTTGGACACCTTGAACGCCTTGGACTCCTTGGACTCTCTGGACTCTTGAACTCCTTGGACTCCTGGGACTTCTTGGACTCCTTGGACTCCTGGGACTTCTTGGACTCCTTGGACTCTTGGACTCCTTGGACTCCGTGGACTTCTTGGAATACTTTAACTACTTGGACTCTTTGGACTTCAGGGGTTCCTTGGACTCCTTGGACTCTTGGACTCCTTCGACTCTTGGACTCCTTGGACTTCTTGGACACCTTGAACTCCTTGAACTCCTTGGACTCCTGGGACCCCTTGGACTCCTTGGACTTTTTAGATTTTGAGAATTGTTCCTTAGAATTGGTCCTTGGAATTGGTCCTTAGAATTGGTCCTTGAACTTGGGCTTGGGCTTTGACTTCTTCGGTTTTATGCGGGTGAAACCGCGTGGCGCAGCTAGTTTATAATAAAGATGAAGTCTATTCTAAATGTTCAAAATTTTTGTTATTGGACGTTTATCAATTTATCTCTAATTACGTTGATTATAGTTTAATATCTAATTTAATTGATTGTAAAGTGACTGAGAACTTTTGGAAAAATTATAAGAATATTTGTCATGATTTACGGTTCCTTGGGTGGGTGTGTTCTGGAAGCATGGTTATCGTTTGCCAGCGTCATGCTGTTGTGCAAATGGCCGCCATCGACGCCCATGGGGGAAGCCTAAAAATGCAATAATATAGAGTAATCAAAGATATTTATGTACCTAATAGAAAAACAAAGCACACTATACACAATATTATACATTTTTTCTATGTTAAATTAATATTTACATACTATCCTCACCTAGTTTATCACATAATAATCCTGCGAAAAAATTACACTTACCCGATTGTCTCACGCTGGGACGTCATTACGTCATCCGGGAGGTGGTTGCTGAAAATCAGCGCTGTTGACACTAAGTTCGTCTGAAGTCACAGCATTTTGCTGAGCAACTGACCTTTTCTTGCACAGATGCGACGCACAGTTAAACTGTTATTTGTTTTTTGTGGCACACAATTATTTATTCCTTTATGCAATTATCTTTTTGTATTTTTATGTTGTTGTTTGGGTTGTTGACATTAGCTAGTGTCGCAGGCGCAGTACGATTGAATGACAGGCGGATTGAATTGTCAAATATTGTGTGCTTTCTAATGTCTATGCTATGGCATGGAGGTGATAAGTACTACGTTGTACATAGTACATTAATACTTCCATGGTCTATGGTCTGTGGCCCTGGCTTTGACATCAACTTTGTCTATAGTTTGGCAGTTTTGCATGCTTGGAGTGAGAGGCTTTTGGTGATATTATTTTATTATTATTATTATTATTTTTTTTGTATTTTGTTTGTTATTGTAATTTTATGGTATTTAGTTGTAAGGTGCGTTTTGTTTGTGCAGAATAAATAATTTTTCTTTCTTTCTTTCTTTCTTTCAAGTTGAAGTACCTATAATAACTTTAACGCCTATAGCGTTAAAATTATTTTCCCCAAAAATTTTTTATTTCAATTTTTGGCAAATATGCTACAATCATAGTTTAGGTATTTACATTTTGCTTCAAATAGTACAATTTGTAATAAAGAAATAACATTAAAAATACTGCCTAATAATAATAACGGGAGTAATATTAATAGTAAAAAAGCGGCCAAGTGCGAGTCGGACTCGTGCACGAAGGGTTCCGTGATGATACGGGTTACGTGATTTTCTGCCGTCTTTAAAGATGTACAATGGTAAAAAAAATCACGTTTGTTGTATGGGAGAAATATATTTTTGTTTAATTTTAGTATTTGTTGTTATAGCGGCAAAAGAAATAGATAACCTCCGAAAATTTCAACTGTCTAGCTATTATGGTTCATGAGATACAGTCTGGTGACAGGTGGACGGACGGACACACGGGCAGCGAAGTCTTATGAATAGGGTTCCGTTTTACCTTTTAGGTACGGAAAACTAAAAAAGACCCGAGCAAAAAAATCGTGGGCATGCGATTCAGTGAGATGGGGCTGCTTCGCAGAGTAGAAAAAAATCACGTGAATCTCACACAGAAGTTAACCAAATACGTGTACTTTAATATGACGAGTGTGATGGTAAATTAAACACATAAGACGTTTTACGCAGTTTTAATCGATATTTCCAGCACGACAAACATTGAATTTAAATAATTATACTATGAAAATAGTATAATAATTTAGTTGAACAAATTAATTTAAACTTATGAGGATTACCATTTAAGTTTAAATTGATCTGCTTAACAACGTTAATAAATAATAAAATACATACAATCCGCGTAAAGCACCTGCCTGGATGTGAACTGACGATCTACGGCGACTACGAAATGAAATGAAATCGTTTATTATGCAAGTAGAATCACTTATCTCTTTTACACGTCATATTTTTTTAAACTAGCTGGAGCCGGCGTTTCCTATCTGACTACCTCTGAGAAGAAAAACCGAAACAAACTCAGGGATCATCGTCTTTTTTCAAGCCCAGACATTAAAAATGAAAATGTTTACAATAATAATATGTGTTTGCTTTGTACATAACAATCATTTTAAGTGATTTAAAAAAACAGTGATTAAAATATCACTATTCTAGCAAAATTACGCATATTGCTTAATGACCTTGCTTAGCAGAGCAAGCAGCTCAATCGCAAACTTTATTGTTTTCTTAATAATCTGAGATTTTATTATACCCCTTTTTGACTCGTAAGTCCGTTACTTCAGGTTTACTGGGGCTCCAATAACGCAAAACACAGGCAAAGAGTAGGCAGCCTGTCGGTGTTCTGTGTTGTAAATGGCAGTGTTCGTAAAATTAAACCCAGGTCGGGTTTAATTTTACGAACACTGCCATTTCCAAAATATACAAACATGGGAGGGTTAATAATTTATATTGTATAAAATATGTCACGCAGCTGTCAGTAGTTTTTAATTTAAAAATAAATCGTATGCATCTTTTTTGGGCCTTAAATGCAGTTTCTTTTTCTGTTGAATAGCCCCAAAAGATAACTCCGTATCGCAGATGGCATTCAACAATACCAGAGTATGAGTATGTATGAGGGGGAAACTCGCCATTTTCCTTGATAGGGGTTAAAAAGTTTAAACAAACTTTTTTTTAAGTATCACTTTACTTTCCACTTTCAGAAGAGTATCAATCAAATGTTTGGAATGGAGTAGTTTTTATTAGTTGCTTTTGGTAACAAGCCAGAAAATTTCTAAAAATAGAAAAACCGATTCAGCTCGGTAACCACCCAGATTTGAACTCTAGTTAAATAGACTAAATTAGTTACTGATGAGCTAACAGAATGACCTCTTTCTAACAATATGGTGAATTTTCTGTCTCCACGTATACAATATGTAAAGAAAACCCTGTCCGAGCCGTGAAGGTACTGTTAGGAATCGATAACTGAATCTACTAATGCCGACAAAGCCGGACTAAAGTTTAAAAAAAATCCCCCTAAAAAAATAAATATCATTTTGCAAAAAGAGGTATCTTAATACATGTGCGGTAGGACACCCTTCCGCGGACGACGCGGGGCAGGCACGCGACGCGTGGTCGAATCGCATAAGCGTACCGTCAAAATGGTGTTGTCACTTTTATAAAAAATACCAAATTTCGGGGAAGTTAGAAATAATTCGCGAAAAAAAAAGATTATTTTAAAATTCATTAGTATTGTTATTATGATGATTACGTAAATTTTTATATTACATTTGGTCATGTGTTTACCTAACCTTTATTATCCTTATGGGTCGGACAGGGTTTTCTTTACATATTGTATAAGTTACAAATTGTTGTAGAAATATAACGCAAATAGAAACATCAAAATCATTCATAAAATTTGAAGTATTACGTAACCAGATTTTAAACCATAACCTATTAATACCAACAATCTTCATGGATATACCTGAAGCGAAACGTGGTTTAGTAGACCATAAAACTGAGTTTTACGTGCTGAACCGGCTTCTATAGTCATTGAGGCTGATCAACAATCTATCTAGATATTGATCTCGACTTAATTCTCTGATTAATTACTGCATAAATCCCAAATGCTTAGCGATGTCTTGGCAACGCTTTACAGACTGATTGAGATGTGATAAATGGGAAATTTTAATACATTATTTGATTGCCTCGTCGTTTCCGTAGCCGCAAGCGCTACTATTGAGTCTGAATTCGTGGATTCGATTCCCGGGTCAGCCATAGTGTTTTGTAGTGTTTTTAATCGACTACAATTAAAGAAGGAGATTCTTAATTCGACTGTTTTTTGTTAATCTTTCATCAGCCATGTCCATTGCAGGACATTCATTATCACCGTCATCATTTCAGCCGAATGACTCCCTTTGCTGGACATAGGTCTCCCCCAAGGATCTCCACGACGACCAGCCCTGTGCCTCCCACATCCAGCCGTTTCCCGCGACCTTCACTAGGTCGTCGGTCCAACAAGTCGGGGGCCTACCCACGTTGCATCTTCCGGTGCATGGTCGCCACTCGAGAACCCGTCGGCCCCATCGGGCATCGGTCCTACAGGCAATGTGCCCGGCCCACTGCCACTTTAATGTTGTAATTCTTCGGGCTATGTCGGTTACTCTCATTCTTCTGCGGATCTCCTCATTCCTGATTCGATCACGCAGTGAAACCCCAAGCATAGCCCTTTGAGTAAGTGGACATTAAGCCTGTTCTATTTCACGCTATTCATTTTCGGAAAGTCTAATCCACTTACTAGCAGTCGTCTTGAGAAAATCGTCGCTCCACCTATCCTGAGGGTGTCCCATCTTTATTGCCATCTGATAATTGTTTATTATAGATGTACTAGCTTTCCGCCCGCGTGGAGTTCGGTTATATCGCGCTTTTTAGATTTCCCTCGGGAATATCTAATTTTTCCGGGATAAAAGCCTATGTTCTTTCTTAGAGTCTAAAGATTGTCTGTGCCAAATTTCATCAAAATCGGTTGAGAGGTTTAAGCGGGAAAGCGTAACAGACAGACAGACAGAGTTACTTTCGCATTTATAATATTAGTATGGATTGTGTGTATTTAAGTCTGTGCTGAATAAATGTGTTTTCTTCCTTTCTTTCTTACGTTTACCGATTCACGGTCTCCACTTAAGAACACGTCTATTCCAACGAAATTGGATGATTCATTTTTATTTGAAAGTTGGTACTTCTAGTGTACGCTTGTTTCACTTTGGTCCATTTCTGACGATGGCATGCACTATAAAACCGTATAAGTCCTAATTTTGTATTAAGTATGTACGTGACAAATGACGATTAAATGTCGATAAAAAAAATCGATTATTTTTTTTTATGTGAAAGAATACGTTTATTGTCATTTTGATTATATAAAATTTATCGATATCGTTTAAGAAGTATCGTTTAAGAAGTTCATATCAAAATTACAGACAAAAATTCAAGTTAACAAAATTGCATTCTTTGCTTCCTAGCCTTTTTATAAATATATTGGGATCAGCATCCAGTCCGACTGGATGGGGAACAAAAAAGATTAAAATAAAAACAATTTTACAAAAAGTAAAAAAGAAACAACCAACTTCTAAAAAACAGTACCAAGTCAAAATAGGCTTACACATGACATAGCCACTTTCCATCAGCATGCTAATTTCGTTATTATTATTATAACTACTTATTAACCTCAATTTTACTCATTTTGAATGATATTGATAATCCATTCCTCATAAAAACATACATCTCATAAATAACGTAATTAATGTTATTTTGAACTGTCAAAATGAAATCCATTGCTACTGATAGTATGTAGGTATGTTACGCAATTAGCCTGCCGGTGGACCGACGGATTATTTGTCAACATTATTGATAATAGAAATTAGGTTACAATACCTATTGATACTGTCGGTGGTAGACCATAACATCGACTGCCGGCAGAAGTTACCACCCACCAGAGAAAGTCTTGCCGCCAAGCGATTCGTCGTGATCCGGCGTGATGTCCGATGACGCCGTACGGAGGGCGGGTCTGAGCAGTTGTGTTGCGATTTGTGCCGGGTACGATGCGCCAAATGTTGTTATGTCGGGAGTTTGATCGTGGAAGGTCTCCAGATCAATCAATCAAATTTCCCTCTGGCGCAGCATCGTTGGTTGTGTTTTTGGGTTTAACATTACATCAACTCGCTCAAGTGCCGTCTTCCTTTCTATTTACTAATTTTTTTGAGTGAATAATCTCTTAATAAACTGGCGCATTTTACCATCAACGATTGTGACACTGCTTATCATCAGGCGGGATTGCGATCAAACACTAGTTATAATTATACAAAAAAAAACTATCCTTTACTTTCTAATCGTAGATAGGGTTATCAAAGGTTTTCCAAACACCATATTCATATAGTACTATATATTATTGCTCTGTAACTTGTAACCTTTGTAAACTTACTTTTCTTACTTTCTAAGTATATCTTGGACACCAGTGACTGAAGGTGAAGGAAAACATCTTGAAGAAACCTGGACTTTCAGTCTGAAATCACCAACCCGCATTGGGCAAGCGTTGGTGTTTACGCTCAATCCTTCTCTGTATGAGAGGAGACCTGTGCCCAGCAGTGGGACGATAAAAGGTTGATGATGATTATTATTATTATTGCTCTGTAAATATATTTTGATACTGTTAACTTGGTTGACGTATAATTCCCTGAATAATTTACCAACACCGTTGCACGTATCTGTTGTATGTGGTACATACATATTAAATTACAAAAGTTTAATCAAAAAGGATATTATTTTAACTTGAAATTTTGGATTTCATTTACATTAAAATTCGGGTGTGTCAGTAACTGTTATTATAACAGAGTTCACGCAAAGTCTATAATTATTTAAACGTATTAATTAAAATTTAATTTAAATATTCAAGTATGAAGTTAATAAAAACAGTTTTCTCTTATATAATAATCTCAATGATCGAGAAACCTAATAAATATACTCAGGATTTCTAATTAACCTAGTTGATTGAAAAGATTAATTAACCCTAGCGTAGGGTGACCATGTTGTGCATAAAAGAAAGAGATACATCCCAGTTCAATTCGGGTTGTTTGTGTAGTGGAGAACAGCGGTGGCCTTAATTATGGTGTCAGCAGTGACTTACAAGTTGTAGGTCGTAGGTTCGAACCCCGTGCATTACTTTGAGTAAATTATTTCATTACCACTGCTCTCAAAACGGTGAAGGAAAACGTCGCGAGGAAACCGGCATGTCCTAGTGCTAAAAACTCCGAAGACATGTGAAATCTACCAACCCGCACTGGGCCAGCGTGGTAGATTACGGCCCACTTCCTCTCGCCGAGAGGAAGCCTGTATCCCAACAGTGGGAAAAGAAAGAAATAAAAATGCATTTATTGACATTACATCATCGTGGTGGCCTAGTTGTTAAAACACAAGCCTCTCAAGTATGAGTGCGCGGGTTCGATTCCAGGTCAGGCAAGTACCAATGTAACTTTTCTAAATTTATATGGACTTTCTAAGTATATCTTGGACACCAATGACTGAAGGTGAAGGAAAACATCTTGAGGAAACCTGGACTTTATAAGTCTGAAATCGCCAACCCGCATTGAGCAAGCGTGGTGATTACGCTCTATCCTTCTCTCTATGAGAGGAGACCTGTGCCCAGCAGTGGGACGATAAAAGGTTGATGATGAACATCAAAATACATAAATTGAAAACTATAACTATAAAACTTGGCTTGTAATGCCAAAAGGGCCTGCCAAAAACCCTGCAAAAGGGGAAGGCTGATAATGATTGTGTGTGGCTTGTTTGAAAGAGATGCCGTGGCCCCTGGCACACAGGTAAATGAAGGAACACGAGTTTTAGTCAGTAAAAGTCTGACACGCCCTTGCTTTCTACCCAAAGTGAGAGAGGACAATTTGATATCCCATCTGAAAAAAAAAACTTACTTGTGCGTAAATTCAAGGTAGGTTCCGGGTCTGATCTGGTCTGTTTGTGTATATGTGTTTAAATGTTTGTAACGCACCCACGACACAGAAGAAATTCCTAGTGTGGGAAAACTAAACTATTTTTTTTTTTAATGAAAAAAATAAAAGAAACTAGATAGGGTTTGAAGTACATACCAATATTAGAAAGAGCAACAAGTTTAGACTCATTGCTACACACACTTTAAACACCTCTGCCTAATCGTTATAATCATGGTTAGAAATATGAGATCATGATTAATTTTACAAATTATGCTTTTGCAGTATATAACAGTAATCGACCCGCACAACATTTTCCCTTACTAGCTACGCCCCGCAGTATTACACGCATAAGTTTCGATATTGTGGGAATATTGGGATAAAAACTCATCAACATCTCAGCGTTAATCCCAGTCGCATCCGAAGCTTTTTTCGGCTTTGTTTGTTTTTTGTAGTCGAAGCTCGTAGGCGATATCGAAGCATTGCAGTGAGACCAATTGTTGGACTTTTGAGGGTTCCAATAACCCGCAACGACTGCCATTAGATGTTCGTATGGCAACCGGGACCAACGGCTTAACTTTCTTTCCGAGGCACGACCAGATCAGTGCAAATATTCATATTCATGCATACAAAAATTTCGAAACCGCGCCTCCTTGCATAGCGGCCGCGTTCGCTACCGCTACGCCACAAAGGCTGTCGAGATAAAAACTAACCTATATATTAATGTTGGTTTTAAACGATCAGTAGGTATACTAAATCTCATCCAAATTCGTTTAGTAGTTTCTGTGTGAAACCGTATCAAACATCCATACTACATCCATACTTCTTCACAAACTTACACATTTATAAAATTAATAGGGTAGGATTGTTTTTGATACCAATAGCATATACATACTAACATATCTTTCAGTTAAACTTCAGAAAAAACTATTATGACTTTATTAAATACAGACAGTCAACATTCCAAAAAGACACTCCCTTGCAACACTTTCAAATAAGTCTACTTTTTCCTGTAAGTTATTATAATTTTATTATTTTTCCACTCTAAAATCACTTAAAAGTTCAATGTTAATGATTACCCTAATTTCTAAAACTAAAACATTAAAGCTAACTTTGTAAAAACCCATAAAATATTCACGGTTATGGTCACCGTGCGCCCAAAATATTAAATATGGAGTTTGCTAGTATTAAACATGCCTTTAAGATTTATTTAAGTAGCTTTAAGATGGTATTAAGGGGTTATGGGATAAATAGTATCATCCATCTCTACCTGTACAGGTGAAACAAGATATTTTTACATTAGATAAATGGATTAAACAACTTTTTTTTTTATTATACCAACTTGTTTTCTTAGCTTGTTTTTGCAGAGCAGCGGTAGCTTAGTGGTAGTGATCGTGATTTACAAATTGTAGGTCATAGGTTCGAACCTCATCAGACGCTTTCTTTTTGTAAATTATTACACTTTTAAATCTAGATATTTTTTCCCTTTAACCAAGTGCCAAATTTAGAAAAATGACTATTCATTTACTTTCTGGTAATCCTTAACGATACGGTGGTCGTGGTGGCCTAGTGGTTAAAACACCAGCCTCTCAAGTATGAGTGTGCGGGTTCGATTACAGGTCAGGCAAGTACCAATGTAACTTTTGTAAGTTATGTGTACTTTCTAAGTATGTCTTGAACACCAAAGACTAAAGTCCAGACTTTAAGTCGGAAATAGCCAACCCGCGTTGAGCAAGCGTGGTGATTACGCTCATCCTTTTCTGTATGAGAGGAGACCTGTGTCCAGCAGTGGGACGATAAAAAGGTTGAAGGTGATGATGATGATGAATCCTTAACGATCACTGCTTCTTGCTGATGTTGTGGTGTTCCCACGGACCATAATTATCAAGATGGGGCACGTTATCTTGAGTTGGTTTAAGTTACTTTTCAGTTTTACTTTTATCATTCATTATTTTCTCACTGTCTCCTTCTTGTAAACGTCCGTTTCCTTCTTGTAAAATCAATATGATTCCGTGGACATTGGTGTGGGTTATATGTTTGATTACTATGTATTATAAAGGTATCATCATCATCATCAACAACCTTTTATCGTCCCACTGCTGGGCACAGGTCTCCTCTCATACAGAGAAGGATTGAGCGTAATCACCACGCTTGCTCAATGCGGGTTGGCGATTTCAGACTTAAAGTCCAGGTTTCCTCAAGATGTTTTTCCTTCACCTTCAGTCATTGATGTCCAAGATATACTTAGAAAGTACATATAACTTTAGAAAAGTTACATTGGTACTTGCCTGACTTGGAATCGAACCCGCGCACTCTTACTTGAGAGGCTGGTGTTTTAACCACTAGGCCACCACGACACTTCAAAGACACTATAAACGTATAATGCATAGTAATCAAAGTTCAAGGTCCAGGTCAAGTTTGGCTTAGGAGCCAAACTATTAATATTGTAACATATAAGTGCTTTTTGTCCCAAATAGATGAAATAAATAAATAAAATAAAATCACCACTACTTTTAAATGATGAAGAAAAATATCGTGACGAAACCGGCATGTCTTAAAGCCAAAACTTCGAAGACATGTGACATCTACCAACCCGCATCAAGCCCGCTTGGTAGATTACGGCCCACTCCATCTCAGCGAGAAGAGGCCTGTGTTCTAGGAATGGTCTCATTCTAGGCATATGTACACTTTTGCGTATCAAATAAAATGGACCGAACGACATAATTTTTATAATTCTACTAGCTTTCCGCCTGCGGCTTCGCCCGCGTGGAATTCGGTTATATCGCGGTTCTTAGATTTCCTTCGGGAATATCAATTTTTTCAATAAAAGGTAACCTATGTTCTTTCTCATGGTCTAAAGATTGTCTGTGCCTAATTTCATCAAAATCGATCGAGTGGTTTAAGCGGGAAAGCGTAACAGACAGACAGACGGACAGAGTTACTTTCGCATTTATAATATTAGTATGGATTTGCTTTGACTCAGCCTATTACAAAGGTTGCCTGTAAAAGATCGCGCTTAGCGACATGACCGCCCATTGTGGCAACCTTTGCAAAATCTTTATATTCATGTTCTGTATTCTATATGGTGTACATAATAAGGAGTATTTTATTCTATTATATTCTATCACACTCCACTGCTAGACAAAATCCTCCACCAGAATGCGCAACGACACACTCTCCTCCTCTTTCTGCAGTCTATTTCAGCCACCTTCCTAAGTTCATTGATCTATCTCATTATCACTCTATAATGTTCCCATACCTCCATCATCATATTGTGGGAATGCACGCTACGGTTTCCTATACGCAGTCTTCACTCTAGGACTCGCCCAACAGCCATCAGTCCAGTATATAGTAGCTATAGTAGTTCCGTTAGACTATGAGCATATTGAGACCTAGACAAGCATAGTTGAGCATAATTTTGAGAATAAAATTCACAGGATCAGCGATAGCATTTAGATAAAGCTCGAACGTTCAAAAAACATAATAATAATATTATGAACAAAATATATTCATGCGATTACATGCCGACAAAGAAAAGATAATAAAGAGATCTCTTTTCACACAGCTAAACATATTACATTGTTGACTTTAACGTACATTATTTGTTATGTACAAAAACTGTATGTCAAACAAGTTCTTGTTATTATAATCATTACTAGACGATACAATACAGAAAAGGTTACTTCATACACAAAAAGCTTTTTACCCGTCTGCCCAAGTAACGTCTTTCGATGGTATGTCATCATCAACCTTTTATAGTACCACTGCAGGCTGGGCACAGGTGTCCTCTCATACAGAGAAGGATGCAGCGTAATCACCACGCTTGCTCAATGCGGGTTGGCGATTTCAGACTTTTTAAGTCCAGGTTTCTTCAAGACGTTTTCCTTCACCTTCAGTCATTCAATGGATGTCAGTCGATGGTATGTATGTATGAATATTTTTTCCAGCACCTCTGGAGCTCCTCTTTTATTCTAAAACCTCTTGGGCGCTTTACTTTGTGTAAATTATTTCATCACCACTGCTCTCTAAACGGTGAAGGAAAACATCTTGAAGAAATCAGCATGTCCTAGAGCCAAAAGCTTCGAAGACATGTGACATCTACCAACCTGCATTGGGCCAGCTTGGTAGATTACGGCCCAATCTCTCTCACCGAGAGGCGGCTTGTGTCCCAACAGTGGCAACATTTCTTTAGCACGCTCTACAGCCTGAACAGCTTGATCTGTCAAGCTGTTCAGGTCAGTGATGATATGAAAGATATTATTCGATTCAGCGTCATTGTGTAAGTGAGCCCATGGTGGTAATTCTCGTAATTATAAAAACGTTTACAGTCTGTTCTAAGTCTCAATCTGTAAAAAATACTTCTAATTTCCCTTCATTTTGACAACATTTGTTTGCTGCCGAGATGAGACTGCGGCTATGCGGGATGTTGAACGTTTTTAATTATTACGGAAATCATCCTGCAGGTCTCACTGCAATGGGGATGTAGAAGTGTCGGGTTGTGGAAGTCTACTACAAGATTTAAAAAAAAAAGTGTGTGTGTCAGCTCCGACGATGCCGATGGGGCAGCAAGTTTCTGGAGTGGCGGCCACGTACTGGAAGACGCAGCGTAGGGAGACCCCCAACAAGGTGGACCGATGACCTGGTGACGGTCGCGGGAAGCCGATGGATGCGGGCAGCACAAGACCGGTCATCGTGGAAAGCCTTGGGGGAGGCCTTTGTCCAGCAGTGGACATCTATAGGCTGAGGAAGAAGAAGAAGAAGTACGAGAAAAAAAATATTATTATTATTTCAAAAATTATTTATAAACAAATCATAAAAAATAAAAAAAAATATAAATGCATATTTATGAAAATTTTAACCAATTTTAAGAAAGTTGATAAATAAAAAAATTTTTATAAACATATTTTTTTTTTAATTATTATAATTAATTTTTGTTAAATATAACATTATCTTAATAACTAACAAAATATAGTTGTAAAAAGATAATTATGCCACATTTCTAGATTAGAAAGTTGCGCACCGAAGGTGCTCACTAAAATAGTAACGCTTAAAATTCGTTACTCGTTAGTAGGTTTTACCCCTCGGATTTTTCTCATACCGGGCGCCTTATCTAGGAAATTCGATTCAGGAGTAAACTCCAAAAAAAACATTGCCCCAAACTAGGATTTTTTCTTGTGTCGTGGGTGCGTGTGGATATAAGTTCACATACACAAACATGCAGACCCGGAACAACAACTTGTAGGTCATACAAATATTTGTTCCGTGCGGGAATCTAACCCGCGACACGCAGCACAGCAGTCAATGGCTAACCACTGCGCTAACCGTGCAGTCTAAGTTAGACTGGTAAACCAGACCCCAGACTCCAAAGGTGAAAAAGCTTCGGATGCAACTGAGCTGAGATGATGATGATGAATCATCCTGCAGGTATATTAAAACTTCTTGAAAATAAAAGTGCTAGTTTTTGCTATCAAAATTAAATATTTTAGAATGCTTTCGATTACAAAAATTACGTCAAAAATATTTTAAAACGAGTATGCAGTATAATGACACTGGAGAAAAAGAAACTAAAATAATATAAACAGTGGCAAACACAAGTAGATCGTCGCTATCCACAAATTTTATGGATGCCATTCTCGATATCCGAATATATCAGACGCGACAGCCCTATCCTCGGATCCCCGTCGCGCTTCACACCTGCAGGCCAGACATTCGACGTCCGACCGCCGAGCTGAACGGACGCATTCCGAAATTCTCCGATCTCACCCGAACACGATCGGTCGCGAATCGCGAGTGAATCTCGAACGGTGTTTACGTTCCAATTTCGTGATTTGTGACTATTTTTTTTCTTGTTCTGGAATTTTGTTCACCGTTAGACAAAGCCGATGGGAATTGTTAAACGTGAGTTTTTCTATTATGATAAAAGCTTTGTTTTTTACTTTTTTTTTTCGTTGCGAACTAAGGTTTGGGGTCGAAGGTCGGTATTACTGCGAGGTAACGGTTCGTAAATTAGATTTGTGATTCTTTTATTTGGGGCAGGTAATCAGAATGACAATCGCTTTTGATATATTATTTTACTCAACTTTTTTTATATTTTATTTAACTTTTAGTGTTTTTCGTGTAATCTGGTACTTACTTGATAATTTTTCATGTGAAATTTAAGTGATGAAGCATTAAAATATCTTAGATTTGACTATTTATATCAATTCACCAAACAGCATTCGCTGCTGTCGTAGCACTGCTACGGCGTAGGTAACCTACACCGTAGCAGTCTACGATGGCCGCGAAGACAATCTCGAGCCTTGAGATATAATTTATCACTTTGGTACAGCAATATGAAACTGCAGTAAAACTGTAACACGCTTCTTACTTTAGAGTGTTTCCTTATTTCATAAAGCATCTAATAATAATAACCCCATTAATACGCGATTTTATAAATAATATCATAACTTCTATAGCTTTTTTATACATTACATTATAGTTTCTATTATCGATATGATTTAATGAAGGGAAAAATTGTGAGTTTTGCCTTTTACAGAGGTGCCATCTTCATAAACCTCAAATTCCATCCAATATCCTTATTCCATTTTTATTGAACATTATTTCATATTTAATCGACAACGCGAAGAGAATTAGTAATGCAATTTGGACATCCAAACTGGCGACAGAGTACAAGAGAGTTCATGTCATAAAAAACAAAAGACACGTCATTTTAAAAAAAAACCTAAACGTGCTGGCAGTCAACAATCTTAAAAAAAAAGGAAACAAAAGATGCTTACTCATCTGAAAACAAGAAACACAAAGCGAAACATTTACATCAGACAAACAAAATTACTTTTCCGATTTATTTCTTCCCTTAATAACCAGAGACACAAAAAGGTTACTAACACAAAAAGCTGGATATATATTCATCCGGATATATATTCGTCCGGATATATATCAAGCCACATGACAATGATGAATTGTGTAATTATCTCAGGCATTTTTAGGGTATTTAAGCATTTAAATGTAAGGCCATGTTGCCTCGAGGTTTTTGCTTCCAAGTAATTAAAAAAGCCAGGTTGATTAGGGTTGAGTACAATGAAAAAATGATTACTTTGTGTTTTAGGGCACTTTAGCGGTTTCTTGGGCTATGTGAGAGAGGTCTCCATTAAAATTAGATTACGGCTATTTGTGTATTAATTGCGTTACTGGACAGCAATGAAGATTGTGGATTTGGAGATATTGAATGTAATGTTCAAACAATTACATGATTATTTTGGGAAATAGGCGAAGCCCGTTTATTCTATAGGCGATAGAATTTATCTATATCCGCTGTAATAGCTCGTTTAAGCGGTAATTGCAATCATCACTACGCTTTGCAACTTTGAAATAAGATATCTCTGATGTATATCTTAAGGCTGATTTTCCAATGCCAGATTATTTTATCAGAGAAATAATTTTGAATTTTTGACAGTTCTAGAACTAATGTCAGACGTCAATTTCAATTCTCAAATTAAAAATGACTGTCGATTAGATATCAGCTCTTAGATACATAGAAATCAAATCTTTATTATCATATTATGTTTTGTGCTGCTTGATTGATGTTAACGTGGTGAAAACTGTTAGGTGTATACAATATGTAAAGAAAACCCTGTCCGATCCATGAAGGTATTGTTAGGTATCGATAACTGATTTTACTAATGCCTACAAAGCCGGACTAAACTTAAATAAATCCCTAAAAAAATAAATATTAATTCGCAAAAGGAGGTAACTTAATGAGCGGTGGGCAATACATACCCGCGTATAAAGAAAACCCCGTCCGACCCATAAGGATAATAAAGATTAGATAAATACATGACCAAATAAAATATGAAATTTTACATAATCATCATAGTGACAATAATAATGAATTTTGAAATCAACTTTTTTTTTACTTCACCCGCGTGAAGGGAGCCAGGCACGCTGTCGCATGGCTATTTGCTCATAATAATACCGTCAAAAATTGTACTGTCACTTTTTTAAAAAAATCCAAATTTTGGGGAAGTTAGAATTAATTTGCGAAAAAAAAAGTTGATTTCAAAATTCATTATTATTGTCACTATGATGATTATGTAAAATTTCATATTTTATTTGGTCATGTATTTATCTAATCTTTATTATCCTTATGGGTCGGACGGGGTTTTCTTTACATATTGCAGAAGTTCTAGAATAAAATTTAATTGATAATTATTAAATATGAAAATAAGTTAACAACAATTTAGTATGATATGGTGAGATTTTGACATCAAGAAAATGATAAAAGGAAATTCATATCAAATGTAATAAAGCATTTAAAACGAAAACATGCTGTTATCTGAAATATCTTTAACGGAAATAACTTGTTATTGAAGTGATTATTTTACAATCTTAAGTAGTAAATCTTAAGTAGTTAATACCTGCCTAGTGGATCTTTGACAATCGTTACAGGTAGACCAAAACCCGAAAATCTGAAAACTAGCCTTATCAAATAGTATCGTATTACCCGGTAAATGGGTTGTAGATGTCAAGATAGGCAGATGCACCATGTAAAATATTGGTATTCACCTGCCTCCGGTTAGACTGCAATCCAACCACAATATAATTGAAGGTGACAGATACCTATCTAATATAAAGCTGGAGGGTTAGTTTGTTCTTCGGAACCTATAGTTGTATTTGAAAAGTAGTTTTCAATTAATATAATTCTTATAGAAGATTGTAAGTAGTTTTTTTTTTTCAAAAAGTGTGTATGCTGTTCTTGACCGCAATCCCGCCTAGCACTGATGCTATCGTTGATGGTAAAGCACGCTAGCTTATTAGGAATCTATTAATTGAAAAAAACTGAGTGAAAAGGAAGGAAGACGGCAGTTGAGTGAGGGGATGCAATGTTAAACCCAGCAACACGACCAACGATGTTGCGCCAGAGGGAGTTTGATCTGGAGACCCTCCATGACCAAACTCCCGAAACAACAACATTGAGCACATTGTACCCGGCACACATCACAACACAACTGCTCAGACCCGTACTCATTACAGCTTGACCACACTTAATACCGGAACATGACGAATCGCTTGGCGGCATGACTTTGTCTGGTGGGTGGTAACTTCTGCCGGCAACCGATGTTATGGCCTACTACCGAGAGGCATCACGCTTCGATATCTAGGAGCTGTGCAAAAAAAGAAAAGGTTGGAAGGAAAGCTGAGCGAAAAGAAGTAATGTGACACACGTATATGATATATTCCATAATAAAATAAGAAATTTAATTCTGACAAGGTCACCGACAGAAGCTGGTTATTGTAAGAAAATTGTTTTATTTAAGGAAAATTACATAATATCTCTCTCAATTTGTATTTAGAAGTCGCTAAGTGATTTCACTTAGCAACATCTAGATACAATTTGAAGGACCTTGTTTTTACTTGTTATAATTGCTTTCCTTTAAATTTACATTAGCTTTGGAAAAAAAAAGCGATGTCAAAGCCAGAGATGGGATTAAAAGTTTCCCGAAAGAATGGAGAAGATGAGCTTGTGATTGAAATGAATGGAATAAACTAGGGGTCTATTGCTAAAGGATAACTTGAAAGAAAGGAACATCTGTTTATTGGTATTACAGAATAATAAATACTTGTTAAAACTATTAAAACAGAGATACCAGATATGTACCAAAAAGTTCTTAGGTCAGCATAATGTCAGATTACCACATAGTGTACCACCTAACACTGATTTTTGATTCAGCTGGAATTCACAAGTATCATACGTTGAAATGTGTTTGAAAATTAAAATCAAAAGTCATTTATTCAAATTAGGCAGAGGATTAGTATTTTCTGAACGTTAATCCATACTAATATTATAAATGCGAAAGTAACTCTGTCTGTCGGTCTGTTACGCTTTCCCGCTTAAACCCCTCAACCGATTTTGATGAAATTTGGCACAGAAATTCTTAAGACCTTGAGAAAGGACATAGGCTATACCTTTTATTGAAAAAAAATATATTCCCGAGGGAACCTAAAAAGCGCGATATAACCGAATTCCACGCGGGCATAAGACAGTCCTCCAAAACGCCCACCCATCAACACTTCCTAGTGCATTCGCTGGGAAGAAGACGTGGCGGAACAAACTCCCCAGCAGCACAGCTGTCTATTCATTTAAAAAACACACATGACTTTATACAATACTATGTATAGTAATGAACACAAAATATAATAAATCGAAAGAATTAATATTTAATTAATTCTTTCAATTTATGGTAGAAATGATGGAAAAGCTCATACATAATCCAATAACATGTTGTTACATACATGTATACGTTTGTGAGTGACCAATTGGGGCGCTGAACATTATGTATGTAAATTGTATTTACCAAATCAATTAAATTTATTTTTCTCGGTTAAATTCGATTTAAATTGACATTCGCAGAGTTTAACGAGCAGTTGTAGCCCAGTGATAGCGGCCCCGAGTTGTAAAGCGTGGGTTCGAACCCAGACCCAGCTCCTTTCATCATTTCAGCCGAAAGACGTCCACTGCTGGACATAGCTCCCCCAAGGTTCTCCACGACGTCCGGTCCTGCGCCTCCCGCATCCAGCGGTTTCCCGCGACCTTCACCAGGTCGTCGGTCTACCTTGTCGGGGGCCTACCCACGCTACGTCTTCCGGTGCGTGGTCGCCAGCTCCTTTACTTAGTGTGAATAATTTCATCACCACCGCACCACTATGATTTGATTGATTTGATTTTGAGTACGAGCACCGAAACCAACTCCATGAGGCCACTTATACTTTTTGAATAAAGTGAGCATAATGCAAGTACCTTTGCATAGATCTTGGATACGGTTACGTAAAAAATAATACTATGGAAATATTTTTCACCTTAACTTGGATATTAGGAATACAATAAAAACTTTCTTTTCATGTGAATTCAAATGAAGATTGTTCGACACAAGAGTGCCTGTTGGCTATGTCATGAGATAGATATCATGTGTAGACTTGTAGAGTAGAGGGGTTGGCGCGGTTCCTGTAGGGAAGACGTGCCCATGGAATGGGTAGAATTTTAGGGCCATACCGGATAAGTGTTATATAGTAAGTATTTGTGGTATTTGTTGCATTGTTACTTTATGGAAAACTAGCTGTTGCCCGCAACCACGTCCGGGTGGACTTCGGTTTGAGCTCAGTTGATATAAAATAAGCGCCTGTTAAAACATTGGAGCAATATGTACGTCCGCGTTCGCTCCCGTTTTCGCAACATTTTTTGTTACTGCTCTACTCCTATTGGTCACAGCGGGATGTTATTTTTTTACCTTTGTCCTTTCTCAGACTCTAGATTATCTGTGTACCAAATTTCATTACGATCGGTTGAGTAGTTTTGGCGTGAAAGCCGGACAGACAAACAGATATACTTTCGCATTCATAATATTAGTATAGATACCCTATACATGGTGTGCTTTGGGTAAAGATATTTACATAAATCACACCGTGTATATTCAAGTAATCAGCCCATAATATTCGCTCTGCTAGAACACAGGTCTCATCGATATGAAAGGAAATGGAAAGTAATCTACCACGAGAGCCATGGGCGTACTCAGGGGCAGCGGGGGGGGCAGCTGCCCCCCGGATATCTCGCAGATCATGTATGAACACCCCTAATTACTAATCAAAGTATAAAGGGGGACTTATACAAGATTATTTGCGTGTATTTGCCCTACACACTACACTACAAATACCTAATGCCCTAATGCTTCATGTAGCTGTGCTTGTGTAGTTTATAAGGCAAAATAGCCGAGGATGATTCGACCTTAAAAATTTGACTTTCCATAGGCCAAAAACTGCGTACGCCCTTGACGATAGCTCAGTACTAGTAATGCCAAAGTGAAATAAATAAACAATTGAAAATCAAAAGCCAAAATATAATCTCCAAAAATCGCCAAATTCATCGATATGTTCCATTAACAGAACTTCACTTCATACGATCACTTCATTTCCCATAATCGATCGTACATAAAAGTTAAAAACAGCAAAATGAAAGTAAATAAATTCAGATTTATTTCTGATATCCACTCGTGTCAGGATGAAACAAAAAGTTGGTGCCAACCAAGTCAAAGTTCGACATTATTGTTAGTCTAATTTGATTTCTGTACCAACTCCAATATTGAATTTCCGAGGAAGCTTGTTCGAGTTACATTTTCTTATGTTGGCACAATCATTTTCGTTGTTTACTTTGTTGTGTTGGTAATGGTATGTTATGATCTTCTATAAAGTTTGCTGGGCTCCGATCTTGCTCGTGTATTAAAGTTTCCCTGTATATAAATATGTTTGAAATTGTTTTGTGTTCGTTTTATTTTAATATCGAAGTTTGAAGAATCAATATGTTTAAGTTTCGTTTGATTAATATTGTTTTGTTATATAAATAATCGCTTATAGATCTTCAGTATTAGAAAACTGTTCTGTTTAATAAATTGCTTTTAGTTAAGCTAAGAATGTAAGAAAACGAATTTGTTTTACTTTAATAAACTTATTTACATTCCAATTTATTTATTTCAGTTATTTTCACAAAAACACATTCTTATTTTAATCGATGAGGACATATTTTCTCGGTAATTAAATGCATAATGCATACTTAGTCATTACAGAGAAAAAACGTCTTTGTAGTCTGTGGTCTCATTCAAAAATCAGCAATCTGTCATGTGTTTGAAATCTGTTAGAAATATCACAAATATACCTTATTTTTTGGTGCGGATGGGAAATCTTCAATTAATGATCTCCGTTCCACCATCGGACGGCCCGTCGTACGGCGAGTTTCCACCCTTTCGCAATCAAATTATAAACAAGCGTTTGACCGCAATCCCGCCTGATGGTATGCAGTGATGCGATCGTTGATGATAAAGTGCGCTAGTTTATTAAGAGTCTATTCACTCTAGCCTTGAAGACACTCAAATTATAGTGTGACGCAAACACCTCTTCGCCTTCTCGTCTTCTTTGACAGTCATTATGAGTCATCAGAAGTCCGAAAGTTTAAACACCAGTCTTACCAAGGGGTAAGGCCGGGGGATTGATAGCCAAGGGGCTATCGTATCACCTTGTTATTGGGTTGTGGAAGTCAGATAAGCAGTCGCTCCATGTTAAGTACTGGTGTCCAGCTGTATTCAGTTAGACAAAAGGCTGACCCTAAATAAAGTTGGGAAAAGAAAAGTTAGGAAAAGGGTGCTGATGATTTAGGTGAGCTTCTGCCCTTGTCTTTACCGGTGTAGTTGTTGCAACTCATCGGAACATAATACCAACGGGACAAAAACTTGTCTATATCCCTTGTAAAGATTTCCCCCCTTATTCATAAACATTGCTTAAAGTTAACTAGTGATTAGCGATTGTTTAACCATACAGTTTAGCCGTTTGCACGTCACTTAACTTTAAACCCCTTAAACACTGTGGCGTTTATTCATTAATGACGTTAAGTGACGTTAAAAGGAAAAAATGTATGGTAAAAGAATCGCTAATCACTAGTCAGTTAACTTCAACAACGTTTATGAATAAGGGGATTCATCTATAAGTTTCTTATAAAGCGCGTTGGTTTATTAAGAAGGCTCTTAATAAACTAACACGCTTTGTGAATAGGCATTCACTCTAGCCTTGAAGACACTTAAATTGTAGTCAGATGGAAAAACGGCCGCTGGCTAATTGTTCCAGTCCCTCGATGTACGCAGTATAGAAAGAAAGAGTTACATATATTTTGGTAAGGTAAAATGTACAGAAGCAAATAAATTTAGGACAACGACTTCCAAACTGAGACATGCTCGTATCTTGGGTAGTCGGCGGTCGCCGTTTTAAATGTCAATATATGTATAGATATCACTGCCTTTTTGAATTTATTTATAGTTTACGTCGTAAATGTCGTGTTGGCCTAGTGGGTAAAACACCAGCCTCACAAGTATGAGTGCGCGGGTTCGATTCCAGGTCAGGCAAGTAACCAATGTAACTTTTCTAAAGTTATATGAACTTTCTAAGTATATCTTGGACACCGATGACTGAAGGTGAAGGAAAACATCTTGAGGAAACCTGGACTTTATAAGTCTGAAATCGCCAACCCGCATTGAGCAAGCGTGGTGATTACGCTCTATCCTTCTCTGTATGAGAGGAGACCTGTGCCCAGCAGTGGGACGATAAAAGTTTGATGATGATAGTTTACGTAATTATATTATATTTAAAAATAAAAATACATAAAATAGACGAGGCGAAACGCTTCGTCCGAATAGTAGTGGTGTCAACAACGTAAGAGTGGATACGTGCCGTACGACGGGACGTCCGAAGATGGAACGGAGATGGGGTTATTAAGTCATGCAATTCCATACACACTCTCCAAAATACATCCTATAGAATACCGACAGGCTGCATTTTGCGAAATCTTATCGAAATCCGTTTATAGGTAAAACGACGACCGACGACCTCCGTGGCGCAGCGGTCAACACACCTGCCTACGACGTGGAGGCCCCGGGTTCGAACCCCGGCCAGGTCATGATGGAAAACGATCTTTTTCTGATTGGCCTGGGTCTTGGATGTTTATCTATATATGTATCTATTATAAATATAGGTATCGTTGAGATAGTATAGTAGTAGTGTGATTTGTCCGTATAGGTTTAGGCGTTAAAATGTTATACCTACATTCAGATTTACTTTCAAATTCATAACATTATAACATGGATATAAAGTAAAGCATTTTGAATGTGTATGACACGAAATAAATAGACTATATAGAAAGCACCTTGTTATCCCATTTAAGTTCCAACTAAGAATTTTAATATAAAATAGAAACTGTGTTTTGCCTGGAGGTACCTGAATAACACGTGAACAGCATTATATTCGCATAACGTAATTATATTTATATATTAAACTAATGTAGCATGTTATGTGCTTATGAACGTAACTATGCGTATGTAAGCAAAACTACAAGTAAACATATTTACTCGTTAAAGCTTCAACAAGAACATACCTACTTCCAAGTTTAGATGATAAGCAAGGATTATGTATGTAAATATTATATAATAGGAACTAATATTATTATATGTGATAGGTTAGCAAATATAGAGATAAATCATGTAACGAAAATTGAATATTGCCACCTCTAGTTTAATATAATTTAGGTGGCAGCGGGGTCCTGACTACCGAGAGGCAATTTATGTACTTGTTCGTCGCTTGTGCTCCTAAAATGGTAAAGGAAAAAATTGGAAAACCAGCATACGTATCCTAGATAAAAAAGTGAATGTATCTGCCAATACATCCTGAGCCCGCGATGAACAGCGGATTATGGTCTTCCTTTTATAGAAGGAAAGCGTGCATCCCAGAGCGACAATTCTGTTAATTATAAGAACATATACACATTATACGTCAAAAACCCTCGAAATCCCCTACATTTTAACATGTATTTTTGATGTTTGTTAGTCGCTAAGTTGAGACTGCTACTATATAAAAAAAATGTATTTTATTGGGCTTACACTTATAACAAGAAATAGCATGCATTTAAAACAGCAGAACAGCTTTTCATTTAGTTCGGATTAACAGTAGGTCCCAAACTAGGCACAGCCTGTATCTTGGTGACACCCATATAGATTATGAACCTAAAATTGGCTTTGTAGCGGTGCCTATGAAATTCCACAAACAAACACTCGTCATACTGACGTCACAAGAATTCTGCATCTCGCAATCAGAGTTTACCGTGCAATTAGAATACACATAACTTCTCAACATTTCAACCGTTAGGCAAGTGCCCGCCAGACATAACACCCGTCTGGTTGGAGGATCCTCCCTTTTCTATGAAGGATGAGTGAACTTTACCCTCTATTCCTCATACCTCCACAGCCTCCAGGAGTGGGAACATTATAGACTGACTATTTAGCAAGCGGCCCATCTGATACCATACCGGAGGCATCGCCAGTGAGTTGATATCCCAAAGACAAAGATAAATCAAACGCCAACCGGATTTCTCGGTGCACAATCAAATAAATGCTAATCAATGATCATTGTTAACGAAGTTGACACTCTCCATCAATTTGCCGTGTTATAATCATTACGTAAAACTGCCAATGAATGACAGCTGTGCTTTGAATATACGGATAATTTAAGTTGCTACCTTTTTACAAGTTATGTCTCATAGATTAAAGACGCCATAATTTCTCAACGAACTTATTTTACTCTCGGCCGTTGCAGACCCAATTCGATATATTCTTGCCAAATTGAATCAAAATTAAACTTTACCTAATTTATTTGACGTTTCAATTGCCGGGTACCCCACTGAAGAAAGCTACCTTACTTTCGGTTCTATAAACAAAACAATTTACTTTTCCAACCTATTTGTATTATAAAACTAATTACGCCAGGAACACGAAATAATTTCGTCGTAATCAAAGGATACTTTGTGAAATCGTTTATTTGGGCTCAAAACTACGGGCTGATGTAATTGAAATGGCGGCCTTTAGTGTTTTGAATTTGAAATGGAGATATAAACGTGATGTTTTCTTGTTATGTCTTTGTTTTACGATTTCCGTAGCCTAACGAAAGGGTTGCTTTCTCTTGTTAAAAGTACTTATTTTCATCTAAGTTTTAAATATGATGATTTCAAAATTTTTGATAATTTTATAATTTAACTTAATTTTGTATATATAAAATTAATTAATGTCAAGCTGTCTATGTATAAAATACGGGATATTTGAGGACCATGTAGATGACCTGAAATAGTCTTTTGAAGAGAGTAAGCACCACATTGATTGAGTGATCCTGTCTATCAGTGCATGCATTTGTCAAAAATCGTGCGGCTTAACTCAGCTCTTCAGAAAATCAACGATTTCATGAACAATACCAAAAAAAAGAAAAAAAAAAGAATGACCACTTTCCATACATTTTAAAACCTGACAACAAAAGTTTATGCAAAGATATGAGGTATATTAGAATGTCTACCTGTAAGTTAAGAAACCAACGTCTCATAGTCCAAAAATATTAGTTTTTAGGTTAGGATTTGTGGTTAAAATTTAGAGTCTTAGAACTAAATTATAAAATCTCGAATCGTAATCTATAATAGGAATACTTATTTAGCTGTTGTTTATAAGTCAATATTTTATTTTATATACCTATTCCTTTAGCTCAGATCGCTGCTTAGACTCGATGATTAGCACTAAGATAATAAATCAAGTGTACTAAATACCTAATTATTTTTCCAGCGACTTTTGCTCGGTTTTAGGCCATAACATGGGCTGCCGGCAGAAGTTACCACCCACCAGACAAAGTCTTGCCGCCAAGCGATTCGTCGTGATGTCTGGTGAAGCCGTACGGAGGACGCGTGACGGGGGACGATGTGTGACGGGTACGATGCGCCAAATGTTTTTGTGTCGGGAGTTTGGTCGTGGAGAGTCTCCAGATCAATCTCCCTGTAGCGCAACATCGTTTTGTCGTGTTGGACTTGGGTTTAACATTGCATCACCTCGCTCAACTGCCGTCATCCTTCCTATTCCTTAGTTTTTTTAAGTGGATAGCTTAATAAACTAGTGCGCTTTACCATCAACGATTGCATCATTGCCTATCATCAGGCGGGATTGCAGTCAAGCACTAGTTTATAGTTATTTAAAAAAAACAACAATAACTTGCACTTACTAAAAATAGTAAACGGTACATTTTGGGTAAAGAAAAACGATACCTAAATAGTTTGTATACCTCTAAAAACCATGTCTCGTTTTATTGGCAAAAGCAAAAACATACATAACTACTTAACACATTTCATTGGCTTACGGTATGTATACATACAGTACATATTATGTTAACCAAAAAAGGAAAAACAAATTATACACAATGTTATAAGTGAAATATTTATTAATTATCATCATTAAAAGTATGGTTCTGGAGTGGCGGCCACGTACTGGAAGACGCAGCCTAGTGAGGCCCCCAACAAGGTGGACCGATGACCTGGTGATGGTCGCGGGAAGCCGATGGATGCGGGCAGCACAAGACTGGTCAGCGTGGAAAGCCTTGGGGGAGGCCTTTGTCCAGCAGTGGACATCTGGAATCTGGCTGAAGAAAAAGAAGATCATTATCATCTAAATTTCTTATAACAACATCGTCCAGAAATTCTGCTGGAGCAGATATATTTTCTTGATATTAGCCCATCCAAGATACTATGGCATCTTGGATGGGCTAGTATAATGTCATAAAGTCAGCGCAACATACCATGGTTCGTAGACCGACCAAACAATTGCAACAATATTCAACTATACCAGCTCAGCCAGACACATTATTTTCTATTACAATGTAGACATAATATTGTTTTCCTGAAATATGCCTGGATTTAATTTGTCAAATGTTTAAAAAATCCATTTCAGGAATACGAACTCATTTAAATACTAAATGGTCAATATATTAAAACAATATTTTATTTTCAACGAATCTCTATCAAAAAAAGATAAATGAATAAATACATGTTGATTAAATAAAACGTAAAATAATGTATGAAAAGTAGATATAGCAATGGATATAAGTCAAGTGATAGGGCGTAAAAGTGGACCCCAGGCTCCAAAGCTGAAAAAGCTTCGGGTGCGACTGGAATTAACGCTGATATGATGATGATGATAGTGCTTAAAATGGAACGTTGTAGAAAAAGGTAATTGAGGTGCGTTCAAAACATGGTTCATATTTAGTGTACCTTAGACGTGAAATAAACATATTGAAAGATATATTTTTCCTGTGGTGCTTTTAAAATCGTGATAAGCGTAATTGATCCATAATAAAATTAGCTAAATTTGAACATTTGTTTTATAACTATACATTGTCAGGTGAAAAATGAAAAGTGGACTACTTTGGGTAGTCCGTGTAAATTAGAAAGAAAGAAAGAAGAAAGAAAAAACGTTTATTTGCAGTAAACATGACGCAAAAGTTTACAAAAACACTAAAAATAAGAGATAATTGAGGGAAACATGCGTCACATCCACGCAAAACGGCTGTCGCTCAGCATTATGCTGAGACTCTATGCAAAACAGAGCCCAGCGCTGGTTTTCAGCGACAACCGGCGCCGACGTAAAGACGTCACCCGGTGCAACAAACAATTAAAAGTGGCATCGAGACGGTAGTACAGTAACAATAAAAACATAAAAGTACAACAAAAAATACAAACATACAAACAATTAAATTGGCATCGAGACGGTAGTAATTACACAAACTGCCAGGTCATGATGAAAACTACATAAGAACGAAAGGATAAATAGTAATGACCCACATAGTCCTCAAAAAATCGAAAAAAAAAAGTGGACAAATGACACAGATTGAGCTAGCCCCAAAGTAAGTTCGAGACTTGTGTTATGGGATAATAACTCAACGGTACTATATTTATAATAGATACTTACATAATTATATATATAAATATCCAAGACCCAGGCCAAACAAGAAAAGATCGTTTTCCATCATGACCTGGCCGGGGATAGAACCCGGGGCCTCCACGTCGCAGGCAGGCGTGTTGACCGCTGTGCCACGGAGGACTTCAAAATATTTAATATTTCACAAATGTCATTACTTATATAAAAATTCAATCATCAAGCAAATAAAATAATTTTTTCATATCAAATATAAAAAAAACATATATGAAAATACAAATATGCAAAAAAAACAAACGCTGGATTTACAGCCTCTGTCCAAACTTACTGGAACAGCTCAATATCTCAAGCCTTTTCGTCATCAATGTAGTAAGTAAAAATATAGTTTAATAGATATATAACTACCCATACTGCTCGTTATGCTCCCACAACCCAGGCGATCTATCTGCTGAACGAATTCATGAAAACTCGAATTACTCAGGAATCTGAAATTGACATATTTATGTATAGCAGCAAATCTATGTTTGTTTTTTTGTACTTTTGTTTTATGTATGTTCTTTTAAAGTTTTTTACTTAAGGTTTTTTACTTTTACAGGCTTGCTGCGCGCTTTGATGAATACTGTAATTGCAGCAAGCAATTATTTTCTATTATTTTTTTTAAACTTTGCCTTACACTAGGGATTACTCCTGTTTCGTGGGTGCGATTACAAACATTTAAACTCACATACACAAACAGTCAGACACGAAGCTAGTACCTACTTGTAGACGACACAAATATTTGGTCATACGCAGCTAAACACCCAGCGCAGCAGTCGATTGCTCAGCCTCTGCATCAAAAGTGTTATCTAATTTGATTATAATTATCCATACTAATATTATAAATGCGAAAGTAACTCTGTCTGTCTGTCTGTCCGGCTTTCACGCCAAAACTACTGAACCGATTGTAATGAAATTTGGACAGATAGTTTAGAGCCTTAGGGAGGACATAGGCTATTAAACATCCCGCTATGACCAATAGAAGCAGAGCAGGAACCAAAAATGTTGCGAAAACGGCAGCAAATGCGGACGTACATATTGCTCCCATTATTTTAACAGGCACTTATTTTATATCAACTGAGCTCTTTCGGTTCGAAACTTATGCGGGTGAAACCGCGGGGCACAGCTAGTAGTAAATAAATAAATAAACAAAATTAAGATATGATACAAACATTTATTTTTCTTAACTGACGTATCCACGTTAAACGTTACGAAGTCTGTCTTGTCTGTCAACCGAGACGTGGTCGCTAACAATGGGCCTTATAAGATAGTTCAAGGTCACTCAGAGGGTAATGGAGAGGGCTATGCTTGAGACCAGTGAGGCGTGATCAAATCAGAAATGAGGAGATCCGCAGAAGAACGAAAGTAACCGACATAGCCCGAAGAATTGCAATACTTAAGTGGCAGTGGGCCGGGCAAATTGCCCGTAGGACCGATGCCCGATGGGGCCCACGGGTTCTCGGTAGCAACCATGCATCGGAAAACGCAGCGTGGGTAGGCCCCCGATAAGGTGGATCGACGACCTCGTGAAGGTGGCGGGAAACCGGGAATGCGGGAGGCGCAGGACCGTTAGTCTTGGATATCCTTGAAGGAGACCTATGTCCAGCAGTGATGATAAATGAACCAATATAAAAATAGGGCTACAAAATTTACTTGTAAATAAAACAGTAAAAGTAAATATTAATGGCAACATTTACAACATGTCACGCAGTTGACGTTTCAAAAGTAGATTTAGTACAAACATTTGTTTCATAGCCCTGGCGTATAATAATACGTTTATTATCTAAATAATTGTTTGACAACATAACGATTTGGAGAACAATTATAGTAAGCAACAATAGTTTAAGAGAGTCGAGTAAAGTACGGTCAAAAACAAAAAAGAAAAATAGCCCTGACTCCTAAACTAGGAAAATTCTGTACTTGTCTATGCTACATATTAGATTCTCCGTCTACCTGACATGTACCTAATAAGATCTTCTTTTTTCAAACTCAACTCTTGATTAATGGCCTCTGTGGAATAGATACCACAATTTTGCTAATATCACGTGTAACAAATTATAGGAATTCTTTGAAAATTTTACTTCACAATAATGACGGATATCGCCAATGACAGTTGAAAAAGACGGCCGTGTGAACCGTCTATGAGGAAGTTTTGAGGCAAAGTCATGATGTGGTCACTATGCTGCGATAGTTCAATGTTCTTTATGAATTATTTACTGAATGCACTTTTTACTACATAAATCACGCGCTTTTATTTAGTAAAAGAAACTATAAATAATTTTAAAAGCGCAATGAAAAATGCGCGTGACATTCATCTTAGCTTTACCGTCAAAACTCCTACCTAATAAGATGTTTCCAAAGTGGAAACCTGACTTAGACAGACGGAGTGTCATTGTGTGCCAACTTAGACGTTTTATTAAGCCTAGTTAAATATTTAAGATCTTGGAATGTATGACAAATGTTTGAACCAATTTACGTTTGGTTAATATTAATGGCGTGAATACTTCGAATACTGAATAATTTAATTTTAGTCTAAAGTATAACAACCTCTTTGACGTGTTTAATCATAGAGAAATTACTTTGATCAATAAATTATCTTTAAAATCTCAACACCTCACATATCTTTGTCATTAGTTTTAATTTTTTTTATCTGGATTTGTATTTCTAGGTACCTATTATGTATTTTTCACTGACAACTGAATACAATCATTTATTAAATTATTGTATAAAATTAATCATTATCATCAATCTTTTTATCGTCCCACTGCTGGGCACAGGTCTCCTCATATTTAGAAAAGGATTGAGCGTAGGTAATCACCACGCTTGCTCAATGCGGGTTGGCGATTTCAGACTTAAAGTCCAGGTTTACTCGAGATGTTTTCCTTCACTTTCTAATCTGTGAATGGTGCCCAAGATATACTTAGAAATTACATATGACTTGGTAAAGTAACATTGCTACTTGCCTGACCTGGAACCCTATTGACAGCACCCGCGGCGACATCATCCGATCACTGATGCGATTCACCTCCAAGACGTCATCCAAAAACGCTCTACGCTTATAAAATTAATGCGATAAAAAAATTGTAGCAGGTATTCATGATTAAAATCAAAGTACGAATAACGCCTGCATAAATTCCCAACAATAAATACTATTTGAGAAACCACAACATGTTTACATGATATGCATACTCTGCAATTTCGACGAACACATCGAAATTAAAATTGTTTGAAAGCGTAATCCATGCCTGGTGCTGTGTCAATTAAGACACATTTACACAGGTATAAAGCTGTGAAGCTTTTAGCATCTATAATTAAATTTAAATGTTGATTTATGGATATAAGAGAAATCAATTAGCTAAACAAAAATCAAATCTTTAAAATTCGCGCATTGATAAACGTTATACTATTAGGATTTTGGGCGAAAATAAAATTTAATGCGTTATCGGTGCGTAGCCCGTTGACGAATATCTGACAAGTCTTCAAAAATAAAAGGGGCGCTCGTCAAATATTTAAAAGGGAAGCTTCGAGAATCTAGAAGTTTCAACACGGCCTCTTTGGTTTAAACGATTCCAAAAGGGTTCGCGTTATAGAACTACATATTTTTACAAGAGAACACTTTTACAAAGTATAATAAATTATGATTTAATACTGAGATCAGTCAGCTGACCAGAACTTTAAGAGACTAAAAGACACAATTTAAAATAGATTTACTTGATAACTCTCGGTACAGATTCGTCGCCGTGACCAATTTCTGTTGGAAGTGCAATTCGTGAAGTGCAATTTTCTACTTTATTTTAAATGTCCAATACTCCTGGAAGAAGCGCAGCTTCTTATTCTACTAATGGCAAAACAGATATAACTTATAGGTACGGAGAATCCAGTAGGGTTGCGTAACACACTATCAGTAGTAATGAATGTTGTTGAACTGTCAAAATGAAACCCTCATTTTGACAGTTCGTTCTTTGCATCCCGCAGCTAGCAAATTCCTAGTCAAATCCCAATTATGCATAGTCTAAATAAATTCACATATCTTTTGTAATTTAATAAAGAATATAATACTTTTCCACCTCTTACGATTATTGATGGTGATGATTCATTACTACATTCCCACATAGTACCGTATTTTCTAAATCTATAAAACACTTCTGACTTTTCTACTCTTCGTCTCTTACCTTATGATCTGACTTTATAAACGACTTAAAGAAGGAGGTTTTTATACATTTTCAATTCTGTTTCAGGTCTTTGTTAGAGCATACGAACACACGGCCACCAAGCGCGTATAACAGTGAGTATTTAAATAAGATCGCTTCACTTTCACACTCATTTATGTATCACGGACTTGAAGCTAAAATCTAGAATTTAATTTAGGCTTGAAGTCTAAATTACAAGAAAAAGTTTATCCCCTAGCAATTTCAAGCCTGCCGCCTAATATTAAAAGTTTTTAAACTAATACAATAACCCGTTTTAGCGTAACCCTAACAAACAAAACTTCTATGATATTCCGCGATGATTAATGTATTCACACGGTAAACCTTACGATGATAAATTAATTTGTAAACCCTGCTATACATTTCCCGCGAACATTGCGGTTACATGCGATATCGATGCGCGTATGTTGGTACGATGTGTCGATGTTATTTTACCGTAATTTATTATATTGTAAATGAGTTTTTTTTTCAGTCTTCTTCTATCGTATCGTGTTTAAAAATTTTACCATTTTTATAGAGAAATGTGCCGGTTTTGGTTGCATGAGCACATACACACATCAAAAGTGTCTAGGGATCAAGCATTTTTATGCGGATTTCTTGAGATTGAGATGTGGCTTTGTAATAAATTTATGATTTTATAAATTTATATGGATCCTTTTTGGTGCATTTCATAATTTGAATCAGGAACTGTGAATCAAATTCGAGTAAAAGATGAAAATCAGCTGTCAATATTTTCCCTATAAAAACATACAACGCATTGAAGACATTATTAGTGCTACTGTTTCCCTACTACTGATTAAAACCAACGTTATTATGGAGCGGCGACGTCATTTAAGCAGGGAAGAAATGCTCAGAGCCGTGGGAATGATAGAAGCTGGTTCCCGGCAACGTACTGTGGCTTTAGCTCAGAGTGTTATCAGTCGACTTTGGACACGTTACCGAAGCACTGGTACCGTGGCTGAGCGCCATGGAGGACGGTATCGCTGCACCACACGGAGACAAGACCGATACATTCAAATCTTAACTCGAAGAGCTCCAACAATATTAAGAACTCGAAGAGCTTAAACAATAACTCGTTCATGGGTCAATGTATACACTTTTACAACAAGCTTCCCATGGACGTTCGAAACTTACCCATTAAACGATTTAAGAACCATATAAAGGCCAAACTTTGCAAAAAGGGGTATTATAAAATCACAGATTATTTAGAAGACAAAAAAGCTTGGGATTGAGCTGCTCGCTCTGTTAAGCATTGTTAATTTTTATTAAGCAATATGCGTAATTATAAGGTAAATTATTGTAAACATTTTCATTTTTAATGTCTGGACTTGAAAAAAGACGATGATCCCTGAGTTTGTTTCGGCCATTTCTTCTCAGAGGTAGTCAGTTAGGAAATGCCGGCTTCATCTAGTTAAAAAAATAAAATAAAAAATAAACATGACGTGTAAAAGTGATCAGTGATCCTACTTGCTTAATAAACGATTTCATTTCATTTCATTTCATTTCATTTCATTTCAATAACCGCCATGATGTTAGCCGTGAGGCTTCATCACTCTTCAGGGAACTTAATTAGCGACCAAACAGTCAGAAACCGCTTGCATGAAGTGAACCTTCATTCCCGAAGACCGCTACGGGTACCACCTATAGCAATGCACAATCGTAGGATTCGATATCAATGGGCTCTTGAACACAGAAATTGGGCAGAAGAACAATGGCGTTTCGTGTGCTTTTCTGATGAGTCTCGTTTTGGTATGAGACCGGATACAAGACGTATACGACACTGGAGAACCCCTGGACGCCAACAGCGATTAAAATCCTGCCAGGAAGTCCATCCTTATAGTGGTGGAACCATCATGGTATGGGCGGGTATTTGGATCGGCGGAAGAACTGAGTTGATTTGGATCAGAGGCAACCTCAACGCTCAAATTTATGCTGAAACGATTGTATCAGACGTCATCGTTCCTCTACAAGTGCAAATCGGTCCCTTATTTCAGTTAATGCATGATAATGCACGACCGCACACCGCAAGAGTTGTAAGACAGACTCTCGCCGCAGCTAACATCAATGTCCTGCCCTGGCCTGCTCAGTCGCCAGACTTGAACCCGATTGAGCATGCATGGGATATGCTACAGAGAAGAGCTCTGCCGAATATGGAGGGTATCCAGTCGCAAGAAGACCTTTTTTTGTTGTTGCAACGAACATGGGCGGCCATTCCACAGCGTGATTTGGATGAACTCATTTTGAGTATGCCAAACCGATGTTCTTGTGTTGTTAGTGTTCGCGGTAGAAACACGGATTATTAATTGTTTAAGTTACCCAATAAAATTTTAGAGAAAACTGTTATTTCAGTCTTTTTTTCGAACTTTTGTGTTAGTGGTTCAAATGTCAAATATCCCTTTATTAGGAAAATGGCAAATTTCTTTATTAATGCAAAGGTGACTTGGTTTATCGTTACTGTGACAAACGAAAACACTTTATTTGATGAATCCTTAAAGAAAATTTTAATTAATATCAATCAGGAGAAAAGTTATTGCAAAAATATATGTTGATCCCTAGACACTTTTGATGTGTGTATATTATAACGATAGTTGTGGCTTTATTTTATGCCTGTGTAATAACTAAAGTCACATGTACCGTAATGTATAGACACAAGTGCACCAAGCTACTACAATCTGTCAAACTTTAATAGATTTTAAAGTTTATCGCTAAAGCCTAAGGTTCAAATTTGTTTGATAAAATTTGACAGTTTCGGGTGGCTTGATGTGATGACATCAACTTCTAATAATATAAAATATGACGACCTGAACAGCACTAGGTGAAAATCTTGATCCCATATTCAATTGCACACGTGCTTAAGGGCAGTGGACAAAACTCGAAATTAACATAGACCATAGAGCTCAACGTGCCATAATTGCGGTTGCTGCAGGTCTTCCCTTCCGTTACCCAACAAACGAATTATACAGGAAATAGGATATACTGTCTCAAAATTTCCTTCTGCATACTGTACTCAAAAACACTCGCAGCTAGTTTATGACCACAAATTATTAAAAGATAAGCAGAGAAAGGGTACTGTGTAAGTGTGTATAGTGTAAAATTTTCCGCTTATATCGGTCCCATATGTAGTTCTGTTACCTAGGGGATTACCTGTGTAATATTATCAACAAGGTACTCAATATCTATCCACTACAGAAACTTGAGTTATAAGCGGAAGGTAACAGAATTTCTGAAAATTCTTTCCTATGAGGATACTGAGAGATTGTTCCATTCACTTAAATAATATTTTTGCCTTCAGCTTCACATTCACCACTCACTCTTTGACTGCCTCTATTATCCATACTTCCATACTAATATTATAAATGCGAAAGAGTCTCTGTCTGTCTGTCTGTCTGTCCGACTTTCACGCCAAAACTACTGAACCGATTGTAATGAAATTTGGTACACAGATAGTCTAAAGTCTGAGAAAGCTATATGACATCCCGCTATGACCAATAGGAGCACAGCAGTAACAAAAAATATTGCGAAAACGAGAGCAAACGCGAACGTACTACATATTGCTCCCACTATTTTAACAGGCGCTTATTTTATATCAACTGAGCTCTTTTTAATTTACGGGAACCACCACGCGCTGTAAACTGAAGTCCACGCGGATGGAGTCGCGGGCAACAGTTAGTTTTATATATATTTATACTAGCGATCCGCCCTGGCTTCGCATAGGTTCCCTGTTGATACTAAATACACTACAGAAAAACTATGAACGTTGTAAATAAAAACATAGAGGCCCGCCGCTCCTGTCGACCCGGCCGCTCGGTACCGCTGCAAACGCTACGTCCCGCAATATGTACTTAAATCTGTAATATCTTCGAAAATAAAATCAACAATGTATTAAAGTATTTAATTGGATAAGGATTAGTACTGCATTAATTAAATTAGCCATTATTTGTCGTAAAAAGTAAATGACAAAAAATGTTATTGTGGAATATTCATAAGAGATAGACAAAATACCATCGCGGAGTTTTCTGAAGACCTTTTCGATATATCAAACGCAGCCTGAACCGTATTAACTTTATCAAAATTATGTACTAAGGAAGTATGTACATTATTTTGATAAATGTAATACGGTTCAATCTGCGTTTGCAATGTAAGCGGATAAGAGATAATTATTTACGACATCACATTAGAAACCTCAAAAATAACAATATTTCTTCACTAATTAATTGATGTTATTATATATATAAACCTTTCTCTTTAGTCAATTTATCTATAAAAAAACACACCGTCAAAGAGATTTAAAGATTTAAACATACATAGGGATATAGGGACAGGGAAAGCGACTTAGTTGTATACATGCAGTTATTTTCTTACTTTTTTCTCGGTTGATCTTCTTTCACATTGTTCTATCTTCTCATATTTTTTTTTTCTGGTTTTATGTTTAGTAGGAAAACATGTTAACTATTAATTTGCCACTGCAACACGATTCCATTGCCATTATGCTTAAAAGTTCGTAATCTGCTTAATACATAATGATCGAAAAAATATCTCAGTCGTCTCGTAATGGAATGGTGATAGAATGACATTTCCGTATTTCCATAATTATAAAAACGTATGTTATTAGAAATGATTTTCTAAAAATATTACTCAAGTTGAACATTTATTAATGTGGAGTGGTGTGTCATTGGTTACCCACTGGAAAGTTGTAATGACGCCATTTTGTTAGTAGATTACGAAACTTGTCAAAATCGATCATTATGACATCACTAATCCAATATTTTGACACTATTTTAACAGCAGACTAGGACCCCTGGTTGTTGTATTATGGCACTAGGAGAAGCCTGGTGACTTGTACTACAGGTTTTTGTAAAACCTACTTCAGGAACCAGCTCTCACAATGTGAATTTATTATTACTCCAAAACTGTTAATTACTACAAAACCATTGTGAGAGAAAATAAATTGATTTATTACATTATTATACTAGCGGCTGCCAGCGACTTCGTTCGCATGGAGCTACTTATTTTCCGCTCCTATTAGTCGCAGCGTGATGCAATATAGCCTAAAGCCTTCCTAGATTAATAGGCTATCCAACGCAAACTGAATTTCTCAAATCGGACCAGTAGTTCCTGAGATTAGCGCGTTCACACAAACAAACAAATTCTTCAGCTTTATATATTAGTATAGATTTGTAATGAAAAAAATTAATAAAGACTGAATATTTGTCACCGCACTCGGTGCTAAACTCACAGAGACAACCACTTTCTCTTGTGAGTTCTGAATGTATGCGTGACAGAAAATTCGGTATTTTTACGCCTGGAACGCCTCTATAGAATTATTCTTCTTCTTCTTCTCACCCTATAGAGGTCCACTGCTGGACAGAGGCCTCCCCCAAGGCTGTCATTCCATTGGGGGGTTTGCCATAATCCCCACGCTTGCTAGGCGGGGATTGCAGTAATTTGATATGCCACAGGAGAAGCGCTGCTGCCAGCTTTCCTGGTCAGAGTTCCCTTAGTTGTCTCTTAGGACACCCACGGGAGGATATGGGTTGGTACTATTCTAAGCCCGGTACCACATGGGAAATAGTTATTACCTATTAATTACTCCACACTAATCATACTTCATACTAATATTATAAATGGGAAAGTGAATTTGTTTGTTTGTACCGCTTTCACGCCGTAACTACTGAACCGATTGCTTTGAAATTTTGTAGGGGTAAAGTTTTTAATTAGTTTTAAATTTTTCCGGGATAAAAAATACCCTATCATTTAATCCAGACTATTAAGTTTGGGTTAAATGATAAGGTTTTTTTTATCTCTAGAAAAAATTTATATTCCCGAAAGCCTAGTTCTGTTCTGTCTCCTGCTTGTTATGGAGGGAAGTGGAAAAAATATATTCTTTCTTACTCCTCCGCTATTCTTTTCTGATTAATTTCGTTGCGGGACCCAAGACAGTTGAATCGTTTCTCCGGGACTCGTCGAGCTTCATTCATGCTCGGCGTTTTTCTCGCGGTCTCCACTGTTGATTCTGGCTTTCAGGAGTTGCAGTGACTTGGGAACAGTGTGGCAGGTTTTGTCCCATTAAAAAAAAAAAAATCCCGAAAGTAATCTAAAAAGCGCGATATAACCGAATTATACTAATATTATAAATGGGAAAGTGTCATCCTAATATTATAAATGGGAAAGTGAGTTTGTTTGTTCCGCTTTCACGCCGTAACTACGCAACCGATTGCTTTGAAATTTTTTAGACGTGAAGTTAGAAGTCCGGATTAAATAATAGGGCTTTTTATCCCGGAAATATTTGATATTCCCGAAGAAAATCTAAAAAGCGCTATATAACCGAACTCCACGCGGGCGAAGCCGCGGGCGGAAAGCTAGTTATGTATATAGTTTACACTGATAATAAAATACTCTAAGAATTGATACCATTTTTTTATAATTATAAAATAGTGCTTAACCGCAATTCCGCCTGATGGTAAACAGTGATGCAATCGTTGGTAGTAAAGCGCGCTAGTATTTCAGATTTGAGTGTGCTGCAGCCTGCAGGTACTCGCTTTAGGCATTTAGGTATACCTGAAGACTGTCGTATACTTTGGGGATTACAGAGGTAATATGATGTTATGTTTTGTGCTATGAATTTCATTCATTTGTCGCAGAGATTTTCTTAGATAGCATACCTAACCATGTGGAATTCCAGCCTCGTAATATCAACCGGTGAGTTGCTAGGCTAAGATGTTAACAATGAGAAGCAATAAGCAAATTGCTTTAGAAAAACTTTTTACAAAACAATAGAAACCGACTTTTTCCTTTGTGTTTTTTTTGTAGTTGGTTTCTATTTTTTTGTAAAAAGTTTTTATTTCATGCTTTTCAGTGTCTTGTCGAAATTCGAAAATTACATTTTTCACTTCATAACAATAGTGGCAGCCATAACCCATATAAGAATAAGTTCTCATCAATACGAAAGAAATCCTTATCTCATAAACTACTGAACCGATTTTGATGAAACTTAGAGTATTCCCTAAGTCGATCAATACATATAACAACAAAAAAAGAATTAAGTACTTAAATCGGACTTGTAGTTCCGGAAATATGCGCGCACAAACATAAAAAACATACATACATACACTTGAAATTTGGCTTACATACATACGGGTCGAATTTATAACCTCCTTTTTTTTGAAGTCGTTTAAAAAAACAACCGTACTCGTATTTGTAGCAGCATCTTTTTTTAACTCCTCCACAAGTAGCCAGCGCAGGACCAATTATCTGTTGGCAATACCTTGGTTGGTATTGCCAACAGCGATCGACTGATTCGCTGCGTCTTGCGGGTTCCAACAGGTTGGTTGGGACCCGCAAGACGCAAAGGTCAGCCACTGCGTCAACCATGTAGACCAGCCGTCGGCAACCTGCAGTCATGATACAAACTCGTCAAAAGAATCAAGATGTCATAAAATTTAATAAGATAATTCACTAGATCTTTTAAAAGCATCTTTGGACTGGAAATCCATTCCGTTCATTTATAAATGACCCTATACGGACGACAGCAGATTAAGCTACCCTAAACTGTCAAATATTTCCAGTCAATCTTGAGCCTTTAGGGATAAAGTTGAAAATCTAATAAATAAATCTGACAGATTGTAGTAGCTTGATGTGCCGTTGTCTGTACATCCTATCATCACACGAATAGGGTTTGCAACTTATTTACAAAACATTAATGGACCGCAAGTAAGACGTACGGGGGCAACATGCGGCCCGTGGTCCGGGTGTTGCCGACCGCTGATGTAGACAGTTCGAGGTTTGAGGGTTTGATACCTACATTAGTACCTAAACATGCTAAAAACTACGAAGACATGTGACATCTACCAACCCGCATTGGGCCAACGCGGTAGATTACAGCCCACTCCCTCTCATCGAGAGGAGGCCTGTGTCCCAAAAGGGAATACAATATAGACTGATTATGTCATGTTATGTTCGAATTATCTCGACAGCCTCCGTGGCGTAGCGGTAGCGGACGCGGCCGCTGCGCAAGGTGGCGCGGGTTCGATCCCCGCACAGTGCAAGTATTTGTATGCATGAATATGAATTTTTGCACTGGTCTGGTCGTGCCTCGGAAAGCACGTTACGCCGTTGGTCCCGGTTGCCATACGAACATCTAGTGGCAGTCGTTACGGGTTGTTGGAGCCCTCAAAAGTCCAACAATTTGTCTAACTGCAATACTTCGATGTCGCCTTCGGGTTGTGGAGGTTAGACGGCAGTCGCTTCACGGAAAATGTCGAAGTTTAGCCATATCAGCAGTTGGACTGGTAAAGCGGACCCCAGACTCCAAAGCTGAAAAGGCTTCGGATGCGACTGGGATTAACGCTGGGATGATGATAATGATGTTCGAATTATCTCATCACATGTGTGGTGTTTTCACGGTCGGCCTCGTATTTATTTTTGGATAGATTCTAATAATATGCTACCGACACCTTTCACACGCTTCTATGAAATATAATTATGTTACTTTAGGAAAGCAAAGGTACAATTAAACGTGTGTATGTGTAATTACATAGGTACTTTACTATTCACAAATATTGTAACATAAATGTAAGCCTCATTTGAATTTAGACATTAAAATTACTTTTAGGGTTTTGTAGCTAAAAGGTTAAACCGGGTCCCTTTAACATAGACTCCCTCTGTCTGTCTGCCTGCTTGCAACCAGCTTCTCTCTCATGAATCATGGAAACTGAACAGTTGGCATTTTGGAGATAATGTATTTCTCATGCCGCTAAGCAAGAAATACTAAATTTTTTTTTTATTAGTTATAATCTAGTGCTTGATTGCAATCCCGCCTGATGGTAAGCAGTGATGCAATCGTTAATGGTAAAACGCACTAGCTTATTAAGCCTATACACTCAAAAAAACTAAGTGAATAGGAAGGAAGACAGCAGTTGAGCGAGGTGATGCAATGTTTAACCCAACAACACGACCAACGATGCTGCGCCAGAGGATGATCTGGAGACCCTCCACGACCAAACTCCCGACACAATAACATTAGGCACATCGTACCCGGTACACATCGCAACACAACTGCTCAGACCCCAGAAATATGTTTATTTTAAACATATTTTTTTTGATTTTACGAAATATGGTTTCATCACGACATTATATAGACATAATGTCATATATAAATAGACTATATAGAGAATAGATGTGGTTCAGTGGGAGCATCTCCTGCATCATCTTTTTGAAGTACCCAAAAAGTGACATCTTATAGAATAAAAAATAATTTCAACTGGTTTCTATTCAGGGTCGTTAAAAAAGGTCGCGGGTTGGTTAAAAAAGGAACCGTGGTCCTGGCACACAGGCAAGTGAAGGAACACGGGTGGGTTTTAGTCAATAAAAGTCTGACAACTCCTTCCGCTCCGAGCAGGAGAGGTCATTTGATGATTTCCCATCCACAACAAAAAAGTGTCGGGCAAAGTGTTATTGAGCTATTCAATTTGTTGTACCTATCTTAGGAGTCCGTATTTGTGTCCGGTAGGTTTAGAACTCAAACACAACTAGCGAAATGAGGTAGTACGGATGTGGAGGGATGAGGAACAGGGGGTAAAGTTCACGCATCCTTCATAGAAAAGGGAGGATCCTCCGACCAGACGGGGGTTATGTCTGGCGGGGTACTTGCCCAACGGTTGAAGTTGGGAAGTTGTATGTATGCTAATTGCAAAATGACGAAATGAAATAATTGCAAATTGGTAAACTCTGCTTGCGAGATGTAGAATTTGTGTGGCGTATATGACGTTTGTAGATACCTCTCCAATGGGTACACCTCCTATTAATAAGGGGTATGTTATATAATATCGACCCGTTTATTTCACTAGTTTTCTATACCCAATCTCACCGACAATATAACCCGCTAATGAGCTGCACAAATCCCTAAAATATTTCACCATTCTACTCAATTTGCGTAAATATATCAGAAAAGAACGGAGGGCGTAATGCAAAGATCCTTTATTGCAAATTGGCTGTGAAATTGTGGCATGTTCCCTCACCGTTGTATGTATTGCTTTTATTCTTTCTCTCAAATAAGGTAAAGCTCAAAGTATTACACATATGGGGTGTATTCGAGCTGTTTAGAGCCAACTTTGCATGCCATTATGTTGGTACTATTATGCGAGACGTGACCGGGTTGAAATGCGGTACAAATATCTAACTATATCTTAATAGCAGCTGTAAATGCAGAGCTAAAAATCCAGTGACAAAAGCTATGCTATTCTGACTTCAATGGCATTGGTAGAACAAAATGGCCGATAAATTATTTTGATGGACCTTTTGTACGTGAATGTATGGAGTATGGTGTGGAGAAAAGATTAATTTGCAGTCGTTTTTTTCATTGTTTTTGTCAATTAACTATAATGGCAGTTTATTAGATTACGAATAAAATCTTTACGACTAAGGGAACTCTCACCAGAGAAGCGGGTAGCACTTCTCCTGCGGAATAACAAATTACTGCGATCCCCGACCCGCCTGCCAAGCATGGGGATTATGGTAAACCCCCCAATGCCTTCGAGGAGGCCTTTGTCCAGCAGTGGACCTCTATAGGCTGAAGAAGAAGATTCTTGATATACTAATAACTAGCTCCGCCCCGTGGTTACACCCGTGTAAAGTTAGATTCGGTCATTGTGGAAAGCCTTGGGGGTAGGCCTTAATCCACCAGTGGACCTCTATAGGCTAAAGAAGAAGAAGAACAAGAAGTTTCCATTCCGCAAAAATATCGGGATAAAAAGTATCATAATATGTGTTATTACTTGGTATAAATTATCTGTCTCAAATTTCATCTAAATCCGTGCAGCAGTTTTTGCTTAACAAAGCAATGAACATCCATCCATTCACATTCACAAACTTGCTCATTTATAATATTAGTAGGATATAAATAAGTAGGTATTTAAAAGAGTTAAAGTTAAAGAGAAAGGAAAAGAGTAAGAGTTTAAAAATCGTTCGCATCACTGTCAACTTCCCGTAAGCTGGTAGCGTTGCACGATTTATGGCAATGCTGATTCTTTGGTCACAAATAGGCCAGCCTTCTGGTCACATGAAGCATTAACTGACTCCTTGGCGATATCTGGAAATAGTAAGTTAGCATTCGGACCTCACGGCCTTAGTATTTTAACTCAAAACTTCTTGAATATTTTATACCAGCGACTTCGTTCGCGTGGAGTTAGTTATGTTCCGCTCCTATTGATCGCAGCGCAAAGTTATATAGCCTAAAGCCTTCCTGGTTTAATGGGCTATCGAACGCAAAAATAATTTTTCAAATCGGACCAGTAGTTCCTGAGATTAGCGCGTTCAAACAAACTAACAAACTATTCAACTTTATATATTAGTATAGATATTCAAGAAGTTTGGTGTGAATAGTCTCAAATGGACCAAATACTATAATCTCTTTGGGATTTATTCTCAAAAAGAGATTGTAGTATTTGGGCCATTTGATACTATTCATACCTGCAGTCGTGGTAGCCTAGTGATTAAAACGCCAGCCTCTCAAGTATGAGTGCGCGGGTTCGATTCCAGGTCAGGCAAGTATCAATGTAACTTTTCTAAATTTATATGTACTTTCTAAGTATATCTTGGACACCAATGACTGAAGGTGAAGGAAAACATCTTGAGGAAACCTGGACTTTCTGAAGTCTGAAATCGCCAACCCGCATTGAGCAAGCGTGGTGACTACGCTCAATCCCTCTCTTTCACCTTTGCCCAGCAGTGGGACGATAAAAAGGTTGATGATGATGACACCTGCAGTATCGACCACAGCTTACTGTATTTGGAAGATTTGATGACGTAAGGGTTGACACACGTACCGAGGGTTGTTTGAAAGAGATTCGTGACTCATGACGCACAGACAAGTGAAAGAATATGGGTGGGTTTTAGTCACAAAACATCTGACACGCCCTTCCGCTCCGCCCAAAACGGGAGAGGTCATTTGATGATTTTCCATCCAAAAAAAGGGGCAGACTCAAGTTCATAACCCACACCAAAGGCATACCTAACTTCCACGGCATTATGATAATTCCGTCTAGTATCTTCTCACTGTCGAGAGTCAAGACATTAGGTTCTAAAACAGCTGGTACCCCCACTAGAATGTCAAAGATGCTGGCGTGCCATGCTATCTACTGGCTTTTGCACTGAATCAAGTACTATTTTATAGAAGTCTGATAATGCGACCAATAAAGATAAATAAACGTATTTCTTCTTCTTCTTCAGCCTATAGATGTCCACTGCTGGACAAAGGCTTTCCACGATGACCGGTCTTGTGCTGCCCGCATCCATCGGCTTCCCGCGACCTTCACCAGGTCATCAGTCCACCTTGTTGGGGGCCTCCCTACGCTGCGTCTACCAATACGTGGCCGCCACTCCAGAACCTTACTGCCCCATCGGCCATCGGTTCTACAAGCAATGTGCCTTGCCCAGTGCCGCTTAATTTAAGCGACTCGAAGAGCTATGTCGGTGACTTTGGTTCTTCCGCGGATCTCGTCATTTCTGATTCGATCACGCAGAGAAACTTCAAGCATAGCTTTTCCATTGACCTTTGTGTAACTCTAAGCCTTCGTATGAAGCCCATTGTCAGCGACTACGTTTCAGTTCCGTAAGTCATCACTGGCAACTGGTCAAAGACTTCAGTCATCAAGTTATCCCAGAATTATGGTGTAATTATAGTACATAAACTATACGTAAAATGTTTTTTTTTTATTACTGATTGTGTGACAAAATTGTTATCACATTACAAACCTACGCACGCACACAGTCGCACACGTGTAATGATCAAGCGTAGTTATAGGTAGGTACTTCATCAATTTTGATTTATTTTTAATTCACAATTACGGAGGCGTGGCTGTTATTTACGTAGTTTCAATTATTTTTGTGGTAAAAATAACCGACATTAAAAATGACAGAAATCGATTCAGTAAACGATTCTGAACAAACTATTTAAAGTTACAATTTGAACACTTATACTAATATTATGAATAGGAATGATTTGTTGTGTTTACACGGTTTTGAAAAATTCATCACCATTAGAATTCTATATTATCCCTAATGAACATAGGCATGACATTAGAAATTTTTAAAAAACAAAATAGGGATCCGTATAAAAAAACCGTCAATGTTACAAAAGTTGTGAAAAAATACCGAAAAATTTCCTTTAACCCATGGCGTATACTGTGGAAGTTATTCACAATAGAGCAAAGTGATGTACAGTTTTATAGAGGGCATCAATATTAACAGAAAAACCTCTTAGAGTTATGTCAATGTAACCACTTTAGTATATTTTAATAGTTGATTGAAATACCTATCAAAACCATACAATGTTATCCTTACCTTTGTCCATATAAATTATTTCTTATATAAGTTTCAATACCTGTTGATTACTTTTTGAATTATTGAAATCAGATATTCCATTCAAAGTACATACGAAACTGAAAATCTCAAAGTAAAGAAAAAATTAAGCCACTTTTCAAACAATATGTCTACAAAAAGAAGATTGCAGCTATCTAAACATATTTCCCAAGCGAAATTAGCAAAACTACGCCGTGTCGGCGAATCTTCTGAAAATTTTGATCGCCTAACAAGTATGAGAGCACGCGTCACAAACACGGACCAGAGAATGTAGCTCCGAACGCTATACGAACAACATCGCAGCGCCTTGCTGAAAATAGAGCTGGTAACTCGCAAAGACTGACAAGGGAACGTAGAGTCGAACGTTAACTTTTTCTTGCTAACAAAATGCGAAATCCACCTATATGAATATCTTGCTGGATGGCATAAAGAGGTAGACGCCAGACGCAGTAGAATTTTAGCTCATAGTAATATATCGGCATTGAGTCATGATCCACAAATTGAACCTCTTCTTTTTCTTCTTCTCAGCCTATTGAGGTCCACTGCAGAACAATCGCCTCCTCCAAGGCTTTTATTCCATTGAGAGGGTTTGCCATAATCCCCACGCTTGGCAGGCGGGTTGGGGATCGCAATAATTTGATATTCCACAGGAAAAGCCCGCTTCCCTGTTGAGATTTCCTTTAGTTGCCTCTTACTACACCCACGGGAGGATATGGGTTGGTACTATTATCATCTGCTGTTACGAGCAGATAATTTGAAAGTCACATCTCGTAACTTATAATGTTTAAAATCTAGTTGTAGTAGTTAGCCTCAAACAAAAAATCTTATCGTAATGTAATGAAGTTGTGACATTTGACAGATAGAGTCTGAGATAGTAAACTAGTGCGCTTTACTATCAACGATTGCATTATTACTTATCGTCAGGTGGGATTGCAGTCGGGCACTGATTTATAAGATGAAAAATCACGCTGTGGACATTCTTATAATCGAGAATTATCCCTTGGGGCTTGCCGAGTAGTACATGAGTGATAACTACCTTTTTGTTGTCTGTGCGCAATTTTCCCACACAAAAAAGAAACATAACAAATGACTAACACAATTCAATACCTTTTTACCTTCAAACGTTCTACTATTGTTATATTACCTTGCTATATATTACCTCTGTGATATAACTTTATTACCTTTTTTATATACGAAGGAATTTTCTACAGAGCAATAGGAAAACCTTTGTGAGGCCTTTGACTCTCATTAGTCAGTGGGTTGGTACAGATTGGAACTAAGTTTGTTTATATATGTATTTGTTTTCTTAATCATTGGATAATAATAGAAATTTCTCCTGTATTGTGGGTGTGTTTACAAATTTTTGAAGATACGACCAATTTAATCTGATCCTATACATATTCGTACACAATGTAACATAATTATTATTTTAGTGTGAGAATTTATATTTGTGCTTAAGATTACTTAATAAAGATTATGCATAGAATTGTATTTGTATTTTAGTTTCGGCCATTAGTATTACATTGGTGTGCTGCTTAATGTAATAAATGAAAATTGCATTTTGTTTTCTCGTTGGTAGGCCATAACATCGGCTGCCAGCAGAAGTTACCACCCACCGTCGTGTTCCAATTGTTGTCTGGGTACGATGTGCCAAATGTTGCTGTGTCGAGAGTTTGGTCGTGAAGACTTACCAGATCAATCTCCCTCTAGCACAGCATCGTTGGTAGTGTAGTTTGGTTTAACATTGCATCAACTCGCTCAAATGCCATCTTCTTTCCTAGTCACTTACTTTTTTGAGGGGATAAGCTTGTTGTAAAATTTTAAAATTTTGTGGAAACTTGAATTGAATTGTTTATTAAGGTTGTCCATAGATCCGAATATTATATGATATAACGCAAAAGGCCAACAAGTAAAACTATATGCTCACAATCAGTTCAGATCAATATGTTTTGTATGAGATGGCTTCGATTATGAGATTATTAAGGATCCATAAATGTTTCTTCGTCTAGGCTTTGGGCGAAAAAGGTTATATTAAGAAATGTTAAAGTAGGAAGCCTCCTACTTTAGCACTTAAATATATAGTGTTAAATATATGGGCCCACGTTACCTGAAATAAATAAATAATATATAGCCAAATATAATTTATTTATTTATTACAGGCAACGTAGGCCGACACATTTAACATATATCCTAAATATACACTTTTTTAGTATAAAATAGTACTTCATTAGCATGTTCTTATGCTGTTTTGTGGCATTACAACGGAACATCACGAGGTGTAGATAACAATTTGGGACACGCACCACGAACTCCTTGAAGTTGACGTTGTGGTGCGACTCCAGTAATTGTACCCACGTCGAGTACCTCGTTTTCTGGCGTATGTACTCCACGGTATCCTCCGACTTAGTAATGTAGTGTGTACGGAAAATATACACCGGTGTGCTCGGCTTTTCGGAATGCAAGCTGACTTCGGGCCTTGTAGGAAGAGCTTTGACGCAACGCTTCTTGTTCGTTCGTGCTCGCTGCTTTCACATTTGCACCATCATGAAGCTCTAATTGGTGCCTTTTCTGCGTGAAGGAAACGTGATTTATCATTACTAATATCATAAATGTGAAAGTGATTTTGTTTGTTCCGCTTTCACGCCCAAACTACTGAACTGATTTGGATATAATTTGGCACACATCATCATCTCAGCGTTTATCCCGGTTGCATCCGCAGTTTTCGCGTTGAAGCCCGGTGACCGGTTTCCTGCACATTCTCCTCCATTTCGCACGATCTTTAGCATCCTGTGATAAGAGCTTGTTGGCACGCATGTCATCTCTAAATTGAATTCATGAAATTTGGCACACTGATGGTTTATAACCAGGATTAATATAAAGGATACATTTTATTTCACAACGGGATCAAAACTTACGCGGGTGAAACCGCGAGGCGCAGCTAGTAATTTTTTTTGTGTTATGGGATACTAACTCATCGATACTATATTTATAATAGATACATATATAGATAAACATCCAATACCCAGGCCAATCAGGAAAAATCTTTTCCCATCATGTCCTGGCCGGGGATCGAACCCAGGGCCTCCACGTCGCAGGCAGGCGTGTTGACCGCTGCGCCACGGAGGACGACAAAAATTGGTTTCTACTTTAGTTACATAACTTTACTCCTACTTTATATAAACAGATCGTCATCATCATCATTTTAGTCGAAAGACGTCCACCTGGATATAGGCCTCCCCCCAAGATAACCACGACGGCCGGTCCTGCGCCTCCCGCATCTAGTGGTTTCCCGCGACCTTCACCAGGTCGCCGGTCCACCTTGTCTGGGGCTGCGCTACGTATTCCGATACGTGTTCGCCACTCGAGAATCCGTCAGCCCCAACGGGCGTCGGTCCTACGGGCAATGTGCCCGGCCCACTGCCACTTCACTGACAGGACTATTGTTACCAATAAGCTTGATATAGTGATGGTGGATCGATCAGAGTGGCGTGCAATGATTTTTGGCTTAACCATCCCGCATAATGAGAACCTCGTGAAAGCTAAGAAAGATAAACAAATCAATAATATATAAGAATAATTTTAAAAAGGACTATTTTTGTCCCCGATATTAAAGTTAATTTGCCAAAAAACGTCTAGATACAACAGAAATAATTTTGTCTCAAACGAAAAATTAGTTATTTTTTCATTCATAAATCGCCAAAATAATTTCCTACTCTCCTTTTTTCTAAAATGTTTTCCATTCTTTCAGCATTGTTTTTGACACTTTGTACACCTACCCCTGGCGTAAAAAATGTATATTTTATTACATCAACCCCTTCCGCAAAAAACCGAAATAAAACTCATAATATTTGTCTTTACATTATTCTTTTATACGTTAATCACGTTTCTGTAAATATTTTATGAAAATGATATAAATTTGAAACACGTTTGACTGTGTCTATGTAAATTAAGGTATTAGGGATGTATGAATGTGTTCAGATCTTGTATTGTTTAATAAAATGTGTTGAAAGCCGCAATGTAATTTATATAAATATTTATTGAATAATATAATAACATGTGTTGAAGAAAACAGTGGTGACATTTTATGATAGTTGTGTTATATTGATTATTTTGATTACGTTATAATTTATATCAATATAATTTTAGAGTTTATTTTTTAGTATATTCTCATAATATATGCTTAATTTAATTCAGTGAATTCCTTATGATTTTGTGTATTTTTTATTTGTCTCTTTTACTGTTTCAAACGCTGTCTACATCTCTCAATCGATTATCAAACTTTTGTACTATTAGGTCCTTACATATGAAATTGGCGTTTTATATAGGAGGAATAAAAGTCCTATAATTTTTAATATAATATATTTATTAAATCAAAGTATGTCCATTGCTATCTATGCACTTCTGCCATCACATAGGTAGTTCATTTAAGCCTTTTCTAAAAAAATAGGACGGGAATCAATAAAATCTTTGAAGGCGGTTTGGACTGCCTCATCGGAGTTTTTTTCCTCCGCAAAAAATTACCCAAATTTAAAAAAAAAAAAAATGTTGCTCTGTTGGAGCAAGGTCCGAGGAGTACGGTGGATGTCTTAAACATTACAATTGAAGCTCCTCTAATTTGGTAGCATTCTGTTATGCACTATGTGGTCTCGCGTTGTCCTGAAACAGCAGTGGCCTTGTGCGATTGACCAGTCTTGGTTGTTTAGCGGCTAGTTTAGCCATCATTATGTGGAGCTGCTCACACTAGAGATCTGCAGTAATCGTCTGGCCAGTTTTAAGAAAGCTGTAGTGCACCACACCGGCACTAGTTCACCAAACGCTGACCAATAACTTTTTCTAGTCAATTTTCTCTTGAGACAGAATTTAGATGGTTCACTGAGGTTCAGCCATTGCTATTGTAGTAGAGTATCCACTTTTCATCACAGGTAATGATTTGATTTAAAATCCCTTCATTATAGTGCCGATTCAGTAATGTAACGCAGCAGTCGACGCGCGTTTGTCGGTTTGCTTCTCTAAATTCATGAGGTGCCCACCTTTTGAGCTTTTTTATCTTCCCAATTTGTTGCAAGTGGATTAAAACAGTTTGATCACTAACACCGCAGCATTCATAGCTAACTCGGACGTAGTTTGCGATGGCTCCGCTTCCACAATAGCCTTCAATTCTTCATTAACGACTTTAATCTCCGGCCGTCCACGGGGATTTTTCCGTAGGTTGAAATTTCCAGAACAAAAACGTTGGAACCAAAAACGCACTGTTCCTTCTCTAGCGACACCACTGCCATACACATCATTAATTCTTCGAGCCGTTTCTGCAGCACTGGTGTCACGGCGGAACCCATAGTCGTAAATAACGCGAAGTTTTAAATTTTCTATTTTGTAAACTTAATGACGCAGAGACAAAACCAAAAGAAATACGCTTTTCGAGACACAAATTGATGAGTGAATAATTGTTTAAATTTGAATTTGGAATTCTAAACCAAAGAGAAGATATTTGAGGTGAAAGTGGCCAGTACGACGAAACGCCAATTTCATATGTAAGGACCTATTTTTTTTTTTTGTGTCTTTCCTTTTTCAAGTCTGTTTATATACTAGCTGGATGCCGCGGTTTCAACCGTGTAGGATTTCATCCAGTGCGAATATCGGGATGAAAAGTATCCAACGTATTATTCCTGGTTATCTTCTTCAGCCTATAGATGTCCACTGCTGGACAAAGGCCTCCCCCAAGGCTTTCCACGCTGACCGGTCTTGTGCTGCCCGCATCCATCGGCTTCCCGCGACCCTCACCAGGTCATCGGTCCACCTTGTTGGGGGCCTCCCTACGCTGCGTCTTCCAGTACGTGGTCGCCACTCCAGAACCTTACTGCCCCATCGGCCATCGGTTCTACGAGCAATGTGCCCTGCCCACTGCCACTTAAGTTTAGCGACTCGCAGAGCTATGTCGGTGACTTTGGTTCTTCTGCGGATCTCCTCATTTCTGATTCGATCACGCAGAGAAACTCCGAGCATAGCTCTTTCCATTGCCCTTTGTGTGACTCCGAGCCTTCGTATGAGGCCCATTGTGAGCGACCACGTTTCAGTTCTGGTTATAAACCACGAGTATGCCAAAGCAGTATACTAGTTTTGCATTCCATCCATACTCAAGTGTGGTAGGAATATTATGGATTTGAACGTTTGTGAGGATATTATATATCCTTAGTAGGATAGAATGGGATGTGTGATCTTAATGGTAAGTTTATTTTCGTATTTTAAATATTTCTGCGTACTTCCGCAAGCTCTTCTTCACTGCTATCGAAAAGTAGATCACACTCGCGGTCCAGAGTGATCATCACTTTTTATTTAGGGATGTGTATTTTCTCAGAAAAATTGGTAGCAAAATGTATAGTCCAGTGTGGGGCTGGTCACGACTACTTGACTATAACATAATTAAGAAATCGTTATAAGATCATTAGAATTCAACAAGATAAAACGACCACAAAGGAGAGTGGGGAGAACAATTGACCTCTAATATTCTTAAACAATCTTCTAGATCAGAAAAAGATCGTGCTCACTTTACGTGTAAGGTACGAGGTACCCCAACTCTGCGGACAGAGGTAGGGACTGATATGGAAAAACTACGAGTATGTGTGTTGACTACGTAACCCTAAAATTGCACCCAAGAAATCAAAAACTCAATCCAGTATCCAATAATAATATCAACAAAGTGAACTAATTAGTCAAGTAATTTATTTAAAAGCACACAAAAGGGAATTTTGAACGTCAACTTTACAAAAGTTTCATTTCATATAGCTTAAGACTTAGAAGTCTAAACCATATATTTATTTCCCACGGTTTTTCATTAGAACCGGTTACAAGGTATTTGTGTTCCGGTGGTAAGCGCATTACAAAGTTCCTAAGTACACTTCGTAGCATTGCTACGCCGTAGCACTCGTAGCCCTCTACGAGTTTTAATACGTAGCCAACCGTCTTCCGTTTTAATTTTAAAGTTTTATAGAAAATAATTAGATTGTTGTTCTTGTGAAATAAAATGTTGTTATTTATTATATTGGGTATCTTTTGGATTAAGTAACAGAGTGGAGTCCGATTAAACCTAAACGGTAAAATGTCCGAGTATTATACAGTTTCAGTATATTTTCAATTTAATTTTGTAGTCTCCACGATTACAGCCAGTACTAAAACTGAGTTACTTTACTTATTACGCTAAGTGTGATTGTTGGGCGTAAGACCAAGGATAAAAGCCTCTGCGTTAACCATAAAAAATATTCATTTTGAAATCTCTTTATCTGCATAGCCATTTTCCAAGAGGTCAGTCTCTGGTCTTACCAGATGCAGCTGAATATCGGTACATGGAGCAAATGTCGAATATCTGAGGAATTGTTCCGTAAATCATATATTTATGCATTTTAAGGGTACACGCAACGCCAAAACCAATTAAAATCTTTATATTTATGTTCTGTAATCTATAATGGTGTATATAATAAAGAGTTTTCTATTCTATTCTATACAATATGTAAAGAAGACCTCGTTCGACCCATAAGGATAATAAAGTAAACAGTAGGTAACATACCAGTGGGTAACATATGACCAAAAAAAAAATGAAATTTTACATAATCATCATAGTAACAATACTAATGAATTTAGAAATAATCTTTTTTTTTTCCGCGAATTAATTCCAACTTATCCAAAAGTCGGTAATTTTTAAAAAAAGTGACTACACAATTTCTGACGGTATTATCATGAGCGAATAGCGATGCGACCACGTGCCCCCCTTCGCCCGCACATGTATTGCTTACCGCACATGTATTAAGTTATCTCTTTTTGCGAAATAATATTTATTTTTGGGGGGGATTTTTTTTAAGTTTAGATCGGCTTAGGAGGCATTAATAGAATCAGTTATCGATAACTAATAATACCTTCACGGATCGGACAGGGTTTTCTTTACATAGTGTATATAGATTGCAAATATAATCTTTTAGTTTGTAAAATCCTATTTTAAGAAATAGTGATCAAGAGCGGGCTAGCTGGGCACTTTGCTCTTAACCAGTTTTAATTAATAATAAATCTCATGTGAATACCACAACAGCTAAAGTATAATAGCCTTATAAGATTAAATGTACTATCAAGCCATTCTAACATCACAATAGTTCCCGAAGGTCCACATAATAACAGTCTACATTGTACTAGACCTCAAGCTCAGAAAGGTTAAGGTCATTAAGGCGAGTGCGATAAGTAGCCCGCGAAATTATACATTACTTCTGTTTTCTTTTGTTCAATTAACACTTCATTGCCATTTTTTTTTTAAGATTAGTATTTAGTGCTTAACCGCGAGCCAGCCTGATGGTAAACAGTGATGCTGTCGTTGATGGTAAAGCAGACTTAGAGCTTTATTTAGAGTCTATTCACTCTAGCCTTGAACACGCTTCGATGTCGCCTTCGGGTTGTAGAAGTCAGACGGCAGTCGCTTCACGGAAAATGTCGAAGTTTAGCCGTATCAGCAGTTGGACTGGTAAAGCAGACCCCAGACTCCAAAGCTGAAAAGGCTTCGGATGCGACTGGGATTAATGCTGTGATGATCATGATGATGACTCTAGCCTTGAATACATTTAAATTGTAGTCAGACGGAAATATGGCCGCAAGCAAATTGCAGCAGTCTTTCGATGTACGAGAAAATTGACAGGCTGGCTACCCTTTTTTTTTTTGTAAACGTTGCCCCCGCTCTAGGAATTTCCCCTGTATCGTGGGTGCGTTTACAAACATATTAAATTACATACATAAACAGCCAGACCCAAAAAAACTAATTGTAGGTCATACGAATATATTTTTTCCGTGCGGGAATCGAACCCGCGATACGCAGTGCAGCAGCCGATCGCTCAGCCACTGCGTCAATCGTGTTGACATCTCTATACGCAAGCGTAGAACGTAAACAATCTCTAAAACACGAAGCACAGGTGCTTCGTGTTTTAAAGATTGTTTTTAACCATAAGTTCTATGTTGATCAAAATATGATTTACAATAATAGCAGCAGATTTAAATATAGCAGCGGTTTGAACCCCATTAGGCGCTTTACTTTGAATAAATTATTTCATTTCACCACTGCTCTCCAAAACGGTGAGAGAAAACATGGTGAGAAAACCGGTATGTCCCAGAGCCAAACATTTTGACGACATGTGACTTCTACCAACTCGTACTGGGCCAGTGTGATAGAATACGGCCTACTCCCTCTCATCGAGAGGAGACCTGTGTCTCAACAGTGGGAATATTATATAATAACTATGTTAATGAAAAACATAGTTATTATATAATAACTACGTTTGACAGCCTCCGTGGCGTAGCGATAGCGAACGCGGCCGTTGCGCAAGGAGGCGCGGGTACGATCCCCGCACAGTGCAAATATTTGTATGCGTGAATATGAATATTTGCACTGGTCTGGTCGTACCTCGGAAAGCACGTTAAGCCGTTGGTCCCGGTTGCCATACGAACATCTAGTGGCAGTCGTTACGGGTTGTTGGACCCTCAAAAGTCTAACAATTGGTTCAACTGCAATACTTAGACATCGCCTTCGGGTTGTGGAGGTCAGACTGCAGTCGCTTCACGGAAAATATCGAAGCTTAGCCAAAATCAGCAGTTAGACTGGTAAAGCGGACGCTAGACTTCAAAGCTGAAAAGCTATGGATGCGACTGTGATTAACGCTGAGATGATGATGGAACTATGTTAATGAAAAACATTAAACCACCACATCTTGCTGTCTTTGAGCGTTAGACCGTGGAGTACCCATATCAGGATCCCATTCACCTAATTAGGTTTAACCTGGACTTTTAAGTCTGAAATCGCCAACCGGAATTGAGCAAGCGGAGCAGACCTCTGCCCAGCAGTGGGACAATAAAAAGGTTGATAATGATGATGATGATTCATCTCAGTGACAATCAAAACTTGTCAAAACTGCAGGAAAATTAAAATTATTATTTTATTTTATTCATTTGGGACAAAAAACAGTTACATGGGTATTAATAGTCGGCTAAGGTATAATACACAGTAAACAAACATATAACCCACACCAATGTCCACGGAATTATATTGATTGTACAAGACATAAGGAAACAGACGGAGGATACAGAAGGGGACAGTGAGAAAGTAAGTATTTTAGATAGATTGAGGCTATTTACTTTTTTAATTACAAGAGTTGCTCCTCATGTTCACTCACAAGCAAAAGAAAAACAACATACTGTTTCATGGTATATCTAAAAATAATCCTGAATACGTCAATTAACAAAAATCCTTAAAAAGCACGAAAATATGACTACTTCAAAAAAACATTGCGGTTTCAACCAATTATAGAAAACAATTAAAAATTCGCGAATAACGTTTGGGCATACCCCTTAAGATATTTAAGTGTAAACAACTTGAGGTCCATTATATTATATTATCCTCGTTTTGGACCTCTCCACCTCTGAAGATTACGCTAAATGCTTCGGCTGTCATTGTGAGGGTCCCAATGGTGATTGTCGTTATTTTTGCATACTTAATTAATGTTCTTGGCAGTTTTTAAGAAAAAGATACTATAGAGACTTGCTCGGATATTTTCCAAAAGATTTTTTTTTGGTTAGTTGTTCCTTTTTCTCAAGTTTTTACACGACTACGGCAAGCAAAAGGAGGGTTATGATTTTGACAGGCTATGTATCATGTATGTATGTATGTATGTATGTTCATCTGTTCCCTCGTAACTTCTAAACTACTTATCAGAGTTCGACAAATGACATATCATTAGAAGCGTCTTAATTGTCCGCTGGTTATAGGCTATATGGAGTTTCACAAAATCTAATGTGGCGCCCTCTAGCGGACAAAACATACAGAGTAAAAAAATAAAGTTAAGATAAATATGCCGTGTTTGGTATCATTTGAAAGCGCTTTACTTGTACGTTTTGTATATTGCTAACATTTGCTTGTGACTTTACCTGTATTCATGGGCTGGTTGCATATAATTCACATGTTTTCGTTCATAGCTTCTTTACTACTTATCAGAATAAGACCACTGCAGTACCATTAGAAGGGCCTTGATATTCTGTTAGTTACGAGCTAGAAAGCTTGTCACCAAATTTAGTATTGCGCTCTCTAGCGGACACAAAGTTCTATGTTAATATAAAATTAAAATAAATATACCGTGTTTGGTATCACGTGAAAGAGCTTCACAAATACTTTATGCTTGTACATAATTACAAGAATGCTTTAATGATGTTAAATATGAGCGATAAGAGTAAAGCACGGATCACGGGAACTGTGAATGCAATATAGAGCAGTGTGAACATTAACAGAATATGTAATGCACTAATGAAAACGATATAAGCTGGGAGTAACTCCACGCGGTGAAGGCGGAAACAGTTTGATAACTGGCTAAAACTCCCCTAAAAATGTCCTCTGCACTATATGCCTTCGGGCTTATGTTGTTATATTATGTGCGTGTAGATGTAATGTGTCAAGTACCTAGTTTTAGTTCATCAGTTTAACTTTTGTTAATATTATACGCCACAAATACACTTTAACACCAAAATAGTACAAATAATAAAAAGAAAAAACTTAAACCCAACTACGACAAAAAACGACGCTGAAAAAGTATAAAACAAGATTTTCAGAATACTGAACTGAACAAAGTTGCTAATGTAGTTGCAAGTACCTAAATGGACACAGTAGACTCTACCAAGATGCCTTCGTAGTAAATTGACATTGTGACTACGCCTTTCCAAACATGAAAATTTATCTCTACATAGTGAATATTGCATAGGTACTTACGAATAGTATTGTATGACATTATTGTCAATTTACTACGAAGGCATCTTGGTAGAGTCTACTGTGTGCATTTAGGTACTTGCAACTACATTAGCAACTTTGTTCAGTTCAGTATTCTGAAAATCTTGTTTTATACTTTTTCAGCGTTTTTTGTCATAGTTGGGTTTTAGTTTTTTTACTTTTTTTTGTATAAGAGCTCGTAAGTCTACTATTACTTAAGTTTGAAATCAGTTTTATTTGAATAATTATAAACTAGTGCTTGACTGCAAGTGATGCAGTCGTTGATGGTAAAGCGCGCAAGTTTATTAAGCCTATTCAATTACCCAACACAATAACATTTTGCGCGTCGTACCCGGCACACATCAAAACACAACTGCTCAAACCCGTCCTCCGGACGGCTTCACCGGACATCATGCCGGAATACGACGAATCGCTTGGCGGCAAGACTTTGTCTGGTGGGTGGTAACTTCTGCCGGCAGTCGATATTATGGCCTACCACTGCGAAAACACATAATTATATGCATAATGTTTTCATTGCTAAAATACAGGCCTACTTGCTTGGGGAGGATTTATTTAGGCTGTAATCTACTACTTAAGCCCAGTTGGTAGATGTAAGATGTCTTCGAGTTTATTGTTCTAAGAAATCTCAGATTTCCGAGGTGTAGAACCAGATACCAGTAGTAGAATTGGGTATTACACTGTATTCTTGCACTTGACTGCGTGTGCACTTGCAAATCCGAGGGATCCACCTCTGTCATAGACAAAGGTTCAGAAGGTAGCCACCAGGTTCCTCCAGCAGCATACGGAGGTAAACTATTAAGGTACAGAGTTCAAAGCAGGTAGTGTGTATTATGTGGCAATTATCGTAGTAAGGCGTAGTGGTCTTTCAGAGTCGTCAGATGAACCACGTGTTTCCTACGCGATGACAGCAGGCGAACAGGGATACTTGGTACTTCGGCTCAAAGCGTAGGTAGCTCATACACGATAGGGGAAATATGTATATAAAAAAAACTTTTTTACAAAAAAACATCCTAAGTTTTCATTTTAAAATAATAGGTTTTCATATAACTATGTTCATCGTTGGCCGTAGTGGTCACAAGCAAAACGTTTATTTCGTACAGTTACAATTCGTGCAAGTTATTTTTGGGTTTTCTAGCTTGTATTTCTCAGAAGCAGGCCGCAGTTTGGATTTATTTTATTTTATTATTTATTTATTTATTTTTACATTTTAAGGAAACTTACAGCTAGTATATATACAGATAGAAGATAATTAGTGAAAGAAAGCCAATTAAAGGTTTCCACAGATAACATTAGGTTAGCACAAGAGACAGTAACAGGTACAGCACCGGACAGGAAAGCGAAATTAAGAACAAGTAAGCACTCGGAGAGTATTAAGTAAAGACTGAATTTTTTTTAGTGATTTACAAAAAATTTATCACAAAGTATCTTTGCCAAAGTATCTTAAGTATCTTAAGTATCGTAAAGTATCTTTGTATGCCTAGTCAAAGGCAAAAACGCCTCCTATTAAATGGGAACTAGAAGCATAACATTGAATAACGTAAATATTGATCACTCTTAGGACACCACATACATGAACTACTACTACGTGAACATACTCACAAACTATAAAACATAATACCTTAAAACATAGTAATGTTTAAGCGCATTCTCATCCCTCGAATTCCACGAACAAGTTTCATATAAAGCCCGCACTACACAGTAACTTTAGTTTCAATATTAACGCCATAAGTACTAAGGTTCAGACGTGTGAAGTTAAGTTTGAAGGGTTTCTGTAATATTTGGTTGGGGTAGGTGGGTAGAAAGGGTGTGACTTTTATTTCAAAGTATTTTTTCTCTAGAATAATAAAAATGTATTATTATTATTAACGCACTATGCAGAATGAAAGTTCTTTTTTTATTTTGTGCTCAAAATAATTACGTTGAAATCAAAGATTATCTTTTACTTTTTCCACATTGTAACACCGAGTTCCTCTACATTGTTATCGTTAAATTCCCTCTAAAAATAGTACATCCCTTTTCGACGGTGTGGAAAGTGATGGAAGTATTTTATCCGAGGGTAGTGCGAACGCCGTATACTCACACAATAACGTCCTTATGTGATAATCAAGCCTGCCTTCTTTATTCCGTACAAGGAAATTGTGTCCATTGTTGTCCTTTACAAAGGCACATGTCATGTGAAAGAACTATAAGTTTTACGCTTTCAAAGACGAGGTCTAGGTACTTGTTTTCTTAAAAATATTTATATATCATAATTTAAGGATACAAATACATGAATAAGGCCGTAGACTAGCTGCTTGTTTTCTAGGATGTTTGTTTGAATAGACCAGTCTCTGGAAGTATGATTTAATCACTTCTTTTTGCATTTGTACGCCTATTCGAAGGATCTAAGCAATTTAATTTTGCACTACTCGAACCAAAATCTTCAAAAAGAAGAAGAACGCGGAAAGGCAATGCAATACTATCTACGGGGTCTGTCAGAAGACCAAGAAATTTCACACGAACGAAAGTTTCGAGCAGAATCTAGTATTAGAATGGGGTATATAACTTAACGGCAGCACATTAATGAATTAGTTGAATGGTATTTTGTTATATTTTTTCAAAACCTTTAATTAAATTAAGATTATT